>CM046877.1:257085727-257623227 GCA_025667525.1 Glebionis coronaria
AACTTTTATAAAACCTTAAGAAACTTAAAGATAAACACAAATAAGCTATAAAAATCAATAATCCAAAATAATCAAAAGCATAAAAACATAACCTTTAATCAAATAAGCAACACAAATAGCATATAAACCATAAGATTAAAGCATAGAAAGAAAGGTAGAATGAGAGATAAACAATAAAAAGTAAAGATTCAATCACATAAAAGTAAACTTACATGGAAATTAAAGTGCAAGACAAGGTAATTAAAGTGCAATAAGGTAAATGTGCAAGTAAATTAAATGGAAGAACTAATAGTCATTATTATCCAACAAGAGAAAAATGAATGAAATCCTAATCTATTTATAGGGGAGATTAGGGAGGTGCTTAGGAAGCTTCCTCTCCTCTTTCTTCTTTCCTTAATTGCACATTTAAGTCCTTAATCTTCTTAATCTTTTAACTTTAATGACTTTGTCTCGGGATTTCTTCAAACTCGTCTTGTAATTCTTCAATAAATTAGACTTGAGTTCTTCGGCTTTTAGTAAACTTCCGTCTTTTGACTTTTTCTTCGATAAAATCCCGTGAATGCCCGTGTTTTCTCCACTTTTCACCTTTTCGTCCTAAATCACAACAAAAACACAAACCACGCATAACTCTGACATAAATGACATAAAAATACACGTTTTGGCTCGGTTATTATTGTAATTAAGTGGTAAAAAGGAGGGGTGTTTACACACCTATCATATGCATGCTTAGGGTTTAAAGTTGTTAAATCATTGTTTATACAACATATGTGATAGATATGAGTGTTTGAATTTGGCTTGGTGGTCAATTGCATCAGCAAGTGTTCATAACTTCATGTTCATAGTTCATCAGTAACTTTTAGTGCTTGAATCTTGACTTAGACTTTGAATCATTGCATGAAACCTGTTTAGACTTGTTAATTTAAGTTTATTATTGCTTGTGTATGCATATGGTTAAGTTTGGTTGGCTGAATTGTGTTATAATTGCTTATTGAACCAAAACTGCTTATTTGTTCATGTATGTGCTAGATATGGTGATGTTTTGATTTAACTGTACTAACTGGCTGTTAGTGATTGTGATTTCTTTGTTGTTATTGACTCCTTATGATCCACTGATCATTTGGGTGCCTTTGTGTAAATTGAATCTCCAAAAACGTCACTAAAGACAAAAAGTCAAACAAGTCAAGTAGTGGAAAAAGTTTCCACCTCTTAGACACCAAAACTATCCCCTGCTAGTGTTAATTTTCAGTTAGCTTATTTATAAGCCATATTGGCTTATCCAGACCTGCAACAACTTATTTTTTGTGATCAATCTTCATCATTTGACCCATTTGTTTGAACTGGAGCTTATTAGACTTTGACTTTGACTTTTTGCTAGAAAATTCATAAAGTTGACTTTTAAAGAAGTGCTTATTTGCTTATTTCAGCTTATTGAGTGAACTTATTTGAAAAATTTTTGTTGATTAAGCTTAGTTAAGTCATTTAAAAGCTTTTGAAACTTGAATCAGCTCTTGGGATAGCCTAGAACTCTAAAACGACTATTTTGTCGTTTTGTGTAGATTGCTTTTTGCATTTTCAGGCTTATTCCCTGGACTTTTTTCAAATTTCATTCTACAGAAGTCTTAAGTAACTCAGAAGAAGCTTGTGTGTCTAATTTGAGCTTATGGCATCAGCTTATAGCTTAATGGGCCAAAAAGCCCATTAAGATAAGTTGTTTGATATAAGCCAACTTATTTCACATTTTTAGCTTTTGGGCCTTTGAAAAATTGTATTCAAAATCAAATTTTGAGTCAGATAGGAGCTTTTGGGCCATTTTTATAAACATTCTTCTTATTGGGCTTATTTTGGCCCAATAAGGGTTTGTTTTGGACTTTGGCCCATTTGGAGGCCCATTAGGGGTATTTTTGGTATTTCAACTTCATTTTATGTTTATTTAGGTTCAATTAAGCTAGTTTGCAAGTTTTTAGAATTTTTTTATAAATTTTGGATTTTTAATATTATTTTATTATTATTTAATTATTAAAAATTAAAATTTAGATTTTTCAAGTTTTTATATTTTTCTTAGGTTAAATACATTAAGTTAGGAATTTTACAACTTTTAGAATATTTTTATTGTCCTTAGATTAATTTTTATAATTATTTTAAATTTTAATAGTTTTTAAATATTTTTAATTATTTTTAAAATTTTCAAAAATAGTTTTAAATTAAGTTAGGTTATTCTAGAGGTATACAATTGAAAAAATCTCATTTTGGGCTTTTTGTTAATTAAATTGATTTTTAGGGCTTTAATTAGCATTAAAAATCATTATTTAATTAAATAAAAGGTTTGAGTGATTTTTGATTTTTTGTAAACTTTAATTACAGTTTATTGCAAATTTCTAGGAATTTTTAGGGTAAATTTTTAATTTTGGTACTTTTTATGGTTTTACGTGTACGACTAATCGTCTCAGTGTAATTAGTCATCGTAACCGTCTTTTCTCTTCTAATCCCCTTTCTATTTTCTTTCTTCATAAATATAATCACAAACTTAATCATCTCTCTACACAACACACTAGCCTCCTTGAGAACAATCCCCACTATGGGTCTTAACTCGTGGTTTTCCTAAATCACTTGTTAACGTTTGCCCTAATTTGCCCTCTTTTCCTAAAAAGTGGTAAAAACTCAACCATCAGCGGCCATCAGGTTTTGAATGGACACTGTATAGAGATTATCCCCTCAAGAACCTTTTAAAAAGTCATTTCCTACAAGATCATGAATGAAGCAAGTATGTTGTCGAAAAGCAACCTCTAGGTTAAAATCGCAAAATTGTCCCACTGAGAATAACTTATGACCGGTTCCCATCACGTAACACACCCTTGAAATCTTAACATTCCCAATTTGATATTCACCATAACCCATGATTTTTGCAATATGGTCGTTACCAAATTTCACCGTTCCTAGAAACTTGCTGACGAAATTTCTGAGCATCGAGCGGTCTCCTGTCATATGCTTGGAGCATCCAGAGTCCAAGTACCAGAGGATGATTTGGACCACCTAAAAATATCACCAGACAAAGAAGATGTATCAGAATCTAAGATATATTTATCTTAGATTTGCTATAAGAATAATTCTTAGGTTTCCAAATTTTCTTTCTAGATGTCGGCTTAGATTCTAGTTGTCTAAGATCCTGAGGTACTTCTTCAATGGTAGGCACAATAGTGGACGCAATGTAAAACCCGCATGCTTTTACCATGAATAGTTCCCTTAAGATCGTACGTCCTAGATTAAAACTTACCTTATTTAGTATTGATCACATTCATGTGCTAATAATCAAGCAAGTGCATACGTGTATGACATGATAAGTATCGATTACGTACGAACCCATGATAAACAGTTAATAAATATGTCACGTGAACGTAATTAAATCATGATCACCATTTAAAATACGAACTAGAATAATTACGTAAATACATATAATATAATTACGAGCGTTAAGATTACGATAAACTACATGATAAAATAAACAGAAACACTTTAAACACGAACACGTTTAACCACGAACGAACACGAAACATCGGGACACGAGAAAAGGTACGGGTACCCTATGTGGGGCCCCATACCCACGGCTACAATCAAGAAATGGGCTAAGCCCATCAAGTTTACATGAAAGGGGGGTAAAGGGTAAAAACTACTTTCATTTTTCACTTTCCAAGGAAATAATCACAAAACCTAAAAAAGTTTTCTCTCCTCCTCTTGGTCTCTCTTTGTGCCGCCACCCATAGGACCACCATAGGTGGTTGTTGGTTGATTTTGATCATAAAAACAAGTGCTAGAAATCGTGTTTGTTCATCCTCTTCCAAGCTACGTATTGGTATATCATTTTAAACCTTTCTTTTTAATTCTTTTAAATCTTTGATTATTTTCATGAACATGTTATTATTATTCTTATTAAAACATGATAATTAAACATTGATCTAACATGTTTTGGGGTGAATTAAAATCAAAGGATGATATAAAAGGGTGTTTGTTTTGGCCGCCTAGTATAACCAACCCGAGGGGGGGTTCGGTTTGCTTTTAGCCGCCACCAGCAAGACCATTTTTGGTCTTGGTTGGTGCATGTGGGACCCACTGCAGCAAGGGGGCACAAGTACCCCGAGTTTGGCTCGGGGTACGGTGTCGAGTTCATGCCCGATTCATGGTTCGTTGGTTAAATCATGATTTATGCTACATGTTAAAATTTATGAATTATGAACTTAGGATATAAATTAATTAATAACATGAGATATTAATTAAACCATGACTTAGGTTATTTTTAATTATTAATTTAGCATGATATTAATTTAACCTAAGTATTTTATGTTATATGTTATAATTAATTAATTATTTTAAACATGCTTATAATTAATTAATTTAGACACGACTTAGGTTATGTTATTAATACATAATAATACACATTTTAACCTAAGTATTTTATTCCATTTTAATTAAAACATGTTATACTTTAATTAAAATGCTTAACCTATAGTTTAATTAAATACATGAAGTAATAATTAAACTATACACTATATCATATGACTTAAGAAATAAGCTTATAAACACTTAGACTTATATGTTAGCTTATGTAACCAGCTTAATTCTAAATATGGAAACTTCTATTTATAGAAACTTAATTAAATAAGGCAACTAATCTATTAATGGAAACCTTCTATATATGGAAATCTATCTATTTCAGGCAGCTAATCTAATCATGGAAACCTTCTATATATGGAAACTTATTTAATTAAGGCAGCTGATCTATTTTTGGAAACTTTCTATTTTTAGAAACTAATCTATTTTAAGCAGTAAATTCTATTTTAGGAAACTTTCTATTTTTGGAAACTTTCTATTTTTGGAAACTTTCTATTTTTGGAAACTTTCTATTTTTGGAAACTTTCTATTTTTGGTAACTTTCTATTTTTGGAAACTTTCTATTTTTGGAAACTTTCTATTTTTGGAAACTTTCTATTTTTGGAAACCTGCTATTTTTGGAAAGTTACTTATTATTACATAGTAAGTATAATAATACATGAAATACCAGTAATACTTAATCAGATTGATCAGAATACAAGATAAACACAGTTTAAGGCTTTAAACAGTAAACCATGACCTAAAACATGCAAAGTAAGCTAAGGTGAGACATAAAATCCAGTACGTAATCAGTGATTCGATACTTATACACATGTGTATTCATGTAGCTTTAGTGATCCAGAAGTAGGAGTCTTTCTTCCGTTCATTCACTGGACTTGAGGTACGGATTCCCGTCCTTTCAGTATGGACATTCTTTCCTTATTAGGATTTCCCCGTATGCAGCCAACTATTTTCCCCAGTAATTGTTTTATTGTTTTGAACTGCTTATGTTTAATTAGCATAATCTATAGCCATATACAAGCATGACCAGTTTCACCTAGTTATGGAGGTACCATAACCATAACATTGGAGGCACTAATGTTATGACTTCCCCACGGCGGAGTGATTGCTCGTGGCGTCCCTTTCAGTTTTGGCCATATTATTATATCATGTGGGGCGTATGGGTGCATCCTAGTTACATGTTTTATTCAGTATTTCATGGTGAATGTGGTGTGTGCCTTGCATCCTTCACAAGGAGTTGATCCCTCCTACCCAAACCAGTATATTAATTAGAGGCATCCCCTCTAATCAGCATGATGAGGTCACCCCTCCAAGTATTCATACACGTGACCTTTTCATGACCTATATGGGCTATGGTATATTTATGTTAAAACAGTTTTCATAAGTTAAACATAAGGCTTTTCAAACTATAAAACCAGTTTTCTTAATACTTAACCAGTTTACTCAGAACTTAGTCTTCCGCTGTTATGTGTTACATGCTTATCCTATTTCATGCTATATTGTACATCCCTGCACTGAGCGTCTTGCTCAGCCGTTTTCCTTTTCATGTTCCCAAAACGACAGGTACTCAGGGACGCTCGTAGATCTCAAACGTACGTGCATATGGACTGGAAGCTTTACTGTCTTTCTTTACTTTATGCATTTCCTTTACTTTAATACAGTTGCTATGGACATTGTTTCGTCCTTTCCTTTTACAGTATTTATGTTTGTGTGTGATGAGTTATACTTTGGGGTTACCGATGTTTGATTCCGGTATTTCCCTTTTATGGTCAAATAATGCTTAGACATTTATCCTTGTATGCTTTGATGACACGCCATGATTATGCGTAAGATTCCATTTCCAAAATGGGGTGTTACAATTATGGTATCAGAGCCAAGGTTTCGACCTGTAGGCTCTCAAATATGACCTGTGATTAGTGGGTAGTCACTACGGTCTTCCTAGAACTGACAGTTGTTTTCATGCAATCATCATTTTTTCTAAGCATACATATACATGTCATTGTTATAGGATTTTTGACTAAGTAATGGTTGGTACAGGACTGGCCCTATTTAGTCGCATGTGTTTTATCGAAACTTTTAGATTTGGGACCGACCCATAGGAGTCCCCTCGATATGTCTTTTGTTTGAGTGAACTGACCAGAGGCGTTCACTCTCGAGCATCAAAAGTTTTCATAAAACTGCATCATGGATTCATACAAAAATTTTCTTGCATAAAATTTTTCTCGTGGTATAAATTTTTTTCCATGTATATATATAATTTATATTTTATGTTTGAACTGTCGATCATATGTTTTATGTTATACTGTCAGATGGCAAACACAGACAAACTCTGGGAGTTATTTGCAGACATGGAGGCAGAAAGGCAAGACGCCATTCTTCATGACGACGAATATCCTCCCCCACCTATCATTTTCCCCATGGAAGGAAGGAATCGACTCATGAGGGAATACTACGCCATGAGACAGAGACCCAACGAGAATTGTGGTCAGTTCATGTAGAGGTTCCTCGGGTACACAGCTGTCCTGAGGGCATCCGCAGGCACCACTGAAAAACAAGCACTACATTTTCGTTGGGGCCTTAACCCAAGGATTGCCAATAATTTATCGGGTGCCCCGTTGGATACTGTGGCACAAGTGGCTTACGCAGCAAGGAAGCTAGAGATGTTGCAGGAACGAGATGAGTTCGGGGAAGCTGAAAGACCCGACAAGAGGTAAACATTTCGTATTCAACGGTAACCAATCCACATCCTATCATTATATGTCCTATAATCATCTCTTAAACTGTATCTTCCAGGCAGAAAACTAGGGACCGGTCTCAGCCGGCTACTCAGCAGCAGCCTCATCAGCCCAAAGGAAACGGTCACACTAACGACCGTTCTGTTGTGGAAAGGCGCAGCGGTAATGATAATTACCGTAACAATGCTGGACACTCCAACAACAGCAGGTCCTACTATTTACGCATCTTCTTATGATTTCATGTTATATCTCTCATGCTGACACTATATTAACCTCTACCAGGAACCACGGTAACGGGAAGGACCAGAACCACAAGGGTTCGCAGCCTAACCGTTCAGCTAACACTGGTGAACATCTCATGATGCATATGTCTTATACTCGTGCATATACTTTATTTTAACACATTTTGTCATCAGCAGGCCCTCAGCAAGCAAGGACTCCTGCTGGAGGATTCACTCATCCTCTTTGCAGTACTTGCCATCGCAGACACCCTGGCCCATGTCGTCGTGACTCCGACGCGTGCTACAAGTGCGGCCTCCCTGGCCATCGTATGAGAGATTGTCGTAAGGGTGAAATGGAGGGTACTTCGGGTCATGCTGATAGTAAGCCGCCTCCTACCACTGGGCGTGTCTACACGACATCTCGGGATCAGGCAAACAAATCTACAGGTACCATTACTGGAATTTTGTATATGTACGGCCAAGCTGCATGTGTTCTTTTCGACACGGGTGCCACTCACTCAGTTATTTCCACTACTTATGCCAAGAACATCAGGACACTTCCCTTGACATTAGAAAATAGGCTTACCATTTCCACGCCTTTGAGGGACTCTGTATTAATAACTCATGTATACAAGAGTCTTCCTCTAGAGTTTGACGATAAAGTTCGTGCAGTAGATGCACTTCCCCTAGACATGATTGAGTTCGATATGATTCTCGGCATGGACTGGCTATCCAAGCACCATGCTACCATAGGCTTCCACTCATATCGAGTGATCTTCGGCGACATTAATGCACCAGAGTACATTCATAACGGGTTCATACCCGGACGGTCTGTACAAGTCATATCTACCTTGCAAGCACGTGCATTACTGTCACATGGCTGTGAGGGTTATCTAGCTACGGTTCACGACGTGGATGCTGAATCCCCATCGATTCAGGATCAACCAGTAGTTTCGGAATTTCAAGACGTCTTTCCAGCTGAACTTCCAGGCATACCACCTGCATGAGAAGTGGAGTTCAACATCGACCTTGTTCCAGGAGCAGAACCAATCTCTAAGGCTCCGTATCGTATGGCTCCCATAGAGCTAAAAGAACTGAAGAACCAATTACAGGAACTTCTTGAGCGAGGGTTCATTAGACCAAGCGCATCTCCATGGGGCGCACCGGTCTTGTTCATTAAGAAGAAGGACGGCAGCATGCGACTTTGCATTGACTACCGTAAACTTAGTAAGATTACCATCCGCAATAGATATCCACTGCCGTATAGATGATCTGTTTGACCAACTTCAAGGAGCCAAACACTTCTCAAAGATCGATCTAAGGTCAGGCTACCATCAGCTAAGGGTTAAAGAGCAGGATATTGCCAAGACTGCTTTTCGTACCCGCTATGGCCATTATGAGTTTGTAGTCATGCCATTCGGCCTGACTAATGCTCCAGCAGTATTCATGGATCTGATGAACAGAATCTTCCACGAATTCCTTGATAAGTTCGTCATTGTATTCATCGATGACATCCTGATTTTCTCAAAGTCCACGGAGGAACACGAAGACCATCTCCGTACGGTACTACAGATTCTTCGTCAGAAGCAGTTGTATGCGAAATTCTCCAAGTGTGAGTTCTGGTTAAACAAAGTGGCATTCTTAGGTCACATTGTATCAGCAGAAGGGATCACTATGGACCCAGCGAAGGTTGAGGCTATCACTAAATGGCCAAGACCAACGTCAGCGACAGAAGTCCGCAGTTTCTTAGCCTTAGCTGGATATTATCGCAGATTCGTGGAGAACTTTTCCCGCTTGGCATTACCTCTCACCAAACTGATGCGAAAAGGAGAGAAATTCGTCTAGACGGAAGAACGAGAGAAGAGCTTCGAAGACCTAGAGCAGAAGTTAGTATCTGCACCTATTCTTACTCTCCCATCTGGTACAGGTGGATTTCAGATCTATAGCGATGCATCGGGGAAGGGACTGGGCTGTGTTCTCATGCAACACGGGAAAGTGATCGCGTATGCTTCACGGCAGCTTAAGCCCTATGAAGAAAACTACCCTACGCATGACCTGGAACTTGCTGCAGTGGTGTTCGCATTGAAAATATGGAGGCACTACTTATACGGAGAATCATGCGACATTTTCACGGATCACAAGAGCTTGAAGTATATCTTCACTCAACGTGAATTGAACATGAGACAAAGGAGGTGGTTGGAACTGTTGAAGGATTATGATATTAACCTACAGTATCATCCCGGGAAGGCTAATGTAGTAGCAGATGCACTCAGCAGAATGTCCGGAATGATCAACGGCATTGAAATCAAGGAACAAAACATAAGAGACTTGGAGCGGCTAGACATCGAAATCATGGTACGTGGGCAGCACGGATACTGGGCGAATCTTAGAGTAGAACCTGGGTTACTGTCTAGGATCAAGGAAGAGCAGAAGGATGATGGAGAAATTTGAGCGATAATTCAGAATTTGGAGAAGCAGACAGAATTCAGAATGGACGTAGACGGTATCGTTAGGCAGGGCACGAGACTTTGTGTTCCTGACAATCAAGAATTCCGGGAAGCATTGTTAGCTGAAGCTCACAGCTCCCCATTTTCTATACATCCTGGGTCGACAAAAAATGTACCATGACATCAGACAGCACTTTTGGTGGAGTGGTATGAAACAGGATGTAGCCACTTTTGTTTCCAAATGTCTTACCTGCCAGCAGGTTAAGATTGAGCATCAGCGATCGGGCGGTCTCCTTCAACCGTTGGATATTCCAGAGTGGAAGTGGGACAAAATCACCATGGATTTTGTTACCGGTCTTCCGCCTACCAAGAAGAAGCACGATGCTATTTGGGTCATTGTTGATCGACTCACCAAATCAGCTCATTTCTTACCGATACGCAAGGAAGATCCGGTAAGTAAACTCGCAGATACTTACAGAAGAGAGATCATGAGACTCCACGGTACTCCCTCCAGCATCGTCTCAGACAGAGATCCTCGTTTCACGTCGCGATTCTGGAAAGGTCTGCAAAAAGCTTGGGGTACACAACTTAAGCTGAGTACGGCCTTTCATCCTCAAACGGAAGGACAGTCGGAGCGAACAATTCAGACATTGTAAGATATGTTAAGGTCGTGTGCGTTGGAATGGACAGGTGATTGGGACGATTACATATGTTTGGTCGAGTTTGCATACAACAACAGCTGGCACGCAAGTATCAAATGTGCTCCTTTCAAAATGTTGTATGGCAGGAAGTGTCGCGCTCTAATCTGCTGGGATCAAGTGGGAGAGCGATCACTCGAAGGACCAGAGATTATAGAAATGACCAATGAGAAGATCGAAGTAGCTAAACAGAAGCTGCAGGAAGCACGGTCACGTCAGAAGAGTTACACCGATAAGCATCATAGGGACATACATTTTAAGGTGGGAGACCACGTCTTCCTCAAGGTTTCGCCGGCACGTGGTGTTAAACGCTTCGGGATCAAAGGGAAACTCAGTCCTCGTTTCATCGGACCATTTGATATCATTGAACGAATCGGTGAAGTATCTTACCGATTGGCGTTACCTCCTCAGCTTTCGCACGTGCATAACGTGTTCCATGTGTCCTTACTCAGAGGGTACAAGTATCATCCCCTTCACATGGTTCAGTATCCACTAGAACAGATACGTGAAGATCTCACTTTTATAGAGGAACCCGAACGAGTGCTCGACAGGCAAGAACGAGTCATGAGAAGGAAGACGATTCCATTCGTCAAAATTCTTTGGAGGGACCATACCGAGCGGGAAGCCACTTGGGAAACAGAGGAGTCTATCCGGGCTTCTTACCCTCACTTCATATTTTGAGTTCGGGTATGTTACTTCTTACCAGTTTGCTTTATCTATAATTCAGGGACGAATTATTCTTTTTAGGGGGGAAGAATTGTAAAACCCGCATGCTTTTACCATGAATAGTGCCCTTAAGATCGTAGGTCCTAGATTAAAACTTACCTTATTTAGTATTGATCACATTCATGTGCTAATAATCAAGCAAGTGCATACGTGTATGACATGATAAGTATTGATTACGTACGAACCCATGATAAACAGTTAATAAATATGTCACGTGAACGTAATTAAATCATGATCACCATTTAAAATACGAACTAGAATAATTACGTAAATACATATAATATAATTACGAGCGTTAAGATTACGATAAACTACATGATAAAATAAACAGAAACACTTTAAACACGAACACGTTTAACCACGAACGAACACGAAACATCGGGACACGAGAAAAGGTACGGGTACCCCATGTGGGGCCCCATACCCACGACTACAATCAAGAAATGGGCTAAGCCCATCAAGTTTACATGAAAGGGGGGTAAAGGGTTAAAACTACTTTCATTTTTCACTTTCCAAGGAAATAATCACAAAACCTAAAAAAGTTTTCTCTCCTCCTCTTGGTCTCTCTTTGTGCCGCCACCCATAGGACCACCATAGGTGGTTTTTGGTTGATTTTGATCATAAAAACAAGTGCTAGAAACCGTGTTTGTTCATCCTCTTCCAAGCTACGTATTGGTATATCATTCTAAACCTTTCTTTTTAATTCTTTTAAATCTTTGATTATTTTCATGAACATGTTATTATTATTCTTATTAAAACATGATAATTAAACATTGATCTAACATGTTTTGGGGTGAATTAAAATCAAAGGATGATATAAAAGGGTTTTTGTTTTGGCCGCCTAGTATAACCAACCCGAGGGGGGGTTCGGTTTGCTTTTAGCTGCCACCACCAAGACCATTTTTGGTCTTGGTTGGTGCATGTGGGACCCACGGCAGCAAGGGGGCACAAGTACCCCGAGTTTGGCTCGGGGTACGGTGTCGAGTTCATGCCCGATTCATGGTTCGTTGGTTAAATCATGATTTATGCTACATGTTAAAATTTATGAATTATGAACTTAGGATATAAATTAATTAATAACATGAGATATTAATTAAACCATGACTTAGGTTATTTTTAATTATTAATTTAGCATGATATTAATTTAACCTAATTATTTTATGTTATATGTTATAATTAATTAATTATTTAAAACATGCTTATAATTAATTAATTTAGACACGACTTAGGTTATGTTATTAATATATAATAATACACATTTAACCTAAGTATTTTATTCTATTTTAATTAAAACATGTTATACTTTAATTAAAATGCTTAACCTATAGTTTAATTAAATACATGAAGTAATAATTAAACTATACACTATATCATATGACTTAAGAAATAAGCTTATAAACACTTAGACTTATATGTTAGCTTATGTAACCAGCTTAATTCTAAATATGGAAACTTCTATTTATAGAAACTTAATTAAATAAGGCAACTAATCTATTAATGGAAACCTTCTATATATGGAAATCTATCTATTTCAGGCAGCTAATCTAATCATGGAAACCTTCTATATATGGAAACTTATTTAATTAAGGCAGCTGATCTATTTTTGGAAACTTTCTATTTTTAGAAACTAATCTATTTTAAGCAGTAAATTCTATTTTAGGAAACTTTCTATTTTTGGAAACTTTCTATTTTTGGAAACTTTCTATTTTTGGAAACTTTCTATTTTTGGAAACTTTCTATTTTTGGTAACTTTCTATTTTTGGAAACTTTCTATTTTTGGAAACTTTCTATTTTTGGAAACCTGCTATTTTTGGAAAGTTACTTATTATTACACAGTAAGTATAATAATACATGAAATACCAGTAATACTTAATCAGATTAATCAGAATACAAGATAAACACAGTTTAAGGCTTTAAACAGTAAACCATGACCTAAAACATGCAAAGTAAGCTAAAGTGAGACATAAAACCCAGTACGTAATCAGTGATTCGATACTTATACACGTGTGTATTCATGTAGCTTTAGTGATCCAGAAGTAGGAGTCTTTCTTCCGTTCATTCACTGGACTTGAGGTACGGATTCCCGTCCTTTCAGTATGGACATTCTTTCCTTATTAGGATTTCCCCGTATGCAGTCAACTGTTTTCCCCAGTAATTGTTTTATTGTTTTGAACTGCTTATGTTTAATTAGCATAATCTATAGCCATATACAAGCATGACCAGTTTCACCTAGTTATGGAGGTACCATAACCATAACATTGGAGGCACCAATGTTATGACTTCCCCACGGCGGAGTGATTGCTCGTGGCGTCCCTTTCAGTTTTCGCCATAATATTATATCATGTGGGGCGTATGGGTGCATCCTAGTTACATGTTTTATTCAGTATTTCATGGTGAATGTGGTGTGTGCCTTGCATCCTTCACAAGGAGTTGATCCCTCCTACCCAAACCAGTATATTAATTAGAGGCATCCCCTCTAATCAGCATGATGAGGTCACCCCTCCAAGTATTCATGCACGTGACCTTTTCATGACCTACATAGGCTATGGTATATTTATGTTAAAACAGTTTTCATAAGTTAAACATAAGGCTTTTCAAACTATAAAACCAGTTTTCTTAATACTTAACCAGTTTACTCAGAACTTAGTCTTCCGCTGTTATGTGTTACATGCTTATCCTATTTCATGCTATATTGTACATCCGTGCACTGAGCGTCTTGCTCAGCCGTTTTCCTTTTCATGTTCCCAAAACGGCAGGTACTCAGGGACGCTCGTAGATCTCAAACGTACGTGCATATGCACTGGAAGCTTTACTGTCTTTCTTTACTTTATGCATTTCCTTTACTTTAATACAGTTGCTATGGACATTGTTTCGTCCTTTCCTTTTACAGTATTTATGTTTGTGTGTGATGAGTTCTACTATGGGGTTACTGATGTTTGATTCCGGTATTTCCCTTTTATGGTCAAATAATGCTTAGACATTTATCCTTGTATGCTTTGATGACACGCCATGATTATGCGTAAGATTCCATTTCCAAAATGGGGTGTTACACGCAAACCTAGTGAAATGGCGGTTTTTCCATTTCTTAGTGCTAGAGTTCCTAGTGAAAGGACGTTGAGACCTAACTTCAGTGGATGTGATCCTAGATAAAGGGCACTTAGTTCCATTTTCAGTGAAGGTTCTACCAGTGGGTTGCCATTTCCATCCAACTTTGGTGAATTTCTTCCCTGTTGGTTTCCATTCAAGGTTTTTCCTAATGGCATACATTTCATTAACATGGTTAACAAGGCATAAATCATGACGATGCATTCATTACAATTCCAACATCGCAAATTAGAATTAACATTTTGCTTAGGCTTCTGCATAGAGGCAGGACCTTTTGTCTTAGCAACATGATTCCTTTTATTCAAATTTGAAATAACATTCCTAGGGTGAACTTCTACTTTCTTCTTCATAGTGCTACTAGTGGAAGGCTTGATCCTATTTTTCTTTACTCGAGATCCTTTAGCCTTAATAGACGCAGTTACTCCTGTAGAAGCCAAGGGAACATTAGTGACGGATTTTGATTTAGCCTTGATGGGTGTGTTTAAAGTAGGATTAGCTCTTGGGGTCTTATTGAATGGAGTCATGGCAATGGGAGGGGGTTGTTGTTTAAGTGGTGCAGAACCCGGTTGTCCTATGAAATTAAGATATGTTAAGCAACACTGAACCCTCTCAATATATAAGTGGGCGGCATTATAGTCATTGTTCATGGGATCAGATTCATATAAGTCATCTAATATGTCCCTTGTAAGAAGCACATGCCTAATCGCATTTTTCATATAATCCATATATGACAGTGAATTGTTTTTATGGTATGGGTTCTTATAAATAACCACCTCTTTTGTCTTTGGAGCACTAGAGGTCGGGGGCAGAGATTGTAGCTGCATTATCAACAACTTCTTGTCCTTTGAGTTGAAGTGTATCCTTTAATTCAGCTATAACCATGTTTTTATCTATGAGCTGAATATTTAGGTTAGAGATTTCCTCACATTTCTTGTTCAGTTGGTCAACAAGTGACTTTTGCTATACCGCATTAAAAGCAAAGCGTTCTTCTATTGAACCAGAAACTTGTGTAACACCCTGCCTTACTTTTTCAAACTCCCCTAGGATAGAAGTAATTCTATTTTCTAGGGCATGGTTTTTATTTTCTACAGCCTCTAGTTCCACTTTCTCTACTAATGAGTCTCTCTTAAGTCTCAGGATTTCTTCCTCTAATGCCTGAACCACCTAAATCATCTTGTCACTTGTCTCAACGTTGTTTTCACAATCATTTGTTTTTGAAAGAGTTTCATTTTTATATTGGTGTTCAATTTCTAGAGATATACAATGTTCTTGAAGCTCGTCAAAACGTTTTGAAAGTGAGTTATAAGAATCTTGAAGCTTTAAAAATTCAGCGTTAGATTCATGACAAGAATAATTATCTACATTATTCACAAGTTCAACAATATTCACAGAAAGATCATACACATCATCACATTTATCGACAACAGATGTACCCTCAATAGCACATTTAATAGTCACAACTTGCATCACATCGAGAGACACTACTTGTTCCAAGAATCGGTCATATTCGGATAAAATCTTTTCTTTCTCAATTAAGTGTTGCTCATAAGCATCATCCATTTCATAGAAAACTTTTTGAACTTCAGCCATTTCGACATTAAGATTATATCCAAGATCTAGAAAGCCCTCTTTAAGATTGTTTACAAACGGAATGATCTCTTTCTCAAACACCGATTTCATGTGTTCGAAAGCCCATTCTCCAGCTGTGTGAGCCGTTGAAGTCGTACATTCCTTGATGACTTTGTCATAACCGGTAAAGTATCGTCTAATCTCTTTCAAACTTTCCAATACTGTACTTACTGGTGGAAGACCTTTAGGAATTTCCTTAGGTTCATTCGGGTTGACAAGTGTAGGAAATATACTAGGGTTTTCTTTGGACACGGAGTTTGGTGTATGGATAAATTCCCTTTGTATATTAAAGCAAGTTCTAAAATCCGTTTTTGCATTCTCTTGATTAAGTTTATCATAATCAAACTTAGTATATTCCAAAAGCATTTTTGACCGATTCTCGTCAATTAGTGATATGTACTCGGAATCATTCGTAATACCAATCGGGTCTAAGACCAAACCTAAATTTGTTGCATCATAAATTCGCGGGTTGTGGTTAACAGCTTGCTTTGCATAACGCGGGTTAGGTGGCAGGTCTGTTAGACGTGATAAGGTAAATTCTTTAAAACATAAATGAAACAAGTGTAGGAAATATCATTCCTGAGAAATTTCTAAGTACCCAATACATTACTGACGGAGTATATAAGCACATCACCTCTTGAAATTATCCACGCCGACTATGCGCGTGACAATGAGTACAACAATGTAGCTCATTTAAGTGATAGTTATCCAAGTCATCAACCAACCACCCCAGACCAGGAAACTAGATAAACAAGTCTTCATCCTAATGATTAAGCACGAGCAAGTTATCATTGAAACCATTCATCCAACCAACCCCGATTTCAAGACAAAATAAGTGCACGCCTTCGATGAATCCGTCTTCAATTCCAAATAATAATACATCCGATCAAAATCCGTAGCCATTAAACTTCAAAATAAGCCATTTTTCTCGATCTCGACAAAATAAATAATCTCGTCACTTTGTCACGTCTTTTTGTCTCATCACTTTTTCAAGTCTCTATTATGACCAAAGTACAACTTAATACACAAATTTTATTCAAAAAAATTTTGAGATAAAAATTCGGATACTAAGATTTATCAAGTCACACGGCCCAACATGCAAAACCATTTACCAATCATACTAAGCAAATGAAAGTTAATATTTCTACCTTTATCAAAATAAACACATTTGAAATTTTGCATAACAAAACATCACGTGTAGTAACTTTCAATGGCCCAGTTGACAATTTCATCAAATCACTACCGAATAATAAATTGCATCTATTTGTATTCGGTGTAATGCTGGCCCAATGAAGAAATAATATATACCCGGTCCATTAATCCTAAATATTAGTAATATAAAAACCGAACCCCTAATCATACACTCTCATTACATTAAACCTAGTACCCCTCATTTCATCCGCCCCCATCTCACTCTCTTTCTACATCACAGCCACCAAACCAAACATTATCAAGATCTATTGTATCCCAATCTTCATAAGATCATCATATTCTTTTCATCCGTCACCATCAAGATAAACCTCTGTGATTTAACCTCCACAAAAAATAGTCCTTTATCAATATAATCTCACAAATCATTGATAAGTAACCACCATCCACCAATGGATAATAGATCTTTGTCTCAGAAATATTAAAACAACGAGTATACGTGACGTGAAAGATCTGTTTGAAGATATTTTTGAACAAAGATCAATTATATTATATTCGATATATTATCTTAAACTGTGTTCTAAATTTCTTCGAAGAACAACGAAGACCCATTTGATATCGGCTTAGATCTTGTAAAACAAGGTCTCGGGTAGGTGATTCTTAATGCATGTCGGTTTTTATGTGTGTCAACGATACCGGGATTAATTATAACATAATAGTTATTACTTAATCTTGATACTCGAAAATTAAGTACTGATTTGTGATGGATAAAGGTTCTACTAAAAAATGATCTATATAAATCTTTTCTTTGAATGAACAAATCTGAGATCTATAAGTTTGGTTTGTTTTGAGTCGTTTGTTAAGAGGAGATTAATAGACGGGATTAGGTGACGATGAGAATTAGGATAAATGTGGATTCAGGTTAAAAATATTCGTTGTACCAATCTCTTCGAATTGAAAAACTTGTGTTTAATGTGTGACTCAATTTTATTTTGGTGGAACAAAGATGTGTCGTTGTAGTTTTTATTTTTAAATAAAAGTGCGAAACAATTAAAGTAAAGGTGCAATTAATGTAAATCTAAGTCTAATTAAAATAAAGTGCAAGTATTTAAAAATGTGACTGATATTAAAGGGCACTTAAGTAAATGACGTAAACTTAAATCTATCTAAGGCAATCTTGAAACGCAACTAAAACTTAAACTAAGGCAAGACTTAAAATAAAGCTAAGACAAATAACCTTAAAGTGCAATTAAAAATAAAAGGGCGGGAAAAATAAAGCTTAAAAATAAAAGACAGAACTTAAAAAGAAAAAACCTTACAGAACCTTTGATTCGGAAGTTCAAAACTTCCGAATGAACTAGCTTGATCCGGAACTTTTTAAGTTCCGAATGAAACAGGCTTGGTTCGGAAGTTTTAGCTTGACACGAAACTTTTTCCTTCCCTTGGTCCGGAAATTCGTTCGGAAGATATTGATCCGGAACTTTTAACTTTGGTTCGGAACTTTCGAATTGATCCGGAACTTTTGAGAAGTTCCGAATGAAGCCCTTGGTTCGAAACTTTTGGAAGTTCCGAATGAATCTCCTTGATCCGGAACTTTTAAGTTCCGAATGAACACTCTTGATCCGGAACTTTGAATGTTCCGGATGAACAATGCTTGAGTCGGAACTTTTGAGTTCCGAATGAAAGACCTTGATCCGGAAGTTTGAGACTTCCGAATGAAGCCACTGGTTCGGAACTTTGAAAGTTCCGAATGAACACTCCTCTTCTTGTCTTGGCTCAGAAGTTTTCCTGGGAATATAGAAACACAAACAAACACCCCGAAGAACAAGGGAATCACAGAAACAAGAGATCTAAAGCAGATTAATCAAAATCAACACAATGATTAAGCTAAACAAATACCGAATTAACAGTTAAACATAAACAAACAATTTAAATCAACAAAACAAACAAATTTAACCACAATAATTAAAAACCCACTTGATCAAAATAAAAGCATGAACATGAACATAAACATAAACATAAAAATCAAAGATTAAGAAAGGTAGATGAGAGATTAACAAGATAAAGTAAAGATTGACAAAGATTAAATGGAAACTTATTTGAAATTAAAGGAATTTAAGGTGCAAGACCATGTATTTAAATTGGACAAGTATTTAAATGTGCATAAAATTAAATGACAAGGTAATGAAAATGGAAGAACTAGTGTCACTCTAGCCAACAAGAGAAAATGATTACAACTAATGACTATTTATAGGGGAGGA
This sequence comes from Glebionis coronaria, assembly GCA_025667525.1. Lineage (NCBI taxonomy): Eukaryota > Viridiplantae > Streptophyta > Magnoliopsida > Asterales > Asteraceae > Glebionis > Glebionis coronaria. The sequence continues at coordinate 257,105,082 of CM046877.1, forward strand.
TTAAGGAAGCTTCCTCCCCTCTTTCCTTTTCTCTTAATTACAAGATTAGGTCCCTCCTTCTTTTAATCTTCATTGATTGCATCATTAGTCCTTTTCTTCTAATCTTCTTTAAACTTGGACTTGAAGGACTTTTGCTTTCGGGATTTCTTTGAACTCGTCTTTAAATTCTTCAATAAAATAGACTTGAGTTTCTCGGCTTTTTGATAAACTTCCGTCTTTTGACTTTTTCTTTGATAAATCTTCAGAATTGGTCTTGGACTTCCGTTCTTTTTGCACTCTTGACTTCTTGACTTCGTCTTTCATCTTTTTCTTCAATAAAAGTCCGTAAATGCCCGTGAATTCCCGTGTTTTCTCCACTTTTCACCTTTTCGTCCTAAATCACAACAAAAACACAAACCACGCATAATTCCGACATAAAAGACATAAAATACACGTTTTGGTCCGGTTATTATTGTACTTAAGTGGTAGAAAGGATGGGTGTTTACACACCTATCAAATCCCCTACACTTGACCATTGCAATGTCCTCATGCAATGCATTAGTTACAAAGCAAGATTACACTTTTCATCATAATTAATCCACGTTGGCCTTTATTGAAGAGATAGAAAATTAAGAACACACAAAATAAAGAAATCAAAAGCATACCTTGGGTTTTGGAAATGTCATGAATAATCATCATCCTCAAGTTTTTGCTTTCTCCAAACCAAGCTTAAAAACGAGATCATTGTTATTATAAGTTAGCAAACTAATACGAACTCATGTGGGCCAATTACTCACTTAGACTCCCTTATTCCTAGGTGTATCTCTTATATTTTATTGTTGTCTTGAATGATCACGAGGATGCATTGTTTGACTTATTTCGATAGGTTATTAGGCCGAAAATAAAGTGAACGATTTAATCAATAGTTAGCTAAAGGACAAAATCTTTTAAAACTGCTTCTCGGGACCTCATAAAGTTCATATCTTGGCATAACTCGCTTCGCGATTTGAAACCTTTCTCGGACCGATATTTGGCAGCGACTTCATACTTCAACCCTTGAGAGACGTTCATGAAATAATGGCCTTCTCATCATAAATGGAATTTCTTCACTTGAAGTTTTGAGAGATTCAAACTTGGACCACGACTTCTTCATTTTTCTCCAATCTTTATTTTGGACTTTGATATACAACAATCCGCCTCCTTTTATGACTTGGATATATTTATCCTCATACCTTGTTAGGGTCTTTTCGGATACACTTCTCCATGACTTTTGGGGAGTATTTGCTTTTCGTCGTGTGTCTCGATCCTTCATATTGATTTTCGATAAATGATTCTTCACATCACTTTGGATCTTTAGCAACAAAATATAGCCCTCATGCCTTGTTAGGGCCTTTTCGGACTCGCCAATCTTCGCATCCCGCTTCAATAAGTTATGCCTTGGCTATGAACTCTAATCCATACCGAGCAACTTTTAAACGATCTTGGGCTAGAAGCTAAGTAACTTTTCAAATCGTACAACCTTATTTATTAGCAGATAAATTATTAGCAAGCGATGGGAGAATAGGCTCATAATTAACTCACATAAATTCACGAAAGAATACCGGACTTATAATTGGCTTTATCATCTCTCGTTCTCCACAGTTTAAAATCTCAAGTAATGAGACTCGTGGATAGTTAGCCTATTAAATCAAAGTTTTGGGTTTTCGAGTCGCCTATTAGATCTTGCAAATTCTTAGACTTTTTCAAGTTTAGAAATCGCATTTTAAAGTTCCCTTGATAAACGACTCTCTAGGATCAATTATAGGAACTTGCGAAAAGTTCTTGTTCTTAACCCGTGAGAGTTAAGACTTTCGCGTTTTATAGCTCCCTATATAAAAGCCTAGTAAAACTTGACTTAAACACGTTAAGGATACTAGCTAGAGTAACTTAGATAAGTAAACTCGGGTTGAGTCAAAAGATTCACAACGTATGAAAATTAAAACCACTTATTTAAACATTTATTCTAATAAGGAAAGAAAATAACTACACAAAGATAAAAACTAATGGGCCAAAATAGATAAAATTTTTGAAAAATGTCGAAAAAATTGATTTTCCGGTTAAAATGAGGACAAATACAAGGAAAAGACCACTTAACTTCGATAGAAGTCCCCCTTACACTTAAGATAAACATTGTCCTCAATGTTTAAGCATGTGGGAGTAAACTCCCCTACACTTAGGACATTGTGCATTTTGTTTAAATCTTGCTAAGGAAAAGACAACTAAAGAGATTCCTATGTTAATATTGAGAAAATATAAAATAGTGAATCGAAAAGAGTTTAGGATAGAACCGGGAAGAAGTAGAACACGGAATCACGGGTCGTCAAGAATCATCAAGAGTGGATCATTGAAGCTCGAATCCCTGATTAAGAAGTGAGGAGAGGAAATAGCAAACCAAAGGGTCTCCCCTATACTTATGGTAAAGAAAGCGAAAAGATAGATGCATGGGTTGCCTCCCAAGAAGCGCTTGGTTTTTGTTTACCGAGTCGTGAGCCTGACTCGACCTTGATTATCAACGGAAGAAGCATGAAACATATCCACCAGGATCAAAGACATAGTTTTCGTCCATCAAATAGCACAAGCTTAAGTCGAGCAAGGCAAGCCAAAGAAGAGTAGGCAAGGTTCCCTTAAGCAGTGATGGAGCACGGTAGAAGCAAGGGTGAAGTGGTGCAAGCATGTCTTCAATAATTCCAAAGATTTTTCCTTTTATTTCATTAGGTGAATACTGAGATGGCTTAAAGACTTCAATACCGGGGTCGAACACCTTTTCCTTGAAGGGAAAATAACACTCAGGCTCAGCAGAGTGTGAAGAAGATCCGCAAAGAAGCACAACCTCGTCCTCAGAAAGGGGACAAAGAGGTGTCAAATCATATGTGCAACGGATTTCGGTGTCGACCGGTTTCTTCTCCTTTGACAGAATGTTCTTCAAATCCAAAGTAGGATCAAGACGATAATCTTCAAAGTCATAAGGAGGAGCATCACTCTCATGAGGGAAGTCAGTGTTAAGAAACTCAAAGAAATCTTCCTCAAATGAGTAATCGTCCAAAGTAGGATCGAGTGATGGCGGAGGATCTTCATCATGTGAAGAATCGCTCGAAAGAGTATCAGCCTCATCAAAATCATCAAAAGTGGGCAGTTCGGGATACTCAGAAGTACAATCAAAATCATCCGAGTCTGAGCTAGAATCATCATCATAAGCATCAAAGACCGGTGGCGAATCATAAATGGTAGAAGGTTCCAAAGTGGAGCGAGAATAATCCACATCATCGTCAAAGAGTGGATTATCAATGCAAGAGTCGAATAGAGGATTGTCGTAGACGACAAAGTCATCAAGCACATTAATCATATTTACTGATTCTCGTCCAAAAGATTTGCCTGTAAGGTTCCCCATTTTAAAAACTTTTGAATCATCCCCGACTCGTAAGATTAACTCACCTTCGGCCACATCCACTAAAGCACGTCCGGTTCTCAAGAATGGCCGACCAAGTATTAAAGGAATACGAGGGTCCATTTCATAATCAACTACGACAAAATCGACCGGGAAAGTAAATGTGCCAACTTTGATGAACACGTCTTCGGCTATACCAACGGGGTAAGCGAGAGTGCGGTTTGCAAGTTCAAGAGTCATTTTTGTTGGAGTGAGGTCGGGTAATGATAGTGTTTTCCAAACACTCAATGGCATCAAATTTATACTAGCCCCGAGATCAGCAAGGGCAGTAAGTTCTTCAGTTTTGTTGAACACGCAAGGCAACACAAAACGACCGAGATCTCCAAGCTTTTCCGGTAATTCTTTAAGAATAACTGCAGAGCAGTTTTCATTTAATCGTGTGTTGGCGAGTTCAATCAGCTTCTCCTTCTTGCTCAGCAATTCCTTGAATGCTTTGACAAATTTCGGCATGTGGCAAAGTGCTTCAACAAGGCTAATGTTGATGGTCATTTGAGATAGCATATTCACATATTTCGATACTTGACAGTCATTCTTGGTTAGCTCGTTGGTCTTGCCTATGCGAGAAGGGTATGGGATTCTGGGTTTATAGGTGGAAGGTGAAGGTGTAGTTGGTAAAGGTTGAGATGTTGAAGGGTTCTTCCGAGAGACATCGTCATGACGAGGCGGAGACGGTAATGGTGTACTAATACTAGGTGTAGGAGGAGTAGGGATACATGGTGGTGGAAGAGGTGTAGATGATGGGGGTGGGATTGGTGGTCCTACGATGGTGACTCCACTACGAGTAGTAATAGCACTTACATTATCTCGCGGATTAGTGACGGTGTTTGAAGGTAGAGAACTTGAAGTAGAAGGTTGAGTGACGGGCAAGAAACTAGCCAATAGATTCTTTAATTCATTCGTTTGAGTACTGAAGGAGGATTGAATATTATCGCGAACCTCGGTTCTAATGTCATTACCTTGCTTCAGGATATCTCCTTTAAAATTGATTATTTGGCTATATAGATTCTTGATTTGCTCACCTTGGGTTCTCATGATGGCTTCAACATCGGGATTAATGGGTGGGGTTTGTTGGGTGGGTGGTTGATAAGGGTTAGAAGCTCTTGGTGGGATTTGGTTGCTTCTATTGTAGTTGGTGGCGGGGTTTTGGTTTTGAGGAGAAAAACCGGGTGAAAGGTAGTTGTTGGATCGGTAACTCAGCAGATTTCTATCCCCTTGTTGTCTAGCTTGGTAATTTTCCGGTGAATAATTACCGTAAGCTGAATACACATTTTCCGGATTTCCTTGTGTAGAAGGACAATCGGTGTATGAGTGAGGACCGCCACATGTTTCACAAGGATTAGAAACCGCTTTAACTTGTTGTTTTTGTTGTTGGTTTGAAGCGAGAAGCGTAATACTTTTGCTCATTTCAGTCATCATGCGGGTGAGTTCGGTCATCTCAGGGTTTGCTGAGGTAGAGGAAACATTGACTCTCGGGTTGTTCCTTGAAGAAGATGAGGAATCCCAGTTTTTATGATGAGTAGTCATGTTCTTAATTAACTCTCTACACTCCTCGAGTCTCCTTTTCATGAATGTGCCACCGGCGGCTGCATTAATCGTATCACGATCACGAAAAGTCAATCCGTTGTAGAAAGTATCAATCAATGTGACAGGGAGCATGTTGTGGTTTGGACAACGATCAATCAAGACATTATATCATTCCCAAGCATCAAAAAGAGATTCATCAGGGTCTTGCATGAAACCGCTGATCTGATTGCGAAGGCTTGTGACCATGGATGGTGGTAAGTAGCGCGACAAAAAGCGTTGAGTCATGTCATCCCAAGTGTGAATAGAATTCTTCGGGAGACGATCAAACCATTTCTCGGCATGATGCGATAAAGTATGTGGGAAGAGTTGTAGGCGAAGTACATCCATTGTGGCACCAGGAAACTTCATGCTTTGGGTGATTGTAATGAACTTGTCGAGGTGTTTGTTGGCATCATCATCAGGCAATCCACGGAATGGGTTTGTTTGCACTTGCTGAATCATATGGTGCTTCAACGAAAACTCAGGAGCGTTGATTTGCATCGGCGCAATCGGTCCTCCTCGTCCAAACATGGTAGGTTGACAAAGCTCCTCCATGGTCCGAAGATCGGGCTGTGGAAGAACATTGTTGTTATTATTGAGGTGCGGTGGAATATTATTGTTGTTAACACCTGCCATACTTAAATCTTCTTGAGTCTCGGGCTCTTGATAATTGGAAGATCTAGTACGCATACACCTGAAAATGCAAAAGAAAAAGAAACCAAACGCAAAGAAAATATATATACACAATAAAAAATAAAATCTTTTTGGATTTTTGAAAATTTTTAATTTTTATGGTTTTGTATCAATTTTTTTTTATGGTGTTTTGAATTTTAATTGCAAGAAAAATAACGCTCACAAGTGAACGGATCCCAAAAAGTAACGCGTCTCTCACAGAAAACCGTTAATCTTTACGAAAAGAGCCGGCAGCGGCGCCATTTGATAACTAAGATTTTCCCAGTTAAAAATATTCGTTGTACCAATCTCTTCGAATTGAAAAACTTGTGTTTAATGTGTGACTCAGTTTTATTTTGGTGGAACTGTAACACCCCCACAAATTCTATGCGCAGCGGAACTACAACATTGGGTGCTACACAGTATTCATTGCACACAAGATATATCAAACGACGCTAAAAAGACGCCAACTTAAAACTTGAATTAAAAATTGTTAGATGATACATGTCCACGGTTTTTCCAACCCCACTTGGTGCAACAGAGTTTAGCGTTTTCGGTCCCCATGAATCTCAACCCAAAAATTTCAGTTTCACAACAACATTACATTAAACTTTAAAAATGTTTAAGTAGAAAAAGGAGGAAAAACAAGCGGACTCCAAGCCATACACACAACATCCATCCCAAGCATGCTCCATTCTACACTTCAGCGGTTACCTGAAACACATGCCAAAAACAAAATAACAAGTATCACTCATTTTATACCATTCGTTCTCATTACTTACGTTGTCCATTTTTACTCATTCTTGCCGGTACTTGACTAAAGTACGGGCTGTTTTACCATATTTAACCATACTTATAAAATTTGACAAAATTCTCAAAAATCCTATAAGACCTGTAGATGACATGTTTTTAAGCCCAATAAAAGTTTTTACTTTTACGACCCGTTACGCAACGCTTTTCCAAAACTACATTTTACGGGCTGAAATTGTACTTCGACCAACCTTGACCTCTTTGACCTATATGGAATGCACCTTTGACTTCTTTGACTCCTAAGTCAACTTATAGACTCATTTATACAGGTTTATAACCAAATTTTTGACTCTTGACCATTTACCAATTCATACTTGTGATCCTCGGGATTTGACTAAAACTATACATAAATTCGGATTATGAAAGTCCTCGTCTCCCGGTACTCGATCTTTAAAACCTCATAACTTTTAGCTCGTTTTGAGTCGCGGGCTCTACCTTATACCAAATTAAAGATAAAAAGACCCTCTACAACTACATTTAGTTTTCAAGACCTGTAGGAAAAATAATTTTTGTGAAATGACCTCAAAGTTTCTGCCTAAATTTTGCTACTCCAAAATCATGTTTAAACTCGATTCCAATGCTACTAATCACCACTAGGCATCATCCTAAGCTTCCCTAAACATATCCAAACACAAGTTTTCAGTCCTACCCCTATTGATCAACCAACCTCATAATCTAAAATCAAAGAAACAAACATGCAACCACTTAAACCTATTCAAACACACCCAAAACACCCTTATAAACACAAACCCATGACATTTCATCAAACACCTTGAACACACCCCAAAACCCCAAAAATTCGTGGCTTTTAGGGGCTGTGGAGAACCCATAACATAAAACCCATCTTGTTTTATGGATTAATTGATACTATAAACACATGAATTAAACATGCATTACAACAATTAGCCTCAAAAACGAATTTGGATCATCTTGAAAATTTTTGGAAAATTTACTTGAATGCATGTGGGATTTAAGTACATAGAAATGTGGGGAATGACAAGATTAGATGTGGTCTAACCTTAATTTTTGTGAAAACTCAAGAAAAATGGTGGATTTGTGGTGGTGTTTGTGTTTGGCCGTCGGCCTAAGGACAAAGAGAGAGAGTGGTTTGATTTATTTTTGTGAAATGTAACTATGTGTTTGTGTTTGTGTCATTTTGTGGCTTTTTGGTGCATTGGGAGGGACCAAAGTGTAATTTTTGGTTTCTTCTGGCCTTAAGTTGAAAACGTCCTCAAAACTTTGCGGGTTCGACTCATTAGTCAATTTTGAAAATTTTACGGGAGTCGGAAATCATCCCGAACACTCCAAAATATTTTTGGGATACTTTAAATGTACTCGGAAGGCTATAAAACTCACCCGACTCAACTTAACACGAATCGTAAGTAAAATTCTCGAAAAATTACATTATCGATAAATCGTCAATAATTATAGAAATTTGGGCATCCATCGGTATCGTAGTCGTTATCGGTTCTTCTTAAATCGTCAATCGTTAAATTACGACCGTAAACGTCGGTTTCAACTTAAACCGTCAAATATATAGCAAACGAAATTTCTTAAAAATTTCAAAAATATACGTAAAATAGGATTAATAAATGACGTTGGGCTCGGGATATCACATCCACAAGTGAGCCACAACTCAAGAGAGATGCTCACACTGAACAGCTCTTGAGACAATAACTTAGCATCATACGGCACTTTCACGGGTGTTACATCCTTCCCCCCTTAATGGAGCGACGTCCCGGCGCTCTCCGGTTCTTATACTCGCATTTTGTACTACTAGGAAGATAAAGGTACTTCTTCCTAAAGAGGTCTTCATGTCCTGTTCTGGACTTCGGTTCACGTCTGGTGTTCCATCACACCTTCACCATGAGTATTATACCCTGCTTCAATCTCTTAACATCTCGAACCTTGATCTCCACTTCAATTTCTCAAATCCTTCCTTCGGTTATTGACACGTCTCTTCTCACAGCTTCTCGCGGTCAACAAGTGATTCTCAATCTACACCATCTCCTCCGGAGTCTCTCAAATCATTTCAGGTCCATTCAACTGACTTTTTCCTACTTCATTTCATCCAACTCGCGGTCTATATTTTCATCAACATAATTCTTCAAATGTCGCAGCTTCCAAGCTAACATAGTAAATGTCGTCGTACAAAGGTACTACCATCGGCAATGGTCGATCTCAACAACTACCAAAATCAATCACACACGCTCGGAGCACGTCTTCCAACGTTCGAATCATCCTTTCACTTGGTTCGTTGTCTCATACAAACAATTAATCATAAAGAAAATCACACGGGTCGCACATAACCCCATCGGAAAATGTTCAAAATATAAAAGACGAAGTAATTAACACTAGTCATACAAAATCACCTTATCGCAATATTACGTACATACAACCCTAGCTCGTCAAAACGAATTCATCGATACGCTAATCATTCGACGTATACATAACTATCTCGAAAACGTCACAATCCAACCAAATACAAAATCCATTATGAAACACATACCACCAAATTACAACACGTTTGCAACATAGCCAAACCATGCCAAACCAATCAGTTCAATCAGTTAACCCACGCTTGCTAATCAGCCAAGCCAAGATAAAACAAGAATATTGACATAATTCTCGGATGAGTCCAGTCAAAAGAAAATTGCAAGTTAAAGAAGGTTCAAGAGCTTGCTAGCTATGGATGCATATCCAAAAAGAAATAAAATACTTACATGTCATCGTGGGGTGTTCACACACGGATCCATACCCAAAAGATACTACAAGAACACCATCTTACTTCCGTTCCAAACGTGGTCAAAATCTTAATAAATATCATCGTTCACAGTAAAAAAAAATACATTACATGGCACGTGTTCTCCATGATCGGACTTCATTGGACAATGTCGTCTCAAGTTCTCACAACTTACGATCACTCGACCAGATTACTTACCACACAAATGCATAAAAGGCAAGGGTTTACCACAAAAACATCAACTAGGGATATCTATCGTTTAACCATCGATAATCAAGGATGGTTGAGTCAAGCAAGGAGGATTCCTCACTTAAATAAACGAAAACGACAATGGAATTGTCTTCCAATTACTGACGCACAGTTTGTAAACTTCAACAATTTATCGTGTGTCATAAAACATATCAAAGGAACAAGAAAGAAAATATATAAGGTACGATACATTTGATGTAGGAGAAGTCTTCGTTATTTCCCTTAGAGTTATTCGAACTCTGATTTCCTCTACTTCGGCATTTTTCCATCTTTATTAAAAACTCTTCTCCCGGTGACGATACGAGCCCCTTTGGTATTACATCAACGCCCTAGCGATTCCGATGAAATTCGCACGTTACACACAACTCATAAAAAAAAACATTTTCCAAAATTACTCGGTCGCAGTGACTTACTAAGTCAACGCCAAACAAAAGAAAAGATTTCAACGAACACAAGAAAATTCAAAAATTTTCTTTAAAAATCAAAGAAAATACGGTTACTTGCATAAGGATCCACCATTTTTAAAAACGTCCTCTTCCAAACATTTATCAAAAACACTACCGGTTTTTAAAGACGACCAATTTATTTGAAACTACATCGCCCTTCCAAAACTATGCATAACTAGCTAGATTATGCATACTTGAGGATCAAGCAACAACAACCAACAAAACAGGACTCTTCCCGAATTATGCCTAGTTAGCTAAGCTGTGCATAATTGAGGATCGAGTGACAACACAAACATTATTATTACATACCAAACACGACTATGGAAGTTTTCGACCTAATCTTCAAAATAATTAAACCATTTGAAATGAAATTTGAAATGGGAAAATATTGTTACCACCGGTTTAAGAAACACATCCAACATTTTTCGTTCACTTTGGAAACATACCTTTTGCTTTCCCTTTTTATGAGAAAATAAATAAATAATTAAATAAATAAATCGTCACCATTTGCATTTAGTTCACCAAAACATTTGACACACTCATACCTATTTTCACAATGGACTATTCACAAAATAACGGTAAGGTGGTTCATGATTAAAGATCATTGCAAGCACAACAAGTAATAAAATTAAGATCAATGAGATCGAACGAGGTAAACGAGCAATATAATTGTCAACGGAAACTAACTACATTAGAAATGAAAATACTTCAAATATATGACGAAAGTCTCAGGATAACAACAGCGATCTACGAATACATGGAGTGAAAGTTGAATATCACACAAGCGTCAAAAATAAAAATAAAAATAAAACAACGATCATAATTCCCATCGTCTCGAGTTGCACACACATTCCACGAAGTGTATACGGGGAGAGAAGAATAATCACTTGGTTAAATAGAAACAATTTCACCAGAAGGATCGAGTTCTTTCACCTCTACAATTTGGTAAAGCGGCTACGCCTCCTCGCTTATAAATAAACAACCACTCTAATGAAGATTTATAGCATCATTCAAGTAAATACATAATTTTTGGTTCCATTAACCGAGAGAAGAAAGTTACGGCGTCCATGATCATGACAAAATACACCGGGTGACATACCCTCATTTTCAAGTACTAGCGAAATAGCGACACAAAAATAAATATAATAATATTGGTTTCATACCATAGACAATATTAAAATGAACAATCACATGACGACTCATGTTTAGATACAGACTCACAAAATCAAAGAAGGGATGTCGGACGATCGAACCATCGTGACTCAAAACATTATATATACATCTTTATTAAATAATATTCAAGTAGGCGTGTGTTGTATAATCCAGTTGCGTATAATAATTAGTGTTACCTTGTACATTGTAAAACCGAACATTTACACATTTTCAATTTGGGTTACATCATTAAATAATTTATACCTTTCATTTCTCAATCTATACAAAGTTTTCATTTCTGGAAAAATTTCAATCTATCGGAAATTATTAACATTAGTAGACGCGGTGACTCGGTTATCATAATTGACAAATCATTAGGTTTGAAAATCTCCATACTTGTGTCAAAACCTCATTAATGCTCATATCTTAAGTACCAAATACATACGTAGTAAGAATTTTCCAAGTTTTACGTTTTTATTATTACGACTTATATTATCACATATATACACATATCCAACACGACTCAACCTAGTCCCATTAACTCTTAAAAATTCAACCTTTGACTTTTATTACACACATGTTTTCCCCAAAACTGTTTTGTTAAATCATATTCGCGTAATTCGACTCAAATGATAAAGAGGTTTCACGTGGTATTATCTCGGATACTTACTGATTTTAGTCGAGACTTAAATCTCAATAATAATAATATAATAAACAATCAAAATGCTTATCTCAATAATTTTAAAATATATAAAATTCAACTTTTAATCCTTAGCCCATTGTCAAATGATTTTAAAATTAACACATCTCGTCGCGGAATAAAACAAAAGATTTTTCAAACGATTTTAAACAAGCCTCATCAAATTACACATATTGATTCTCTATAACGACAATTAAACAAACAAATGATTTCCAATGACGTTCCATCAATGTTTAAAATTTTATTTCAAGCATTATAATTTCATACTTAAAGTGTATATTCCGATTTTATCCTAGTTTATTTACTACAACGAGTGACGAGTTCTTGTTTACACCAATGCATACGTATACATAACCTTATGTTTAAAATAAACCAATTTTTACAAAGTTTCTACCTCCAAAATATATGACCAATTCTTCTACTCATGTTTTACATTACAAGATACGTCAAGAGTCTACTACGTTGACCCGAAAATTAATTCATACTAAATCCGAAGCTACATATACTCACTAGTCATCTCGCAAATTTTATTATAACTCCTTTCTCGAACTAATTTAAACAAATTCTTAACAAGTCCATCACAATCTTTTAGTATAAAATTTTAATATATGAAAACAAGGATGTTACGAGTAATAATAATTACTTATTACGATTTACCAACCAAGGTTGAAGGAAAATAATTTCACAATGTCCATTTATTCTTTACACGAATTTTACTTGTTACAAAACACATCATACGTCATTTTTATCCGAAAGTTTCATTCACCAAATATTAAATATATCAAACACTTTATGTTTAAATCATTCAATCAACAAAGTTCGATGCTTACTTAACTTGCACAAATGCCGGACCTCGTCATGTAAAATATTAACTTCAAAATAATGAATCAACAAAACAAAATGAAATAATTGGAACGAGAATACGTATGTCAACTAAATGTTGCTATCGGCCTCGGATGAGTCTCAAAATCGTACTCCACAAAGTTAACACAAAAACCAACCAAATTCCAAGTTATCGCGATTGATCACAACGCTAGTCTATTTTTAAAACACATCTTTAAAATTCAAGTAGAATAGTAAACAACGATTAAATGGCAACACGCCTCAACCACGTTTCATAATATACACACATGATTCGCCGCCCCAATGTACGCATCGTCGATTATACTTCGTCTATGTTATAGTTACGTGAACTAACATATCAAACCCATTAGGAATAAAGGAAATGAAGTAATACTCAAGTAAATTACGTTTCAAAAGAAAATGTCCAAAATGACACATCACGGTGCGATAACGACAATCGAGATCGACCTAGTCGATATAAAATATGTTACGAAGCATCATTTACGTATCTAGGATATCAAACGAGGTTCATATTCGGTTATTCGAACAATAAATTAATTATCAAGATTGATAATTTGCGGTGAGGCCGAATTCTCAACAAAACCGCATTATAACTTGTACGATAATCACTCAAGGACCATTGCTTCACGTGCAATGCCTTTAAACACCATAGTATATACATACTTTTACATAAAAATCATTTCTACATACACGTAGGATTACAACGCGATGTCGCCATGTAATGCAATGTAGCCCGTTATGCCAATTACATGCAACATATACGATAATCTTTACAGGAATTTGCAAATTACGATGATACGTACTCAACGTACAAAACAATATATCTCAATATATATCTCAAAGTATTTACTTACTAAATACTTAGGGAATTCATATCGATTTCGAGGGATACATCTAAAATATAAAGCAATGCTAAAGAATTCTTACCGGAGCCATGCAGGATAGTTGTGTGCTTGGACAATTTCTTACGACACCAAAAGTTATAGTTTAGGATTTTTCAAAATGACCTAGTTCTCTATAACTCATGGCTCTGATTACCAATCTGTAACACCCCCACAAATGCTATGCGCAGCGGAACTACAACATTGGGTGCTACACAGTATTCATTGCACACAAGATATATCAAACGACGCTAAAAAGACGCCAACTTAAAACTTGAATTAAAAATTGTTAGATGATACATGTCCACGGTTTTTCCAACCCCACTTGGTGCAACAGAGTTTAGCGTTTTCGGTCCCCATGAATCTCAACCCAAAAATTTCAGTTTCACAACAACATTACATTAAACTTTAAAAATGTTTAAGTAGAAAAAGGAGGAAAAACAAGCGGACTCCAAGCCATACACACAACATCCATCCCAAGCATGCTCCATTCTACACTTCAGCGGTTACCTGAAACACATGCCAAAAACAAAATAACAAGTATCACTCATTTTATACCATTCGTTCTCATTACTTACGTTGTCCATTTTTACTCATTCTTGCCGGTACTTGACTAAAGTACGGGCTGTTTTACCATATTTAACCATACTTATAAAATTTGACAAAATTCTCAAAAATCCTATAAGACCTGTAGATGACATGTTTTTAAGCCCAATAAAAGTTTTTACTTTTACGACCCGTTACACAACGCTTTTCCAAAACTACATTTTACGGGCTGAAATTGTACTTCGACCAACCTTGACCTCTTTGACCTATATGGAATGCACCTTTGACTTCTTTGACTCCTAAGTCAACTTATAGACTCATTTATACAGGTTTATAACCAAATTTTTGACTCTTGACCATTTACCAATTCATACTTGTGATCCTCGGGATTTGACTAAAACTATACATAAATTCGGATTATGAAAGTCCTCGTCTCCCGGTACTCGATCTTTAAAACCTCATAACTTTTAGCTCGTTTTGAGTCACGGGCTCTACCTTATACCAAATTAAAGATAAAAAGACCCTCTACAACTACATTTAGTTTTCAAGACCTGTAGGAAAAATAATTTTTGTGAAATGACCTCAAAGTTTCTGCCTAAATTTTGCTACTCCAAAATCATGTTTAAACTCGATTCCAATGCTACTAATCACCACTAGGCATCATCCTAAGCTTCCCTAAACATATCCAAACACAAGTTTTCAGTCCTACCCCTATTGATCAACCAACCTCATAATCTAAAATCAAAGAAACAAACATGCAACCACTTAAACCTATTCAAACACACCCAAAACACCCTTATAAACACAAACCCATGACATTTCATCAAACACCTTTAACACACCCCAAAACCCCAAAAATTCGTGGCTTTTAGGGGCTGTGGAGAACCCATAACATAAAACCCATCTTGTTTTATGGATTAATTGATACTATAAACACATGAATTAAACATGCATTACAACAATTAGCCTCAAAAACGAATTTGGATCATCTTGAAAATTTTTGGAAAATTTACTTGAATGCATGTGGGATTTAAGTACATAGAAATGTGGGGAATGACAAGATTAGATGTGGTCTAACCTTAATTTTTGTGAAAACTCAAGAAAAATGGTGGATTTGTGGTGGTGTTTGTGTTTGGCCGTCGGCCTAAGGACAAAGAGAGAGAGTGGTTTGATTTATTTTTGTGAAATGTAACTATGTGTTTGTGTTTGTGTCATTTTGTGGCTTTTTGGTGCATTGGGAGGGACCAAAGTGTAATTTTTGGTTTCTTTTGGCCTTAAGTTGAAAACGTCCTCAAAACTTTGCGGGTTCGACTCATTAGTCAATTTTGAAAATTTTACGGGAGTCGGAAATCATCCCGAACACTCCAAAATATTTTTGGGATACTTTAAATGTACTCGGAAGGCTATAAAACTCACCCGACTCAACTTAACACGAATCGTAAGTAAAATTCTCGAAAAATTACATTATCGATAAATCGTCAATAATTATAGAAATTTGGGCATCCATCGGTATCGTAGTCGTTATCGGTTCTTCTTAAATTGTCAGTCGTTAAATTACGACCGTAAACGTCGGTTTCAACTTAAACCGTCAAATATATAGCAAACGAAATTTCTTAAAAATTTCAAAAATATACGTAAAATAGGATTAATAAATGACTTTGGGCTCGGGATATCACATCCACAAGTGAGCCACAACTCAAGAGAGATGCTCACACTGAACAGCTCTTGAGACAATAACTTAGCATCATACGGCACTTTCACGGGTGTTACAGGAACAAAGATGTGTCGTTGTAGTTTTTTTTTTAAAATAAAAGTGTGAAACAATTAAAGTAAAGGTGCAATTAATGTAAATCTAAGTCTAATTAAAATAAAGTGCAAGTATTTAAAAACGTGACTGAAATTAAAGGGCACTTAAGTAAATGACGTAAACTTAAATCTATCTAAGGCAATCTGAAACGCAACTAAAACTTAAACTAAGGCAAGACTTAAAATAAAGCTAAGACAAATAACCTTAAAGTGCAATTAAAAATAAAAGGGCGGGAAAAATAAAGCTTAAAAATAAAAGACAGAACTTAAAAAGAAAAAACCTTACAGAACCATTGATTCGGAAGTTCAAAACTTCCGAATGAACTAGCTTGATCCGGAACTTTTTAAGTTCCAAATGAAACAGGCTTGGTTCGGAAGTTTTAGCTTGACTCGGAACTTTTTCCTTCCCTTGATCCGGAACTTCGTTCGGAAGATATTGATCCGGAACTTTTAACTTTGGTTCGGAACTTTCGAAACAAAGAGAGAGAGTGGTTTGATTTATTTTTGTGAAATGTAACTATGTGTTTGTGTTTGTGTCATTTTGTGGCTTTTTGGTGCATTGGGAGGGACCAAAGTGTAATTTTTGGTTTCTTTTGGCCTTAAGTTGAAAACGTCCTCAAAACTTTGCGGGTTCGACTCATTAGTCAATTTTGAAAATTTTACGGGAGTCGGAAATCATCCCGAACACTCCAAAATATTTTTGGGATACTTTAAATGTACTCGGAAGGCTATAAAACTCACCCGACTCAACTTAACACGAATCGTAAGTAAAATTCTCGAAAAATTACATTATCGATAAATCGTCAATAATTATAGAAATTTGGGCATCCATCGGTATCGTAGTCGTTATCGGTTCTTCTTAAATCGTCAGTCGTTAAATTACGACCGTAAACGTCGGTTTCAACTTAAACCGTCAAATATATAGCAAACGAAATTTCTTAAAAATTTCAAAAATATACGTAAAATAGGATTAATAAATGACGTTGGGCTCGGGATATCACATCCACAAGTGAGCCACAACTCAAGAGAGATGCTCACACTGAACAGCTCTTGAGACAATAACTTAGCATCATACGGCACTTTCACGGGTGTTACAGGAACAAAGATGTGTCGTTGTAGTTTTTTTTTTAAAATAAAAGTGTGAAACAATTAAAGTAAAGGTGCAATTAATGTAAATCTAAGTCTAATTAAAATAAAGTGCAAGTATTTAAAAACGTGACTGAAATTAAAGGGCACTTAAGTAAATGACGTAAACTTAAATCTATCTAAGGCAATCTGAAACGCAACTAAAACTTAAACTAAGGCAAGACTTAAAATAAAGCTAAGACAAATAACCTTAAAGTGCAATTAAAAATAAAAGGGCGGGAAAAATAAAGCTTAAAAATAAAAGACAGAACTTAAAAAGAAAAAACCTTACAGAACCATTGATTCGGAAGTTCAAAACTTCCGAATGAACTAGCTTGATCCGGAACTTTTTAAGTTCCAAATGAAACAGGCTTGGTTCGGAAGTTTTAGCTTGACTCGGAACTTTTTCCTTCCCTTGATCCGGAACTTCGTTCGGAAGATATTGATCCGGAACTTTTAACTTTGGTTCGGAACTTTCGAATTGATCCGGAACTTTTGAGAAGTTCCGAATGAAGCCCTTGGTTTGGAACTTTTGGAAGTTCCGAATGAATCTCCTTGATCCGGAACTTTTAAGTTCCGAATGAACACTCTTGATCCGGAACTTTGAATGTTCCGGATGAACAATGCTTGAGTCGGAACTTTTGAGTTCCGAATGAAAGACCTTGATCCGGAAGTTTGAGACTTCCGAATGAAGCCACTGGTTCGGAACTTTGAAAGTTCCGAATGAACACTCCTCTTCTTGTCTTGGCTCGGATGTTTTCCTGGGAATATAGAAACACAAACAAACACCCCGAAGAACAAGGGAATCACAGAAACAAGAGATCTAAAGCAGATTAATCAAAATCAACACAATGATTAAGCTAAACAAATACCGAATTAACAGTTAAACATAAACAAACAATTTAAATCAACAAAACAAACAAATTTAACCACAATAATTAAAAACCCACTTGATCAAAATAAAAGCATGAACATGAACATAAACATAAACATAAAAATCAAAGATTAAGAAAGGTAGATGAGAGATTAACAAGATAAAGTAAAGATTGACAAAGATTAAATGGAAACTTACTTGAAATTAAAGGAATTTAAGGTGCAAGACAAGGTATTTAAATTGGACAAGTATTTAAATGTGCATAAAATTAAATGACAAGGTAATGAAAATGGAAGAACTAGTGTCACTCTAGCCAACAAGAGAAAATGATTACAACTAATGACTATTTATAGGGGAGGATTAAGGAAGCTTCCTCCCCTCTTTCCTTTTCTCTTAATTACAAGATTAGGTCCCTCCTTCTTTTAATCTTCATTGATTTCATCATTAGTCCTTTTCTTCTAATCTTCTTTAAACTTGGACTTGAAGGACTTTTGGCTTCGGGATTTCTTTGAACTCGTCTTTAAATTCTTCAATAAAATAGACTTGAGATTCTCGGCTTTTTGATAAACTTCCGTCTTTTGACTTTTTCTTCGATAAATCTTCAGAATTGGTCTTGGACTTCCGTTCTTTTTGCACTCTTGACTTCTTGACTTCGTATTTCATCTTTTTCTTCAATAAAAGTCCGTAAATGCCCGTGAATTCCCGTGTTTTCTCCACTTTTCACCTTTTCGTCCTAAATCACAACAAAAACACAAACCACGCATAATTCCGACATAAAAGACATAAAATACACGTTTTGGTCCGGTTATTATTGTAATTAAGTGGTAGAAAGGATGGGTGTTTACACACTTATCAGTGTTGTGGAGATAAAAAGGATGACGGTATAAGTCTCGGTTTTAGGGTTTTGTTAAATTGTCGCAATGGTCTATGAGTCTTGTCGCAATGTACTAAGTACACACATCACAATGACACACATACCCATCGCAATACACATAATCATATCCATCGCGATGTTGTGAAACATAACATCGCAATGTCAAATCTGTTAACATATCACAATGTCTTAGAAACCCTATCGCAATATCTAAAATCTTATCCATATGTACTCTTTTCCTTGATTTCCGGATCTGTGTTTTCTAGATCTGGTTTTCATCAGCTTCAAAAAAAGAAAGAAACCATAAAAAAATTTAGACCATATCTAGAAAAAAATGACGAGTTTAACTGTTGACCAGAAAAGTGAAATCATGGACTGATGAGACAGTATATGAAACCGTGAGACAAAACCATGGATTGATCTAAACTTTGACCACAAAAACTCAAACTTTGACCAGTGGGAAATGATTAATACCATAAAGATATACCAAATATGACTGAGACATAAAAAGCTGTGACAAAGATTTAGCATCGTGACCAAAAATAAAACTTTAACAGATCTGGACAACAAAATACTAAAACCACCAGATCAATAACAATAAACACGAACGATCCAAGGATTGAACCGTCGGCTCTGATACCAATTGTGGGTTTGCTATTTTATAGATCCGGTGGTCTAGTAGGGTGGTATATGGTGGTGGCAGCCATTGTTAAGTTTACAGAGAAAAGGTTGAAGGTATTCTTGAGAGAAAGGCAAATGTTATAAATGAAAAGTGAAAACACAACCAACAACCCCTTCTTAGAAGCCTTGGAGGGGTATATATAGTCGCTCACGCGCCTACACTATACACAGATTCCTAGTATAAGTCTTTGCGTGAGTGACTATGATAACTGATGTGAATTATTAAGTGTCGTCACATAAATTGAATTTCCAATAAGGAGAAAAACAATCCCCTATGATAGTGACATGTTCTTTTCCTTTTGTCTGTTTGCTAAGCAGTGGAAAGAAACAAGCAGACAGTGGGAAAGGAGTTCCCACTGCTCCTTCCTAGAAAGTGGATTATGGACGATTTGAGCATGTTTTCTTGGTGATTTTGGATACAAAAGGCACCCCACAACTAGTTGGGTTATGGGGAGTCACAGCAACACAAAAATTCAACAATCAAACACAAATCAAGGCTCAATCAACCAAATACAGTAAAAGTAAACAAAGAAATGAGGTTTGGGGGTGTTTTGCTTAGACAATGACCTCCAAAAGCGATAAAAACTACTGTAAAACCCGCATGCTTTTACCATGAACATCACATATATATTCGTACATATATGATTAAAACTTTCCTTATATAACATGTTTACGTTTCACGAATATTAAATACAAGTATTATGTACGTGTTATTACACGATAAGTATCTAAAGCATATAAATACATGATAATTATTATCAACAATAATTATGATCACGAACATGAAATCATGAACATAAATAATCACGAACATATTATTATGTATTTACGTAATTATTATTACGACTACGTACAAGTATATATTATAACACGAATAATTAATAATAAAGTCACGTAAATACGAGCACGAGAACTCGTAACAATTTAGAACACGGAAAATGTTGGGTTCCCCTTGTGGGCCCCACATAACCGCGAACAAAAGGCAAGGGAGGACCAAGCCCACTTTAATTTTTACTAAATAAGAAAAAGGGGAAAGCATGTTTTCATATTACAGAAGATTTATAAAAATTACAAAACCCTAGCCCCTTTTTCTCCTTACCTTTGGCCACCGGTTTTAACACCACAAGGAGAGGTGTTTGATGATTTTTGTTGATTCAATTCAAGTAGAAATCGTTCGTGTTATCGATCTCCAATTGTTTCACGCATTGCTATTCCTATAACCTTTTCTTTTAATTATTTTATTAGATCAAGAACACATGAAATCATGGGCTAATTAATAACAAGATTAAAAACATGATAATTAAATCATGGTGGTAAATAAACATGGTGGTTTGTGGTTTTGGTTTGGCTGACACACACAAAACGAGAGCCGAAGCTCTCGGTGTCATGCGTCTGACCACAGCCGAGACCTTTGGGTCTCGGTGTAGTCTTTGTGGTTCGACAACAGGCGAAACAAGGGACCCCGACGTGAGTCGGGGTGGCCTTGTGGTCTTTTCGGGGTCTCGGCAAAAACAAACAAGCACCACCGGCCCAAGCCGGTGGCTAAATTGACCAAGCAGAGGGAACTCAAGCCGCGATAGCGGCTAGCCGACAACCAAGGGAACCACCGGCTTAAGCCGATGGCAGTGAACCGAAGGCAGGGGCAACCGCATGGGCCGGGTTGCCACTGTTTTCGGTGGGGTTTGATTGGGGCCGGTTCACGAGTTACGGGTTCGCTTCACGACATGTTTTAATAAAATAATACATGGATTCATTTTATTATTTTATTTTACAAGCTTAATAATTCTTACAAGTTTATTTATTTACAAGATTAATTAAATTAGTTTAACATGTTCTATAATTAATTTAATTAAAACATGAATTAGGTAATTGTTTAGTAATACACGATTTTAACCTAAGTATTTAATCATGAAAATTTATCACACCCCCAAATTACCACGCAGCGGAATACCACTTTGGGCGTTAGCACATCACACACAATCATAGATAACGACCTCAAAAGAGACGTTTAAATTAAGCAAAAAGAATATTTACAACCATTGTCTAAAACATTTCCATCCCAAAAATGATGTTTTCATCAGAGTATCGTTACTTGTCCCCAAAGATCTCAACAAAATCACAACAATATTTTGACCAAGACATGACAATAAATAATTGATAAAAAGGGAAGGAAATCCAATATTTTAGACCAATAAAGCACCAACTCCTTCCGTGCATGCTCCGCTGCTATCAATCTTGATTACCTGAAACACATGCTTAAAATCGTCAACAAAACGGTTGAGCGACTCTATAGGTTTATCAAATCATAAATTGAACATACGTATTAAAACCAATCATGACCATTCAATAGCATTGTCGTACTCACAATCTATTATTCAAGGATATTATCTTTAGCAATAGCTAATAATTGTGTTTAAGCTCGTGACACTAATCCGTTAACTCAATCACCCGCGTACATAGACCGACATGATTTATGTGAAACCAGGGCCCCTTCTAAAGGCATTAGTTGCAATTATACCTTATTTCTTATCACAAGTTATCCGTCCACAGAGGGTACTCAACGTACTAGCTCTCGTCTCGGATAGGGTCGTCAACCCCATAGTACAATCAATTGTATATGAGGCTATCTCCAACCCACACAAGGGCAAGACAATAGTTCATAGTTCACGAATTTAGGGACTTTTGCAACTAGGTACTCAACACAATTCAAGGCAACATTCGGGTCCAACAATCATTCATGACTTATGTTCATTTTCATTTAAATAGCATGTATCCCCCTCGCGGGTAAAAACATTTGAAATAAGTAAAGAGCGAGGCTATAGACTCACCTTAGGTAGTAGTGGTAGTATTATTTACTACGACATAAGCGAAGTCGATCACCGACGATATGGATGCCCCGGGAGATCAAACGTGTGACCTAATAATCAAAATACGATAACCGAATCAATACCCCAAGTACATTATTCTACTTAACACGCGTATATAAAAACACTTAGTGTTTATAAAAACTCACTCCAAAAACTCATCCAAGTGATACGTCACACCCCACCATGGCGGAATATGGGACGCGACGCGTGGATATCATCACAACAATAGCGTGTCCATAGAGAGAACTATATGAATTAGAAATGTCATAAAAGGTGACACAAATGTCATGACAATATCTCATCAATGCAAGAGTCTAGGTAAGTAGGTAACAGTCCTACCTCTTACCCAAGACAAACAAATAACACAAACAAATCAACATATAGGTTCATAGTATCACTTACTGAAACAAACAGAAAAATAAACTAAGAAGGAACGGGGATCTCCTTCTATATGCATTCCTACGCGACTCCAATCCTAGCCACATATGTTCTCACGCTTAACCACTTTAACACCTGAAAGAGACACTAAAACACGTCAACATAATGTTGGTGAGAGTCATAGGTTTAGACTCCAACCGAAAATAGATTATAAGAAGCTGTGAACAACCATAAACCACTAATCATATGGACAATGTGCTACAAGTATGCATTAACAACTAACATTCAAGATCAATCATTCCAAACAAAATCCAAGGCTCCCAGCCTTGCCAAACACCATGGTACCATAGGCGCCCATACACCTATGTACCAATCCCAAGGCCCCGCCTTGTCATTATCCATTGGTCCCATAGATGCTCACACATCTATGTACCTCCCTAAGGCCCCACCTTGTCAACATCCCCTTGGTACCAAGTCAAACAACAATAACTGAGACGGTACGTGTCCCCCGATCCAAATCATAAACACAATCAAGAATCACATAGCAGTTAATCACATAAGTGCACATACAAGTCCATCACAAACCATAAAAACATTCACAACATTAGTTATAAAACCATACAGTGTCTTTTACATCCCATCTGGAAGTGAAAATCACTAAAAGATATGGGACTATGAAACTCACCTGATTGAGCTTCTCCAAAAATTCCCGCACTAGCAAAAAGCTAACAAACAAAAGCACACAATCAAAACATGAACCAAACACTAAGATGGCTCATCAACCCATAATGGACATCTAAACTTCTCCCATATATATACCTCATTTATATGCTCTAAGCATCTCATTACACCCCTCTATAAAGCCCTTAACTTAGTTTACTTCATAACCCGTCTCGTTAACATTTTACCCAAAACAGTCCCGGTTTTTATGTCTCCAAACTATAAGCCAAACGCCCACCTAACCATACCCATGATCTCTGTAAAGGAAACCCTATGCCCTTACATATGTCAGCTAACTCCTCCCTTTTGCCCCAACCATAAAGCTACTGTTAAGGCCCCGATTTATATATATATATATATATATATATATATATATATATATATATATATATATATATATATATATATATATATATATATATATATATATATATATATATATATATATATACTTCTGCCTATCCGCATATTACCGATTTTGAACATACAAAAAGTTTGTTATGATTAGGGTGTCTTACCCTAACCCATTTGCTTAGCCATCCTTCAGGTCTCTTATTTAATATATAAACCAACTACTATGCTCATTATAGGGCTCAAGTGTACTCCTAAGTACCCCAATCACCTTAAAACATTAAATTAAACCCAATTGATTTCAAAACTGTTTTGACCTCCGACTGTTTAACCTATACTTGACCCACCTCCCAACCTCCAATTTAGTTCTCATTTCTTGCATTTGAAAGACACTTCAAATACCTATTCAGGGATGCTTGGATCGCAAAATAAGAGTTTATAGAACTCTAGATATGATCAAATCAAGTGACATAAAATTTTGCCCAGTTTTTAAAAACGAATTTAACACAATTAGCTTAATTAATTACCATCACCATGTATAATTATTATCTCTAATTAATCTAATCATTTTTATACCATTATAATACAGAATTCATAATTAACTTAACCCTAGATCCATCATGTATTGATTCTAAGAGAATTAAAAACAATTTAATTAAAAAGTATATTAAAGATTTTACCTTAGAATTTTTGAAAGAAGAAAAATTAATGAAGAACCCTAAATAGACTCTATTGATTTCGAATATAGCTTGATCTCCAGGGGATTATGATGTGGTTTTTGTTAATAAAAAGTCTTTATATAATTTCCTAACAAGTCCTTGGCCCATTACAAAAGCCCGGTTCCCTTTTTTCTTTTTTCCCTTTTCTTTCTTTTTAATCGGCCTAAACCGACTTTAACATATATTTTTTTATTTTTTTTCTTTTTATTACTTATTATTATGTTATTAATAATACATTAATTTACCTTAATTTATTTCAGCTCCTAAAGCCTCCGAAACCTTAAAACCGTAAAACTTGTCAATTTTAAGCGTCTACCGAAAAAACCGTAAAATATACAGTTATAAAAAAAATCTTAAATTTTGAAATAAACATTATAACTAAGTCCTAAATGACTTAAAACCATCGCGAAAAATACTCACATGACTAAACACCTTACCCGAGACCTCTAAATGCTAAACACCAAATCGTAAAAAAAAATACGATTTACTATAATACTTATACGTATACGTAAAACACCAAAATAACACCATTTCATTTCATAGTCACTAATTTGTGAGCTCATGAACATGAAATAACCGTTCCTCGATTTACTTATGAGTACTTTATACCCATAAACGATATCCACACCAACCTCGTTCACGCAAAATAACATGTAAACACGCAAATCACATAGTCACACATAAATTAACCTTAAAATAAGACCAAGTGACGAACCTCAAAACAACGGTTGTCACATCACTCCCTCCTAATAAAAATCTCGTCCCGAGATTTACTCCTTAGGATCGTCATTATCAATTAGCTGAGGATACTTGCTCCTCATAAATCCTTCCCGTTCCCACGTGAACTCTAGTCCACGTTCCAAATTCCATCTACCCATAACTACGGTATATTACCCTTTTTATCCAACGTCCTAGCTTCACAACCCAAAATCTATATCGGCTCTTCGATAAAATGAAGACTCGTATCCATACTAATATCATCTTATGGTACTTTCAAGTCAGCTCTTGCTAAGCATTTCCTCAAGTTTGATACATTAAATACGTCATGCACACTACTCAATTCCTCCGGTAATCTCAACCTATACGCCACTAGCCCAATCCTTTCAAGGATTTAAAATGGACCCACAAATCTAGGTGTCAACTTCCCTTTTCTTTCCAAACCGCATCACCCCTTTCCATGGAAACCTTTAGCATAACTTTATCTCAAATCTCAACAGCTTACGCCTCTTGTCCGCATAGCTCTCTTGTCGGTTCTTTGCTATTTTCAACCTCTACTTAGTCACTGACACCACCTCCATAGTTTTCCGATCCACCTCCGGTCCAATACGTTGGTCGCTTCTAACTTCATCCTACTGTAACGATGTCATCTCCTATGAATTAACTCTAGCAGTTTCTATTACAATTCATATCACCATACCTAACGGCTTATATCCTCTATGGATTTTCCATCATTCGGAAGTTCTCCCAACCTTAAACACATCCAATGGTATATGCAGGATTGCATAACCAAAAGCTTCCCATAATATTCACAAGAAACATGTCATAACCACCACCTCATCCTTGCTTTCCCATGCTCGGCACCAAGTAACTAACCATCCTTCATACTAACATGTGTTACACATTTTCTCTAGGTGGACGTTCCATTGTTCGTGACTACTAACCTCTTGCTTTAACGGTTTCTCTTCAATATCACCCCACTATCTTCACAACCTCTTGCTCCCTCGAATCATTCTTCCTCCATACTACTTTTCGCTTGTCTCTCCACAATCTTAATTTCCATACCATCTTATATCCCGTCTTCAGCCTATAATTTAGGTGTTTCCTTCTTTATTCCTTACATCATCATCAATGGGGAATATGCCCCTCTCACCGGTGACTCTCTCTTTGTAGGAGAATTCTTCCTAATATAATGCGTTCTCCAACTATCTCCAAATCTCACGCCAATGCTCTAGGCGTCTTTCTCAATTACCCCTATAGTATGCTCATACCAAACATTAGTCTATCAACGGTATACGCTTGCTTCCCATCGTTTCCTCCCTTGCCATAATCCTTCATAAGGCATTCCATACATATTAGGCTAAATTTTACGCAAAACCCTCTATTCCATCACATCCGTACGCAATCCTTCCAACTTATCAACTACGTGACTTCTCATTCCTCTTGAAATATGAGATGAATTAGTCAGTCTATCGACTATCACCCAACTCTCGTCGTACTTATTCCTCCACCCCATTATATATCCCTTTCACCAACTTCGTCCTTACATCGCCCTTTCTAAGCTACTCCTATCTCTGTAGGAAGTATAGTCTACGTCCCTTTTCTCTATATGATTGTCCAAGCCACGCAACATACATGTTGACGCGTTCTCTACTTTAGACACTGAACTCGTGCAACCTACACCCTTCATCCAAACCACCCTAATACGTCATCCATATAGTTCAAGTTCGTCTCAGCTTCACTTCATTCTTCTTATTCCATGTCTCATCAACCATGCTTGCCTTTCCCAGATGGCACTTGTCCTAGTAATTTTCTTTCATCACTTAACTCTACCCATCAACTTTTCCAAATGTTCATTCAAGATGATTAAATATGTGTTGGAGACGTTCATGATCTGTATAGATCATTCTCTTCGTCTCGTACCCCAAATGCCTCTAGCATTCCAGGCAGATATAACAATCCAGCTCCACTAACTAAGTCTATCTAGTTCTTCCAAATCTTTAGTTCCCACAACGTATAAACAACCTCCTTTCTTTGTCGTTCTCGTATACATCCAAATCCTTGCTCCACGTATCGTCATGCTTCGCGAATTCATCCAGTCCTTCTGATAATTCCAAGATCTGCTCATTATCCAATCCACCTCTCCCGCCTCCAAAACGCTTCCTTAGCCTTCTTCACTTTGCCCCTTGCTGGTTCCACGATATGCCATCATCTCTGACTACTCGTCCTGGCCAACTTAATCCTAAAACTCACACTTGAAAATCTCACGTATAATTCCCTTTCCTAACAACTCCAAAACCAACTCATAATTCTCCTCACTCTCCTTCTTAGATTTGAGTAGATCAAGATGTCGTCGATGCTCCCGATGACAACTCGTTTATATATTGTCATGCACCCTCGGTTCCTCGACTCCATGAAAACTGTTAGCGCCTCGGCGAAGCCAAAATCATAACCGTAAACCCAAAGCGTTCATACAACATCCTTAGCAGTTTCAACTACGTCCTCCTTGCACCCTCTCTTAGAAGCAATACGAATAAATTTCTACCCCGTTTTACTCGCTAAAATCTACACGTATTCTAAAAGACCAATACTTCCTCTTATCAAACCACTGAACCGCTTTTCACAGCCAATCTACTACTAAGCAACTCAAATTTTACCTTGCATCCGTTGCAATTTCTAACAACTCTTGCTCTTAAAATCATTCCATCAACAATTTCCTTGGAAAGGCACTAACTACAACTCCTCTCACTTCTCCTACTTGCTCTATTTATGGTTCTAGCTCACAGTAATAGGCAAACATACTAAATCTCAGGAAATTTTCGGAAAACTTACATGCCTTACGAACAATCATAAATACCTTTGAGGTATTATATCCCCTTCCAACACTCTCTATGGCGAGTTACTTTGAGGTATTATATTTCCCTTCCAACACTCTCTAAGAGGCCTCATGACCACATTAGTTCGTCTACGAACTTTTAACTCTTTCATCCCTAAGGGCATTCCGACCATTCTCTCAGGGCCACCTACTTAATCGTGTAGGCGCGACCAAGTTTTTCATATGTCTACCTCAACGCTCCCAATCAATACGAACCCAAAACTACATCCTGAATCCACTAGATACGATCAACGAATCAAACCCACGGATAACTAACGACATTTCACGTGCACGAGTTAAAACAGACCAAAACCACGAAAACTCAAAAGGAAAACTCAAACATGTACCAATTCAAATGACTCATGACAACGAAAAATGATCCAAGAAACACTTAATGGCAACCAAAACATCTTATGCCCCGCGACATATTATTTAAACCGTGCACAAGATCGACTTTTCCAAAAGAATATTTTTTTTCTTTCCTTGATGCGGTATTTTCGTACACTTTATTTTAGGAAAAACAAAGCGACAAAAGCGGGTAAGTATTAAGTATCACGTTTTGTGAAAAACGCAAATACTCGTCGTCGAGTTCGTTCTATGTGGAGGTATGGTGTGTGTGTTAAGAAATGATTAACGTTGTGATTATATGATTATGAGAAAGAAAATAGAAATGGGATAAGAAGAGATTGACGGTTACAATTATGGATTAAACTAAGACGAAAGAGTCGTACACCTAAAACCATAAAAAGCACCAAAATTAAAAATTTACTCTAAAAATTCCAAAAATCACAAAAAATCCACTAAAATATTATACGGGTTTACCAAAAATCAAAAATCACCCAAACCTTTTATTTTATTAAATAATGATTTTTAATGCTAATTAAAGCCCTAATAATCAATTTAATTAACAAAAAGCCCAAAATGAGTTTTATCACTTTGTAAACCTCTAAAATACCCTAACTTAATTTAAAACTATTTTTGAAAATTTTAAAATTAATTAAAACTATTTAAAAATAATTAAAAACTATTAAAACTTAAAATAATTATAAAAATTAATCTAAGGACAATAAAAATATTCTAAAAGTTGTAAAATTCCTAACTTTATGTATTTAACCTAAGAAAAATGTAAAAAGTTGAAAAATCTAAATTTTAATTTTCAATAATAAAATAACAATAAAATAATATTAAAAATCCAAAATTTATAAAAAATCTAAAAACTTGTAAACTAGCTAATTTTAACCTAAATAACACAGAAATGAAGTTGAAATTACCTAAATACCCTTATTGGGCCTATAAAATGGGCTAAAGTCCAAACAGTCCCTTAATGGGCTTAGAATTGGCCCAATAAGAAAAAGTGGCCCAAATTAGCCCAAAAACCACTACTTGACTCAAAATTTGATTCTGAACAACTTTTTCCAAAGGCCCAAGAGCTGAAAATGTGATATAAGCTAGCTTATTACCAATAGCTTATTCTTAATGGGCTTTTTGGCCCATTAAGCCATAAGTTGATGCCATAAGCTGAAGTTAAACACACAAGCTTCTCTTGACCTAATTAAGACTTCTGTAAAAAGAAATTTGAAATAAGCCAAAGGAATAAGCCTGAAAATGCAAAAAGCAATCTGTAGAAAACGACAAAATAGTCGTTATTGAGTTCTAGACTATCCCAAGAGTTGATTCAAATTGCAAAAGATTTTAAATGACTTAACTAAGCTTAATCAACAAAAAGTTTTCAAATAAGTTGACTTAATAAGCTGGAAAAAGCAAATAAGCACTTATGAAAAAGTCAAATAAGTTGGTTTTCTAGCAAAAAGTCAAAGTCAAAGTCTAATAAGCTCTAGTTCAATCAAATGGGTCAAATTATGAAGATCTATCACAAAAAATAAGTTGTTGCAGGTCTGGATAAGCCAAAATGGCTTATTGATAAGCAAACTGAAAAAATTGTACTAGCAGGGGCTAGTTTTCGGTGTTGAGCAGTGGAAACTTTTTCCACTGCTTGACTTGTTGACTTTTTTTGTCTTTAGTGACTTTTTTGGAGATTCAAGTTACACAAAGGCAGCCAAATGATCAGTGGATCATAAGGAGTCAATAACAATCAAGAAATCATAATCAACAACAGCCAATTAGTACAGTTTAATCAATTAAGCACCAGATCTGACACAGACATGAACACATAAGCAGTCATGAACTTATAAGCCGTTTTAGCAATATTCAGCCAACAAAATTGCATCAAAAGCATAGACAAGATATTATAAACTTAAATGAACAAGTCTAAACAGTTTTCATGCAATGGCTCAAAGCCTAAATCAAGATTCAAGAAGATGAAGGTTACTGATGAACACTAACACAAGCAGTTTTTACTTTTGCTGATGCACTTGACCAACAAGCCAGATTCAATCACTCAGATCTATCACATATGTTATATAAATGATGTTTTAACAACTTTTAACCCTAAGAATGCATAAATTCTAGATTTTACCAAAATCTTAGGTCAAAAACAGTTAAAATCACTTAGATATAGCACAATGTATGATTCAAGGTTGCAAACCCAAAAACTTGCAGCAAATAGCTCTCAAACAAGTGTATGACAAATAACAAGCTCAAACACAAACTTCTAACAACTCAATAGCAAGTTATGATTTCAAACAGGTAATCCCAAGCACCCTTTTAACTTTTCAAAACCAAATTTTTCAAATCAAAAGTGAGATTTAAGACCACCCAAGCCCAAATTAACACAATAACATATGAGAATAACAGATTCAAGCAAGATTAAGGCACAAAATTCACAAGAACACAAGTCACACTCAAATATCACAAATATCCAATATTTTATCAGATTTTGAGATTAAGGGTGTGTACCTCATGGATGTACATCCACACCCACGAATTTTGAGCTTATGTACTAGCAAGAACAAGTACAAGCTTCCTTAAACAACCCTGCTAAGATTCAACAAAGTTAGAAGCAAAGATATCAAAACAAAAAGGTGACTTTTTGGAAAATAAACTTGATTAATGCAACTTCTTGTACCCACTCTTGATTATCCCCAAGTTATAAGCTTCACAACACCTTAACATCACAATTAGGGTGCTATGATCAGCTTATAGCCCAAAAATTTCAAGATGTACCAAGAATCTTAGCAAAATATCAAATTTTAGTCCAATGTGTAATTTCTTACACAAGGTTTACAAACACGTTTTAGGGTTCAATTTTAGCTAAGATATAACATAAACAAGCATAGAATTAAATGGCACTTGGTCTTTCTTCAACAAACTCAAACACAATTTCATAAAACTGAGAGTAGGATTAACAGGTTTGTGAACAAGGAAAAACCAAAAGCAAGCTAAAATGTAATGAACTAAGGCCTTTATATAGGCTACAAGTGAACTACTTATGCTAAGAAAAACATAAAACCCTAGTTGTAGAAGTCCCAAAATGCCCTTGTAGGGTTTTGAACTCTTGAGGATCATGTGACTGAATTTTGTTGTCTTGTGGTAGCTGGCAAGGAAAAAGTTGATCAAAGGGCTTTAAAAAGCTTAAAAAGTAAGCTGGATCCTTGGACGTTGGATGACTGTTACGATCTTGTCTTCTTGCTCAAAGGCGTAGCAGGGGAGGTCCCATGTGAACCTGTGAATGGTGAGGTGGCCAGTATTAAGGTTGGGATGTGATTAAGGAGTCATCAATCACTAATCTGGATGGTTTTATCACTTAATTATTAGTAATTAAGAAAAACCCAAATCATATGATGAACATGAAGAACAATGGTTTGATCTGTTTTTATGTTTAAACAATGTGTTAGGCTCCAAATTAACTAATCAGTTGTGATTAGTTAAATAAAGAGTGAGTGGGCAATGAGGTGGCACCAGGGGAGAATGTGATTGGCTGTTTAGTGGTAGTGGGACACGTGTTGGATGGGGATTAGTCGAGGTAACTATCCATGTCTACCAAAAATAACCCCTCACCTTTAATACTCCTTTCACTTTGTAAATAATAGCCTAAATCTGGATTCCCTTTGTATTTCAAGTTTCACTTTTCACACTTTTGCCCCAAATACTTTTCCAAAGTATTTTCAGGGGTATTTCTTGGAATTTCTTGATTTTTGAAGGACTGATTTGGCATTTTCTTGATTGATAATGGTCTTGACTTGTATGATTGACCTTTTGGAGGACTGAAATTGCCAAGTCATGATTAATGAGGGACCATTTTTGCCATTTCTTCAAAGTCAAGGGTCCTTTTGGTAATTTTGACATTTTCAAAGGACCAATTTTGTAATTCTTGTAACTTGGAGTCCTTCTTGGTATGTTTGACTTTAAGAAGGATAAATATTGACATTTTAGTTTTGTTGAGGGACTAAAATTGCCAATTCTTCAAAGTGGAGGGCCCTTTTTGCAATATTGACAAAGTTTCGGGACCAATCTTGTAATTATGAAGATACAAGGGTATAAAGTGTCAGTTCTTCCATATTGGAGGACCCTTCTTCATAAATCTTCAAATCTTCAAGGGTTTTCTTGGAAAATTCTTCATTAGGGCTTGGTTTAATGTGCGGCTTCGTTTCTCGTGTTCGTTTTTGCATGATTCTCGTGATCTTTTGTTATTTTTTCAATATCCGTACCTAAAATACACAAGCAACAAACACAAGCATATATATGGGTATTTTGATGATATTTAATGCATTTTAAGCCCTTTTTGGACGATGAGACTATGTATAAAAGCAGTCTCATCATTCCTCACCACATCTATGTGACTCAAACAATCTACAAACAACCTTCTACACGATATTAAAAATCAACTCAAAGACTAGGTATCCCGTGCATCCCAAATCATAAAAAAACTACTATTCAAAACTCAACCTTGAACCCGTCACTTGTACCAAAATTTCGATCAAGCTACTGACACCCCATGACTATACATCCCAAATATTTTAAAAGTACATTCCGAGTACATAATTTTAGGCTTTTGAATCACCTAAAAAGCTTTAAAAATGAACAAGTTATGACCAAAACAGTTTTATACTAGTTGTTTTTTTATAAAAAACTAAAGAATCCTCTTAGTAATTAACGTAATCCTTTTTAAATGAAAAGAAATAAATGTATGTGAAATTTTCATGAACTTTGTTTAGTCTTGCATAAATAATTATAAATGACGTATATTGATTAAGCTCACTTATATAAACTATTTAAGTAGAAAGAAATTTTATTTCGCTTTATTTTAAAGAAAGTCTTTTAGAATTTGAAATATATAAGTGTTGATTAAAAAAAATCTTATGTTACATCCTGTTTCAAACACGACTCCAACACCTTACCCTTATTTTGCCGAATACAACCAACTATCTAACTCTATAGTAGATTTCCAAGTCCCTTTTTTTCAATATATACCGGCCAAAAGAAATGTAAGACCCAACACAAAAGATTTCATTATCTCAAAAGAAATCCCAAGTTATTTCAATAGACTTAAAACCAAGAACACCATTTTAAAACGTACACGTGAAATACGAAACTCAAAGAATACGCTACAACGGAGGTTTAATATAAAAAAAAGCGAGCTAGCCACCCTCCTAAAGATACAATCGATAATTGTAGGGGATCATACATATATAGGCATATCAGGATACATATACTTAAATCCGACTAACATCTACTATACAAGCCTGTACTAACACTCTTTCATGCAATCATACTTAGGAATCCATTGAAGTTGTGGTACTTGTATAACTATGTTGGTCACTATACTTATACAATTACCCTTCCCCAATGCACTCCTTCTTATGATGACACTTATAAGATTTAATACAAGACATAACACATATATCCATCTACTCACATAAGCGCATAACCACATAACCAAAAAAAGTCCAAAACCCCATCCATTAAAATAACATAGTCAAACTCTTGAAATACATAAATCCATAGTTTAGCTAAAACAGCATAGACTAAATCCAAAACGAAAACATAATAAGTTATAAGTCATGTCGCCCATAAGAGTGGAAACAGCTTAAAATCCTTTATATCCACCTACTCCTAATAACTCGAACCACTACATGATTCTTAGGGAACATGACTTAAACATCAAAAGAAAAATACTATACCTCAGGTACATAAAATAACCCAACAAAAGATAGAAACTACCATGTACCAAATTATGTACTATAATGTACAATTTAAACAAAATACGACAATGACTAGCGTGGATGATTATGGTTCAACCAGCACTAGTCACACCCCGAAAAGAAAATAACATGTGGCTAAGTATGAACTACTATGGTTCAACCCATACTAGTCAAAACTTAACAAACATCGCAAGTAAAAACCAATAACATCCAGAAAACTTTAATTAATATAAAATGCACACATACTCCTATGACGCCTATATGTAGGGACCCTTAAGCTATAGACTAGGTTACTAGACTAGGCAACCTAATTCTCTATAACCATTGTCTCTGATACCATTCTGTCACACCCCACCATGGCGGAATATGGGACGCGACGCATGGATATCATCACAACAATAGCGTGTCCATAGAGAGAACTATATGAATTAGAAATGTCATAAAAGGTGACACAAATGTCATGACAATATCTCATCAATGTAGGAGTCTAGGTAAGTAAGTAACAGTCCTACCTCTTACCCAAGACAAACAAATAACACAAACAAATCAACATATAGGTTCATGTATCACTTATTGAAACAAACAGAAAAATAAACTAAGAAGGAACGGGGATCTCCTTCTAAATGCATTCCTACACGACTCCAATCCTAGCCACATATGTTCTCACGCTTAACCACTTTATCACCTGAAAGAGACACTAAAACACGTCAACATAATGTTGGTGAGAGTCATAGGTTTAGACTCCAACCGAAAATAGATTATAATAAGCTGTGAACAACCATAAACCACTAAACATATGGACAATGTGGTACAAGTATGCATTAACAACTAACATTCAAGATCAATCATTCCAAACCAAATCCAAGGCTCCCAGCCTCACCAAACACCATGGTACCATAGGCGCCCATACACCTATGTACCAATCCCAAGGTCCCGCCTTGTCATTATCTATTGGTCCTATAGATGATCACACATCTATGTACCTCCCCAAGGCCCCGCCTTGTCAACATCCCCTTGGTACCAAGTCAAACCACAATAACTGAGACGGTACATGTCCCCTAATCCAAATCATAAACACAATCAAGAACCACATAGCAGTTAATCACATAAGTGCACACACAAGTCCATCACAAACCATAAAAACATTCACAACATTAGTTACAAAACTATACAGTGTCTCTTCCATCCCATCTGGAAGTGAAAATCACTAAAAGATATGGGACTATGAAACTCACCTGATTGAGCTTCTCCAAAAATCCGCGCACTAGCAAAAAGCTAACAAACAAAAGCACACAATCAAAACATGAACCAAACACTAAGATGGCTCATCAACCCATGATGGACATCTAACCTTCTCCCATATATATACCTCATTTACATGCTCTAAGCATCTCATTATACCCCTCTATAAAGCCCTTAACTTATTTTACTTCATAACCCGTCTCGTTAACATTTTACCCAAAACAGTCCCGGTTTTTAGGTCTCTAAACTATAAGCCAAACGCCCACCTAACCATACCCATGATCTTTGTAAAGGAAACCCTATGCCCTTACATATGTCAGCTAACTCCTCCCTTTTGCCCCAACCTTATAGCTACTGTTAAGGCCCCAATATATATATATATATATATATATATATATATATATATATATATATATATATATATATATATATATATATATATATATATATATATATATATATATATATATATATATATACTTCTGCTATCCGCATATTACCGATTTTGAACATACAAAAAGTTTGTTATGATTAGGGGGTCTTACCCTAACCCATTTGCTTAGCCACCCTTCAGATCTCTTATTTAATATATAAACTAACTACCATGCTCATTAGAGGGCTCAAGTGTACTCCTAAGTACACCAATCACCTTAAAACATTAAATTAAACCCGACTGATTTCAAAACTGTTTTGACCTCCGACTGTTTAACCTTTATTTGACCCACCTCCCGACCTCCAATTTAGTTCTAGTTTCTTGAATTTGAAAGCCACTTCAAATACCTATTCAAGGATGCTTGGATCGCAAAATAAAGGTTTGTATAACTGTAGATATGATCAACACAAGTGACATAAAGTTTTGCCCAGTTTTTAAAAACGAATTTAACACAATTTGCTTAATTAATTACCATCACCATGTATAATTATTATCTCTAATTAATATAATCATGTTTATACCATTATAATACAGAATTCATAATTAACTTAACCTTAGATCCATCATGTATTGATTGTAAGAGAATTAAAAACATTTTAATTAAAAAGTGTATTGAAGATTTTACCTTAGAATTTTTGAAAGAAGAAAAATTAATGAAGAACCTAAATAGACTCCATTGATTTCGACAACCTTGATCTCCAAGGGATTATGATGTGTTTTTAGTTAATAAAGAGTCTTTATATAATTTCTGAACAAGTCCTTGGCCCATTACAAAAACCCGGTTCCCTTTGTTCCTTTTTTTCCCCTTTTCTTCCTTTTTAATCGGCCTAAACCGACTTTAACATATATTTTTTTATTCTTTTTTCTTTTTATTACTTATTATTGTGTTATTAATAATACCTTAATTTACCTTAATTTATTTCAGCTCCTAAAGCCTCCGAAACCTTAAAACCGTAAAACTAGTCAAATTTACGCGTATACCGAAAAACGTAAAATATACAGTTTTAAAAAAATCTTAAATATTGAAATAAACTTTATAACTAAGTCCTAAATGACTTAAAACCATCCCGAAAAATACTCACATGACTAAACACCTTACCCGAGACCTCTAAATGCTAAACCCCAAATCGTAAAAAAAAGGATTTACTATAATACTTATACGTATACGTAAAACACCAAAATAACACCATTTCATTTCATAGTCACTAATTTGTGAGCTCAGGAACATGAAATAACCGTTCCTCGATTTACTTATGAGTACTTTATACCCATAAACGATATCCACACCAACCTCGTTCACGCAAAATAACATGTAAACACGCAAATCACATTGTCACACATAAATTAACCTTAAAATAAGACCAAGTGACGAGCCTCAAAACCACGGTTGTCACATGATAGCTACTAGACTCGTACCATTTATCTACGTAATTAAAAGTGTTGCTCATTTTTATAATTCTGCCGGTACTTACCAAAAGTACGGGTTGTTTTCCTATACTTAGACATCACCAAAAATTATGAGAAAATTTGTAAAATTCACTTATAACCTGTAGATAACCCGTATAAAATTTCATAAAAAGTTTTCACTTTGAAGACCTACTGCATGTGAAGTTGCTAAACTTAAAATTTCGGACAGTTTTGTACCTTCGCGTTGTAAAACCATTTTGACCTTCTTAAGCATTCCCGTTTACAAATTCGACTCTTGATTATGAAAATAGACTCAAACTTATAAGTTTATAGCCTGAGAAAAGCCTCTAATTGTTTTTAAAACTCAACTTATTGTCCCCGAGATTTGACCCAATATCGACTACAAATTCGTATTGTGTCGATATGCATCTCCCGGTACACGAAAAATTTAAAATATCATAACTTTTGACTCGTTTGGAGTTAAAAGCTCTACCTTATACCAAATCGAAGCTAGAAAGAAACTCTACAACTACATTCTATAATAAAAACCTGGACTTATACTTAATGCCGCGAAAAATAGCCTTAAACAATCTGTTTGAAAATGACACTTTCAAAATCACATCTAAACTTGTTATCAATCCATTCCGTCAACTCCTATACCCCTAATTTCATCAACCAAACATCCTAATCAAATAAAAATACCCTAAATCACTTGTATGTTCATCCTCATTCAATACCCAAAAATCAAAATAACACATACAATATAGTTAAATCATGTAAAATTAATAATAACACGAATATAGAACCATACCATAAGCTAATTAGACCAAAACACCAAGAACACCAAACACCCCCCTTGGGCCGTGGGTTTGGGGATGAAAAACACCAAGGAAACATCTTTTCCAAGCTTAAATGCTTCAATATGTTACTCCTAAACACAATCAAACACTAACCAACAAATTTAATTATATCAAAACATAGTTTTTATCAAAATATATCAAATATTTAATCTTGAAAAAAATGTTGTTGCATGTGTGATTTGATTGGTGGGATTTACTTAACTTGATGTTAGAAACATGGGACATTGATTATATTTGCAAGAAAATAAGTTTTGATGGTGGTTCTATGGTGGTGATGGGTGGCCGTGGGTTAGAGAGAGAGAGAGAGGGAGGAGGGAAGACAAAAATTTTGAGGTGAAAAATGAAGTGTGTGTTTCTCTCCTGCCTTTTTGTAAAACTTGGAGGGACTAAATTTGACAAGCTAGCTATATTTTGGCCTTAGTGGCAAATCAACTTATAAAGAGCGGGATTATTTTTACTAGTCGGTTTTTGAAAGTTCATGGGAGTTGGGATTTGTAAAAATTACTTTCCAAAGGTTAAAACGCACACAAAACGAATATTCATATGGTTCCGACTCGACTTAAAACGTAATAACAATAAAACTTCGAAAAACTCAAATATCGATCAATCGATAATAAAGGATAAATTTTGGGCATCCGTCGGTATCGTAGTCGTTATCGGTTCTTCTCTAATCGTCAAGATATTAAATAAAGCCTCAAATATCGGTTTCAACTTGAACCGTCAAATAATAATAACATTTAAATTTCTCAAAAATTTAAAATCGGTCATAAAATTAGGATTAAATAATGGCGTTAGGTTTGGGGTATCACATCCTCCCCTCCTAAAGGGAGCGACGTCCCGACGCTCTCCGGTTCTTATACTCGCATTTCGTACTACTAGAAAGATGAGGGTACTTCTTCCTAAAGAGGTCTTCACATTCTGACATGGACTTCGGTTCACGTCTCGGGTTCTATCACACCTTTACAATGAGTATTCTACCTTGCTTCAATCTCTTAGCCTATCGATCCATTATCTCTGTTGGTTCTTCTATGACGTTCAACTTGTCGTCCTGCTGGGTTTCATTCATTGGGGCAACTAAACCATTATCCGTCACACAATTCTTCAAATTAGACACATGAAGAGTTTTATCATTTTCACAAAGTTCATCCGACAACTCGAACTGGTAGGCAACTGGTCCAACATACCTTTGGCTCCACTTCTCTTATTTTCCAAAACAAATCACGCCTTTCCACGAAGATACCTTTAACATTACCATGTTTCAAACTTCAATTTCCAACTGCTTCGTACGGTTATCAATATATTTCTTCTCACGGCTTCTCGCTGTTAACAAATGACCCTCAATCTACACAATCCTTTCCGTATTCTCTTGAATCATTTTAGGTCCATTCAACTGACTTTTCCTTACTTCACTCCATCCAACTGGTGATCTAGACTTTCCTCCACCTAACAATTCGAATGGTGCAACTTTAGTACTAGCATGGTAATTGTTGTTGTACAAGGATTCTATCAAGGACACGCGTCGATCTCAACTACTACCAAAATCAATCACACACGCTCGGAGCATGTATTCCAACGCTCAAATCATCCTTTCACTTGGTCCATCAATATCGTAAAGATAATTATTCACTAAATAAAATCTCACGGGTCACACATAACCTCATCGAAAAAGTTCAGAATATAAAAGATGAAGTAATTAATACTGTTCATACAAAATCACCTTATTGCAATATTACATACATACAAACCTAGTTTTTCAAAAACGAATTCATCGATACGAAAATCATTCGACGTATACATAACTCTCTCGAAGACATCACAATCCAGTCATGCACAAAAGCCATTATGAAGCATATACAATCACATTACGACATGTTTGCAAAATAGCCAAACCATGCCAAGTAAATAAGTTCAATCAAGTTAACTCATGCTTGCTAATCAGCCAAGCCATGATAATATAAGAATATTTGACAGGATTTTTGATGAGTCCAGTCAAAATAAAATTGCAAGTTAAAGAAGGTTTATGAGCTTGCTAGCTATGGATCCATATCTAAAAAGAAAGAAATTACATACATATGTCATCGCAGGGTGCTCACACACAGATCCATACCTAAAAGACATAACAAGAACAACATCTCACTTTCGTCCCAAGCGTACTCAAAATCTCAATAAGCATCGTCGTTGAAGGTTGAAAAGGCATTACACGGTACATGTTCTCCATGATCGGACGTCATTGGACAATGTCATCTCAAATTCTCACAACTTACGATCACTCGAGTAGATCACATACCACATAATGTACAAAAAGGCAAGGGTTTACCACAAAAACATCAACTATGTCTATCTGTCGTTTAACCATTGATGATCAAATATGGTCGAGTCAAGCAAAGAGGATTCCTCAATTGAATAAACGAAGACGGCAAATGGAATTGTCTTCCAACTACCGAAGCACAGTTGGTAAACTTCAACAGTTTATCGCGTGTCGTTGACATATCAAAAGAACAAGAAAAGAAATAAATAAAGTACGACACATTTGATGTAGGAGAAGTCTTCGTCATTTCCCTCAGAGTTATTCGAAATCGGCTCTCCTCCACTTTGGGAGTCTTCTATTTTTGTTAAAATTTCTTCTCAGTGTCGGCATGAGATCCTTTGGTATTTCATCAACATCCTAGTGATTCCGATGGAATTCGCACGTTACTTGCAACACATAAAAACATTTTCCATAGTTACTCGATCACGGTGACATAGTAATTCAACGCAAAACCAAAGAAAAGTTTTCAAGGAACACAAGAAATTTATAAAAAAAATTCCTTTAGGAATCAAAGAGAATACGATTACTTGCATAAGGATCCACCATTTTTAAAAGCGTTCTCATCCAAACATTTATCAAAACACAACTAGTTTAACTATGACCGATTGATTTGAAACGACATTTCCCTTCCTAAACTATGCATAATTAGCTAGATCATGCATACTTGAGGACCAAGCAACGACAACCAACAAAACAAGGCTCTTCCCGAATTATGCATAGTTTGCTAAGCTGTGCATAATTGAGGATCGAGTGACGACACAAACATTATTATTACACACCAATATGACTATGAAAGTTTCGACTTAATCTTCAAATTAATTACACCATTTGAAATGAGAAAATATTGTTACTATCGTTTCAAGGAACACATCAAACATTTTTCATCCACTTTGAAAACATAATTTTTCTTTGCCGTTTTGTGAGAAAAATAAATAAATATATAAATCGACACCATTTGCATTTGGTTCAACAAAACATTTCACACACTCATACATAGTTTTGAAACAGATGGTTCACAAAAAACGGTAAGGTGGGTCCAGATTAAAGATCATTGCAAGCACAATGAGTAGTAAAAATCAAAAATCAATGAGATCAATTAAGATAAACGAGCAATATATTTGCCAATAGAAATTAACTACGTTAGAAATGAAAATACTTCGAATATATGACAAGAGTTTCGGGATAACAACCGCGATCTATAAATACATGGAGTAAACATCGAACATCAACAAAAGCGTCAAAAATACGACAAAGATCACAATTCCCATCGTCTCGAGTTACACATACATTCCACCAATTTAGGTTCCATTAACCGAAAGAAGAAAATTTACGGCGTCCATGAACAGGACAAAATATTTGCCGGGTGACATACCCTTATTATCATATACTAGCGAAGTATCAATTTAAAAATAAATAATGGTCTCATACCATGGACAATATTAAAACGAAAAATCACAGGACTACCCAAGTTCAGATATAGACTCGCAAAATCAACGAAGGGATGTCGTACGATCGAACCATCGTGACTCAAAACATTAGATATACATCTTTATAAAATAATATACAAGTAGGCGTGTGTTGTGTAATCCATTTGAATATTCTAATTAATATTACCTTGTACATTGTAAAACCGAACCTTTGCACATTTTTAATTTGTATTACACCATTAAAGAATTTATACCTGCCATTTTTCAACTTATAAGGTTTTTATATCTGAAAGTTATAATCTCAAGAAAATTACTAACATTAGTAGATTCGGTGACTCAATTATAATAATTGATAAAATCATAAGATTTGAAAGTATCCATACTTGTGTCAAAATCTCATTAATATTCATATATTAAGTACCACAAACGTACATAGTAAGAATTTTCAAAGTTTCATATTATTATTACGACTTATCTTATTACGTATATACAAATATCCAACGCAACTCGAATTACTCCAATTGACTCTTAAAACTAACCTTGAATTTTTATTATACATATGTTTTCCTTAGAACTGATCTTTTAAATCATATTTGCACAATTCGACTCAAACGCTAAAGAGGTTTCACGTAGTATTATCTCGGATAACTTACTGATTTTTGTCGAGACTTGAATCTCGATAATAATAAAATAAATAATTAAAATGCTTATTTCAATCACTCTAACATATAGAAAATTTGAATCTTTAAATCTTTAGCCATTTTCAAGTGATTTTAAAATTAACAAATCTCACAGCAAAATAAAATAACGTTCCATCAACATTTAATAATTCATTTCAAGCGTTAGAATTTCTCACTTAAATTGTATATTTTGATTTTATCCCAGTTTATTCACTACAACAAGTGATGAGTTCTAGTTTATACCAATGCATTCGTAAATATAACTTGACCTTATGTTTAAAATAAAACCAATTTTACAAATTCTCTAGCTCCAAAATACGTGACTAATTTTTCTACTCAGTTTCTATATTAAAAGATACGACAAAAGTTTACCATAATGACCCAAAAATTAGTTCATATCAAACCTCAAGCCGTCTATACTCGATATTCATATAGTTAATTTTGCCAATAACTCCTTTTTAAAATTAAATTAAACAAATTCTTGACAAATCCATCACAAGCTTCTAGTATCAAATTATTAATATATAAAAAAAAGGATTTTACGAGTAATATAAATTACTTATTATGATTTACCAACCAAGTTGAAGGAAAAAAACTAATTATTATTTCACTTTGTCCCTTTTATTCTCTATACAAATTTTACTTGTTACAAGGCGCCTCGTACGTCATTTTTAACCAAAATTTTCATTCACCATACATTTAATATGTAAGACGTTTTATGTTTAACTCATTCAATTAACAAAATTTAATGCTTATTTAGCTGGCACAAGTGTTGTACCTCTTCATGTAAAACATTAAATTCAAAATAATGAAACAACAATACAAAATGAAATAAACAGAACGAGAACACGCATGTCAGCGTTATAAGTGTTGATATTGGCTTTGGGTGGGTCTCAAAACCGTAGAAAATAAAGTTAACACAAAACAACCAAACTTCAAGCTATCACGTTTGATCACAACGCTAATCTATCCTTAAAACACATCTTTAAATTCGAG
Organism: Glebionis coronaria; assembly: GCA_025667525.1. Lineage (NCBI taxonomy): Eukaryota > Viridiplantae > Streptophyta > Magnoliopsida > Asterales > Asteraceae > Glebionis > Glebionis coronaria. Next base: position 257,148,612 of record CM046877.1, read on the forward strand.
TAGAATGGTAAACAACGATTAAATGGCAAAGCACCTCAACCACGGTTTACAATATACACATAAGATTCGCCGGTACGGTGTACGCATCGTTGATTATACGTCGGGTATATTATAGTTACGCGAACTAATATATCAAAACCATAAGAATAAGGGAAATAAAATAGTACGTTAGTAATTTACGTTTCAAAAAGTAGATGTCCTAAAATGGTACATCATGGTGCGATAACGACAATCGGGATCAATCTAGTCGATATATAATATGTTACGAAGCATTATTTGCGTATCTAGAGTATCAAACGAGGTTCACACTCGTTTATTCGAACAATAAATTAATTATCAAGATCGATGATTGGCGGTGAGGCCAAATTATGAACAAAATCGCATTATAAAATGTACGATAATCACGCAAGGACCATTGCTTCACGTGCAATGACTTTTAATACCATAGTATATACATACCTATACATACAATCATTCCTACATACACATAGGATCACAACAGTGTTGCCATGTAATGCGATGTAGCCCGTATGCCAATTACATGAAACATATATGATAGTCGTATAAATGTTTGCAAATTACGATATAAAGTACTCGACGTACACAACAATATTTCTCATAGTATTTATATACTAAATACTCGGGAATTCACATCAGTTTTGAGGGATACATCATAATCATAAAGTAATGCTAAAAGAAATCTTACCGGAGCCATGTGGAGTAGTTGCGTGCTTTTAAACTTTTTACGAAACACCAAAAGTTATAGTTCAGGTTTATTAAAAATTGACCTAGTTCTCTATAACTTGTGGCTCTGATTACCAATCTATCACACCCCCAAATTACCACGCAGCGGAATACCACTTTGGGCGTTATTTCATAGCACATCACACACAATCATAGATAACGACCTCAAAAGAGACGTTTAAATTAAGCAAAAAGAAGATTTACAACCATTGTCTAAAACATTTCCAACCCAAAAATGATGTTTTCATCAGAGTATCGCTACTTGTCTCCAAAGATCTAAACCAAATCACAACAATATTTTGACCAAGACATGACAATAAATAATTGATAAAAAGGGAAGGAAATCCAATATTTTAGACCAATAAAGCACCAACTCCCTCTGAGCATGCTCCGTTGCTATCAATCTTGATTACCTGAAACACATACTTTAAATCGTCAACACAATGGTTGAGCGAATCTATAGGTTTATCAAATCATAAGTTGAACATACGTATTAAAACCAATCATGACCATTCAATAGCATTTTCGTACTCACAATCTATTATTCAAGGATATTATCTTTAGCAGTAGCTAATAATTGTGTTTAAGCTCGTGACACTAATCCGTTAACTCAGTCACCCGCGTACATAGACCGACATGATTTAAGTGAAACCAGGGCCCCTTCTAAAGGCATTAGTTTCAATTATACCTTATTTCTTATCACCATTTATCCGTCCGCAGAGGGTACTCAACGTACTAGCTCTCGTCTCAGATAGGGTCGTCAACCCCATAGTACTAGCGGCTATCTCCAACCCACACAAGGGCAAGACAATAGTTAACAGTTCACGAATTTAGGAACTTTTGCAACTAGGTACTCAACACAATTCAAGGCAACATTCAGGTCCAACAATCATTCATGACTTATGTTCATTTTCATTTAAATAGCATGTATCCCCCTCGCGGGTAAAAACATTTGAAATAAGTAAAGAGCGGGGCTATAGACTCACCTTAGGTAGTAGTGGTAGTATTAGTAACTATGACCTAAACGAATTCGATCACCGACGATGTGGATGCCCCGGGAAATCAAACACGTGAGCTAACAATCAAAATACGATAACCGAATCAATACCCCAAGTACATTATTGTACTAAACACGCGTATATAAAAACACTTAGTGTTTATAAAAACTCACTCCAAAAACTCATCCAAGTGATAGCTACTAGAATCTTACCATTTATCTATGTAACTAAAAGTGTTGCTCATTTTTATAATTCTGCCGGTACTTTCCAAAATTACGGGCTGTTTTCCTATACTTAGACATCACCAAAAATTATGAGAAAATTTGTAAAATTCACTTATTACCTGTAGATAACCCGTATTAAATTTCATAAAAAGTTTTCACTTTTAAAACCTACTGCACGTGACATTGCTAAACTTAAAATTTCGGACAGTTTTGTACCTTCGCGTTGTAAAACCATTTTGACCTTCTTAACCATTCCCATTTACAAATTCGAATCTTGATTATGAAAATAGACTCAAAATGCTAAGTATATAGCCTGAGAACAGCCTCTAATTGTTTTTAAAACTCAACTTATTTTCCCCGAGATTTGACCCAATATCGACTACAATTTCGTATTGTGTCGATATGCATCTCCTGGTACACAAAAAATTCAAAATATCATAACTTTTGACTCGTTTGGAGTTAAAAGCTCTACCTTATACCAAATCGAAGCTAGAAAGAAACTCTACAACTACATTCTATAATAAAAACCTGGAGTTAGAATTAAGGCCACGAAAAATAGCCTTAAACAATCTGTTTGAAAATGACACTTTCAAAATCACATCTACACTTGTTTCAATACATTCCATCAACTCCTATACCCCTAATTTCATCAACCAAACATCCTAATCAAATCAAAATACCCTAATCACTTGTATGTTTATCCTCATTCAAAACCCAAAAATCAAAATAAAACATACAATATAATTAAATCTTGTAAAATTAATAATAACACGAATATAGAACCATACCATAAGCTAATTAGATAAAAATACCAAGAACACCAAACACCCCCCTTGGGCCGTGAGTTTGGGGCTGAAAAACACCAAGGAAACATCTTTTCCAAGCTTGAATAGTTCAATAGGTTACTCCTAAACATAATCAAACACCAACCCACAAATTTAATTAGATCAAAACATAGTTTTAATCAAAATATATCAAAAATTTAATATTGAAAAAAATGTTGTTGCATGTGTAATTTTATTGGTGGGATTTACTTAAATTGATTTTAGAAACATGGGACATTGATTAGATTTGCAAGAAAATAATTTTTGATGGTGGTTCTATGGTGGTGATGGGTGGACGTGGGTTAGAGAGAGAGAGGGAGGAGGGAAGACAAAATTTTTGAGGTGAAAAATGAAGTGTGTGTTTCTCTCCTTCCTTTTTGTAAAACTAGGAGGGACTAAATTTGAGAAGCTAGCTATATTTTGGCCTTAGTGGCAAATCAACTTATAAAGAGCGGGATTACGTTTACTAGTCAGTTTTTGAAAGTTCACGGGAGTCGGGATTTGTAAAAATTACATTCCAAAGGTTAAAACGCACACAAAACGAATATTCATATGGTTCTGACTCGACTTAAAAAGTAATAAAAATAAAACTTCGAAAAACTCAAATATCGATCAATCGATAATAAAAGATAAATTTTGGGCATCCGTCGGTATCGTAGTCGTTATCGGTTCTTCTCCAATCGTCAAGATATTAAATAAAGCCTCAAATATCGGTTTCAACTTGAACCGTCAAATAATAATAACATTTAAATGTCTAAAAAATTTAAAATCGGTCGTAAAATTAGGATTAAATAATGGCGTTAGATTTAGGGTATCACAAATTTAGACTAAAGTAAATAATTAATTATTAACACATGACATATGATTAATTAATTTCCATGACATAGGTTATATTAATAATAAATATTAATACATGTTTTAACCTAAGTATTTTTTACACTTTAATTTAATTAAATCATGTTATATTTAATTAAATCTTATTACATATAGTTTATTTAATTTACATGTATTAATTAATAAACTATACTATAAATCAGATGACTTAGAATATTAATCAGTAAAACTTAAGCTTATTTTGTTAGCTTAATAATCTAACTTATTTCTCAATATGGAAACTTTCTATTTTTAGAAACTAATTGATTTTAAGCAGCTAATCTATTTATGGAAACTTTCTATTTTTAGAAACTTATTATTTTAAGCAGCTAATATATTTTTGGAAACTTTCTATTTTAGGAAACCTGTTAATTTTAGAAAGTTACTTATTATTACACAATAAGTATAATAATACAAGAAATACAAGTAATACTTAACTAGAATATCCAAAATGTATCGGGATTTTCAAAAAAAAATTGACTTCTTTCAAAGGGGAATGAAGTTACATGATAAACACATCATAACGTTTGAATCAGTAAAACAAGACATGAACATATAAAACAAGTTAAGACATGATATAAAACCAGTTACGTACTCAGTAATCAGAACACTTATACACGTATATTATTTATGTAGCATTAGTGAGATCGAAGTAGGACTCTCTTCCGTTCGTCTTCTTCGTTCACTGGACATAAGGTACGGATTCTCCGTCCTTTTAGTATGAACATTCTTTCCTTATTAGGATTCCCCGTATGCAGCCAACTGTTTTCCCAGTATATGTTTTATATGTTTTGATTTGCTTATGTTTAATTAAATGCCTAAGCCAAATACATGCATGACCAGTTTCACCTAGTTATGGAGGTATCATAACCATAACACTAGAGGCACTAGTGTTATGACTTCACCATGGCGGAGTGATAGCTCGTGGCATCCCTTTCAGCTTTTGGACATATATTATATTATCATGTGGGGCGTATGGGTGCTTCCTAGATTACATCTTTTAACAGAATATTCAGGTGAATGTGGTGTGTGCCTTGCATCCTTCACAAGGAGTTGATCCATCCTACCCAAACTTATATTAATTAGAGGCAACCCCTCTAATTACATGACGAGGTCACCCCTCCAAGTATTCATGCATGTTGATATTTCATGACCTATATTGGCTAATGTTAAACATGTTAAACAGTTTTCTTAATACAAACATAAGGCTTTTCAAACTATAAAACCAGTTTTACAAAGTTATACCAGGTTTTCCAGGACTTAATCAATTCCGCTGCTATATGTTGTATATGCTTATGTTATTCATTCTATTCTTGTATATCCATGCACTGATCATTATGCTCGGCCGTTTTCTTTTCATGTTCCCAAAACGGCAGGTACTCAGGGACGCTCGTAGACTTTAAGCGTACGTACATATGGATTTGAAGCTTTCTAGCCTTCATTACTTTATGCATTTATTCATACATTTTGCTACTCATTTCCATGGACATTGTTTATTCCTTTATAGTTTTTATGTTTGTGTGTGATGAACTTTTACTTTGGGGTACCGATGTTTGTTTCCGGTATTTCCTTTATGGTCATGTAATGTATAAGACATTTATCCTTGTATGCTTTGATTACACGCCATAATCACGAGTGACATTCCATTTATCAAAATGGGGTGTTACAATTATGGTATCAGAGCCAAGGCTTCGACCTGTAGGCACTCAAAACACGACTTGTGATTAGTGGGTAGTCACTATGGTCTTCCTAGAACTGACAGTCGGTTTTCATGTATTCATTGTTTTCATGCATTCATTGTTTTCATGCATTCATATATATGTCATTGTCGCACGTTTATTACTAAGTAATGGTTGCTACAGGACTGGCCCTTATTAGTCGCATGTGGTTCATCAAAACTTTTAACTTTGGGACCGACCCATTGGCGTCCCCTCGCCATGTCTTTTGTTTTGAGTGAACTGACCATAGGCGTTCACTCTCGCGCATATAAAAGTTTTCATAAGATTGCATCATGCATTAATATACTAGTTTTCCCGCATAAAATTTTTCTCATGATTTATTGGTATAATTTTTTTCACGTATATATTTTATGTTTTGATCAGTTTAATCATGCATTTTTATGTTATACTGTTAAATGGTTCTCACACGCGAGCAGGAACAACTCAATGCAGCAGTCTAAGCTGCAATGCAAGCTATGCTTCCTCAACTGAGGAACGAAATTAGGGCTGAGGTGCAGGCTGCCAACAATCAGCAATAACACCCAGTACCTCCTCCTCCTTCTCCAGCAACATTGGTCAAATGGCTGGAGAGATTCAACAAGCTACACCCTCGATCCTTCGAGAAAATAGATAGCCCCAGTGAAGCTGAAAGCTGGTTGGCTCACATTGAGAAGATCTTCGATGCAATAGGCTGTGACCCCATCTTCAAGTCGAGGTTGGCCTGTTACAGGCGCAAAGGTAATGTGCTAGCATGGGTTGCTGGTTTGACTTGGGCTCAGTTCAGGGATTTAGTGGTGGGACAATTCTTTCCCAAGGCTGAGCAAGACCAGCTGAAGAGGGAGTACAATGGGATCAAACATAGAGCTGGGGAGAACAACAACAAGTTCATGCAGCATTTTCTTTGTTTGGCTGGTTTTCTTGGCGCAGCAGCAGGTACTGCCGAAGAGCAAGCATACCACTTTTGGTGGGCTCTTCGTACATCGGTCGCCGACAACTTGGTGTGTGCTACGTTCAACACGGTGGCACAAGTAGCTGATGCAACACGTAAGCTGGAGACACTGCAAGAAAGAGATGAGTTCGGGGAAGCAGAGAGACCCGAGAAGAGGTAAACATTCGTTATTCAGCGGTGACCAAACCATATTCTTTCAGTATATGTCAATATTTATATCCTTTTTAAACTGTATCTTCCAGGTAGAAGACTGGGTACCGGTCTCAGCCGGCTACTCAGCAACAACCTACTCAGCCCAAGGGAAAACGGTCAGACTCACGACCGTTCTGCTACGGATAGGCGTGGCGGTAATGATAATTACCGGAACAACGCTGGAAACTCCAACAACAGCAGGTCCTTACACTTACCCATTTTCTTATGTTACATGAAATAGCTCATAATTCTGACACATTAGCAATCTTCAACCAGGAATCATGGTAACGGAAGGGACAAGAACCAAAGAGGTTCCCAGCCTAACCGTCCAGCTATCAATAGTATTACATCTTATAAATTTTCCGCATTGTCCTTTGTAACTATAACCATGTCTCATGTATATTGTTCTTATCAGGCTCTCAGCCAGCAAGGGCACCTGCTGGAGGGTATACTCATCCTCTTTGCACTACCTGCAACCGTAGGCACCCAGGGCCATGTCGCCACGACAGCGACGCATGCTACAAGTGTGGCCTCCCTGGCCATCACATGAAGGACTGCCGCAAGGGCGAGATGGAGGGAAAATATGGACATGCTGATACTAAGCCGCCTCCTACTAGTGGACGCATTTACACGAATCTCGCGATCAGGCCAACAAGTCTACAGGTACCATCACTAGAATCTTGTATATGTATGGTCAAGCTGCATGTGTTCTATTTGACACGGGTGCTACTCATTTGGTCATTTCTACTGCTTATGTTAAGAATTTTAGGATATCCCCCATACCATTAGAGAATAAAATGAACATTTCCACGCCTTTAAGAGACTCTGTGCGCAAAACCCATGTGTACAAGAGCCTTCCCCTAGAGTTTGACGACAAGATTCTTCTTGTTGATGCACTTACGTTGGACATGTATGATTATATATTGGGCATGGACTGGCTATCCCAACATCATGCTACCATAGACAGCCATTCATATCGAGTCATCTTCGGTGATGTTAATGCACCAGAGTACATTCACAACGGGTCCGTACCCGGAAGGTCTGTACAAATCATATCAACCCTACAAGCACGTGCATTACTTTCACATGGTTGTGAGGGCTATCTAGCTACTTGATAGGTGTGTAAACACCCATCCTTTTACCACTTAATTCGGGCTAAAACGAGACCAAAACACGTATTTAATATCATTTGTTTGGAATTATGCGTGGTTTTTGTGTTTACTGTGTTTTCAGAGCCAACCGGATGAATATTGAAGAAAACATGGGATTGCACGGGTTTTAGTGAAGAAAAAGACTCAAGATAAAGTCTATTGTCCAAGAGATGCAAAAGATTTGAAGTCACTGGGTCTATTCGAAGATTTATCGAAGAAAAGGACCAAAGATGGAAGATTTATATAAGTCGAAGAAACTCAGGTCTATTAAACGAAGAAATTAAAAGACGAGTTGAAATTAATCGATAACAAATCCCGAATCAGAATCGAAAACGGAAACTTTTCTTAAAAGACGAAAAGACAAGAAGAACGGGAGAAAGCCCACTCACCAACCACAAGACAAGGCTATAAATAGCCCTCCCCTCACACATTTAGACTAGTTTTTTTTAGTTTTTTCTTCTTCCCACTCCTTCTCTCTGTTCCGTTTCATCACCATCACCACTAGTGTGATTGGTGATTTTAATCTTTGTTTTCTAAATCTTGTTATTTTAATTCTTGTTTGATCTTGTTAAAACATTAATCATTCAATACAAACTCTTGTTTAATCTTTCCATTTAATCTTGTTCATCTTCATCTTTTATCTTCAAGTTCTTAAGTTTTTATTTTTCTTGATTTGATCTTCAAAAGTTGTTGGGATTTGTGTTTTTGTTGATGGGATTAGTATTTTATGATTAGTAGATGCTTTGTGATTGATTTATTTTAGTTTTTGGTGAAAAACTTGGTGATTTTTGGATCAAAACCGTGTTCCTTGTTCTTCGGTGCTGATACTGTTTCTGGGTTTTCCAGAAGTTCCGAATGAGTGAACAGTAAGTTCTGAATGAGTCTTGTTTTCAAAAGTTACGAGTCAGTTAAAAGTTCCGAATGAGTTTAGTATTAAAAAGTTCCGAACCAAGCTAAACTTCCGAATCAAGAAGAAGTTCCGAACGAAGGTAAAAGTTCCGGATCAAGCCAAAACTTCTGAACGAAGCTAAAGTTCCGAACCAATTTTCAGACTTCCGAACCAGTAAGTTCCGAATCAAGGGGCTTCATTCGGAAGTCCAAAACTTCCGAATCAGTAAGTTCCGGATGAGTGTTCCGAATCAGTAAGTTCCGGATGAAGGATACGTTCTGGATGAATCCAAAAGTTCCGAATGAAGCTTAACTTCCGAATGAACAATAACTTCCGAATCAGTTATCTTTTGGGTATTTTAAAGTTTTACTGTTTCTTTACTATTTCTTTACTGTTTCCTTGATTTAATTCTAATTTTCTTTTAAGCTTAATTCTAATTTAAATTCAAGTTTAAATTCAAGTTTTATTACTCATCATTAAATTAATTATCTTTGATTTAAATTTTCATGTCCACTTTTTATTAGATTAGAAAACCAAACCCTTTTATTTAGTAACCAAGAACAATCATTCCACTTAAGACCAAGATCAATTCGAGAGGATTCCGAGAGTAAAATTGAACCTAGCAAAACACTTGTATCAAATGGCGCCGCTACCGGGGCTTCTCGTTAAGATCAAAAGTTTTTTGTGAGAACTTGGATTTTGGGATCCGTTCCCCGTGAACGTTACTTTTCAAAAACACTAAAAAATATAAAATTTTCAAAAATCCTAAAAAGTAAAAAACCATAAAAAACCAAAAATATTTTTGTATTGTTTTTGCCTTGTTAGTTCTTTTGCAGGTGTATGCGCACTCGATCCACGTCTTATCAAGAGCCCGAGCCTCTCGATAACTTAGACATGGCCGGTGTACCACCTCCAAACAATAATAACAACAACAACCCGCCTTTCAACAACATGAACAATAACAACAATAATGAGCACCTTCCGGATAACCGCCCAATGATTGAATTGCTGCAAGCTCATGTCGATGGCAACACGGATCCAATTGTTATACCACCAATTGCCGCCAACAATTTCGAGCTAAAATCAGGCTATATCCAGATGGTCTCCGCTCAACCGTTCTTGGGACGAACCATTGATGATCCACACGACCATATCAAGAGATTTTTACAACTCACCAACACGGTCAAGTTCAATGGTGTTCCACAAGAGGTTATAAGGTTACAACTTTTTCCATTTTCTTTAGAGGGACAAGCCCGGAATTGGCTTGCTAAGGAACCGCCACAGAGTATTCTCTCGTGGACGGATTTGGAAACAAAGTTTATCAACTACTTTTTTCCACCCTCTCGTACTACCGCTTTGCGGAATGAAATCATAAATTTTGAACAAAAGTACGATGAGTCATTCAGTGAATCTTGGGATCGCTTTAAAGATCTTTTAAGAAAATGCCCACAACATGGTTTTACCAAAGTACATCAAATCAATACTTTTTACAATGGTTTAAGCATGAGTGACCAAGATTCACTGAACAGTGCTTCGGGGGGTAATCTATTGGCTAAGACTTCCAATGCTGCTTGGGATATCATTGAGAACAAATCTCGTGTGCAAACCAAGAGTGTTAGGACCAATGTTTCTAGTGCTATCACTAATGACAGCGACAAGCGACTTGACAAAATCACCACGCTTCTTGAATCGCTTGTCACCCACACCGTCAGCAACAACAACAGCAACAACGCCAAAAACGCTCAAGTGAACGCTGTCAGCCAACCTTGTGAGATATGCGGTGGTCCTCACTCTTACACAACTTGTACCGCCACCCAAGATTACCCTGCTGAGAATGTGAATGCGGCATATGGCACCTACCAACAACCTGCTTATCAAGCTAGACCTCAAGGTGACCGTAACTTGCTTAGCTATCGATCCAACAACTACCTTTCACCACCTGGTTTTTCCCCAAACAACCCAAACCAACAACAAAACCTTAACCGCCCTCCTCAACAACAACAACAACCTCGACAACCATACATCCCACCTCACAAGCAACAACAACCACCTCAACGTAACAATCAAGTCTACCAACAACCTGCTTACCAACCACCTGCATACAATGCTCCTCCCAACCAAGCCACCACCGCATTACACCAAGAGGTTGCAACCTATATGAGGACCAATGATGTGATAGTGGGAAATCTCCAAGAGGAAGTGCGCAATTTGAAGGCAGACTTGGTCAAACAAGGAAATGATTTAAGAGCCGACAGGAGAAATACGTTGGATACCCAAACTAATGATCTGAGGAACATGATGGCTAGTTTCTTCAATGGTAATCAACCCTCTTCTTCGGGTACTCTTCCGAGTAACACCGTTGCGAACCCAAAAGGGGAGATGAAAGCAATCACTACTCGAAGTGGTAAAGGTACCAAGGAACCCGAGCTTCCTATACCTCCACCGGTGGTTGTGACTAAGGAGAACGAGTCACCTGCTCCTATTCCTCCTCCTTCTCCTTCCCCAATTTCTCCACCTCTTCTTTCTACCCCTCCTCCACCCGTGGTTGTGAGTGATCCTATTCCTCTAAAGCCTTCCTCTTCTTCCAATATACCTTATCCTTCAAGGTTGAGGAAAGAGAAGCAAAAGAGCAAGGATGATATTCAGGTTTCGAATTTCCTTAAAATGTTCAAACAACTGAATTTCAATATCTCCTTCGCTGAGGCTCTCGCTCACATGCCCAAATACGCCAAAATGTTTAAAGATCTTCTGAGCGACAAGGAAAAGCTCCTCGATCTCGCCAACACCCAACTTAATGAGAACTGCTCTGCAGTGCTCTTAAGGAAATTGCCAATCAAGCTTGGTGATCCGGGTCGTTTTCTTATCCCTTGCAATTTCCCGGGAGTAGAGAATTGCATGGCCCTAGCCGATCTAGGTGCCAGTATTAATCTCATGCCTCTAAGTGTTTGGAAGCAATTATCTCTCCCAGAGCTAGTCCCTACCAAAATGACTTTGGAATTAGCCAACCGTACGGTTGCTTATCCAGTGGGGATAGCCGAAGATGTCATTGTAGGAGTCGACAAATTCACCTTCCCTGCTGATTTTGTTGTCGTCGACTACGAGATGGACCCACGTGTGCCACTCATTGTTGGTCGTCCATTCTTGAGGACCGGTCGCACTCTTATTGATGTTGAAGCTGGTGAGCTCATCATGAGAGTGGGTGACGATAAAGTAGTCTTCAACATGGGAAAGCTTTCTAAACAGCCTTATTCTTACGAGAGTGTTAATTGTATTTACGTTCTTGATGAGGCTTGTGAAGAACACTTCAAGGATGCTTGTAAAAACATTCCTACCTCTCTTCCCAATGTTGAGACCGTTTCCTCTATCGACTCATCACTATCTCTATTTGGAGAAAGTGATTTCCTTTGGAAAGATTTGGAAGCCACCTTGGAAGATGTGAAGCAAGACAATGACGATTCTACTGCCACTTGGGATGACGATCTCAGTTTCATTGCAAACCTCCTCAGAGAAGACAATCCTTCCCCTCCATCTCCCACTGTTATTGCTATCGATGCCACGACTTTGAAAACGCCTCCCGTCGAAAATCCTCCGGATTTGGAACTTAAGGAGTTGCCACCCCATCTTGAGTATGTATTCCTCGAAGAAGAGAAGAAGTCGCCAGTCATCATTGCTAAGGATTTGACGGATGAAGAGAAAGCCCGACTTGTCGCTGTATTGAAAGATCATAAGAAGGCTATTGCTTGGAAGATTTCGGATATTCGTGGAATTGATCCTCACTTCTGCACACACAAAATTCTCATGGAGGACGACTTCAAGCCCACTATTCAAAGCCAACGAAGGGTGAATCCAAAAATCCATGAAGTCATCAAAACAGAGGTTCTCAAACTTCTTGATGCGGGTATGATTTACCCTATTTCGGATTCCCCGTGGGTTAGTCCAATCCATTGTGTGCCCAAGAAGGGCGGAATAACTGTTGTTCCCAATGAACACAGCGAGTTAATTCCCACTCGTCTCGTTACTGGGTGGAGAGTTTGTATAGACTACCGCAAACTCAATGATGCCACGAGAAAGGATCATTTCCCTCTACCTTTTATGGACCAAATGCTTGAACGCTTAGCAGGTAATGAATATTACTGCTTTCTTGATGGTTTCTCGGGTTATTTTCAAATACCCATCGATCCCCAAGATCAAGAGAAGACTACATTCACTTGTCCCTATGGCACTTTCGCTTACAAAAGAATGCCTTTTGGCTTATGTAATGCGCCCGGGACTTTCCAAAGGTGCATGTTAGCTATCTTCCATGACATGGTTGAACAAACCATGGAAGTCTTCATGGATGATTTCTCGGTCTTCGGGGATTCGTTCTCTTCTTGCATTGCCAATTTGGAACGTATGCTAAAGCGGTGCGAAGACACTCGCCTTGTTCTGAATTGGGAAAAATGCCATTTTATGGTAAAAGAAGGCGTCGTGCTTGGACATAAGATCTCGAAAGCCGGTCTTGAAGTTGACTGTGCTAAAGTCGATGTTATCGCAAAGTTGCCTCCACCTTCAACCGTGAAGGGTGTGAGAAGTTTCCTGGGTCATGCGGGCTTCTACCGTCGATTCATCAAAGATTTTTCACACATCGCTCGCCCGATGACCCACCTCTTGGGAAAAGATACTCCTTTTATCTTTTCCAAAGAGTGCCTTGAAGCCTTCAACTCGCTTAAGGATAAGCTAACTAAGGCACCCGTCTTGGTTACCCCTAATTGGGAGCTTCCCTTTGAGTTGATGTGCGATGCTAGCGATTTTGCTATTGGAGCGGTTCTTGGACAAAGAGTGAACAAACACTTCCAACCGATCCATTACGCTAGCAAGACAATGACTGGGGCACAATTGCATTATACGACAACCGAAAAAGAGCTTTTAGCTGTTGTCTATGCTTTTGAAAAATTCCGCCCCTATCTTGTCCTTTCTACCACCATCGTGTACACCGATCATTCCGCGCTGAAGTACTTGTTGACAAAGCAAGATTCCAAACCAAGACTTCTTCGCTGGGTTTTGCTGCTCCAGGAATTTAAAATCGAAATTCGCGATAAAAAAGGAGCAGAAAACTTAGCCGCGGACCATCTTAGCAGACTTGAGGATCCTTACCAAGGGGATCATCCGACCAAAGAAATCAATGATTCTTTTCCCTTGGAGACCTTAATGTCTATAAACTCGAAGCCGAATGAAACCCCGTGGTTTGCGGACTTTGCAAACTACTTGGCGGGTGGAATTCTCAAGGAAGGGTTGACGTCCCAGCAAAAGAAGAAGTTCTTCACCGACATCAAGACTTACTTTTGGGACGACCCTTACCTATTCAAACAATGTGCCGACCTGATTATTCGCCGATGTGTTGATGGACCGGCAGCGTCTGAAATCCTTAATGCTTGCCACAAAGGACCCACCGGTGGTCACTTTGGTCCCAACTACACCGCTAAAAAAGTGTTTGATTCCGGATTTTATTGGCCCTCCATATACCGTGACGCTCACGATATGGTTAAACGATGTGATGTTTGCCAAAAGCAAGGCAAAATCACACATAAAGACGAGATGCCTCAGAATTTCATTCAAGAATGTGAAATTTTTGATGTTTGGGGTATCGACTTTATGGGGCCATTCCCTTCGTCTAAAGGAAACAAATACATCCTTGTAGCCGTTGACTACGTTTCAAAGTGGGTTGAAGCCAAAGCTTTACCCACTAATGACGCAAGGGTGGTTTGTAACTTTTTGAAAGCTCTATTCGCTAGATTCGGTGTGCCTCGCGCCATTATTAGTGATCGTGGGACTCATTTATGCAATGACCAATTTGCTAGAGTTATGGCTAAGTACGGTGTAAACCATCGTCTTTCCACAGCCTACCACCCACAAACTAATGGCCAGGCTGAAATATCCAACCGAGGACTGAAGCGAATTCTTGAAAGGACTGTGGGAGAGCATCGTGCCTCATGGGCTGATAAACTTGATGATGCTTTGTGGGCTTTCCGTACTGCTTACAAGACCCCGATCGGCTGTACGCCTTATCGTCTTGTGTACGGGAAAGCGTGCCACCTCCCCATTGAGTTGGAGCACAAGGCTTATTGGGCCTTGAAGTGGGCTAATTTTGATATAAACAAAGCCGGTGACCTACGCAAGATCCAACTCAATGAGCTGAATGAACTCCGTAATGAGGCTTATGAAAATTCTTTGATCTATAAGGAAAGAACTAAGCTCATTCACGACTCCAAGATCAAAAACCGAGAGTTCCATGTTGGAGACAAGGTCTTACTTTTTAACTCTCGGCTGAAAATCTTCTCGGGAAAGCTCAAATCTCGTTGGTCCGGCCCATTCACCATTGCCCAAATTTTTCCATATGGTACTCTCGAGCTCGCTCAACCTAATGGACCTAATTTTAAGGTGAATGGCCAACGAGTGAAGTTGTACTTTGGTGAGGACACCTCTCAGGAGGTGATTCCATCCCTCACCACGTTCCCCATGAACTAATTTTGGGTCGAGTCAGGCTCGTGACTCGGTTATCAAAAACAAGCGCTCCTCAGGAGGCAGCCCGAGTATCTATCCTTTTATGTTTTAATCCCCTAAGTGTAGGGGGGGACTTCTATATGTGTTTGTCTTTGTGTGGTGTGATTACAGGGATAAGTGCACTCTTGGAATTTTTGAAGAACCGTGCTCCTGTGTAATCCGAAATCCGGTTCTATCTCTCAACTATCGTGATTCAATTTTCTTCATACTCACATTTGAAATTGATCACGTTAGTCGTCTCTTCCTTAGCTTGAGTTAACCAACGTGCACAATGTCATAAGTGTAGGGGAAACTTTTCCCACATGCTTAAACATTGAGGACAATGTTTATCTTAAGTGTAGGGGGGACTTCTATCGAAGTTTTAAGTGGACTTTTCCATGAAAATGCCTTCAATTAACCGGAAAATCATATTTTTCAACATTTTTCAAATTTTTTATTAACTTTGGCCATTTAGTTGTAATTTTTAAGTTTTTATCGTTGCTTTCATATGTATATATCCCGCAATAAAGTCTAATTTTAATAAAGTGGTGTAGCTAGTTTAGAAGTCTTTGACATATTAGGCCCGTTGCGTTTATTTTGACTCAACCCGAATAGACTTATCCAAGTTTATTCTAGCTAGTATCCTTAACCATGTAGACCTTAATTGGTTTATTAGGCTAAGTATCCACGAGTCTCATTACTTGAGATTTTAAATTGTGGAGGACGAGAAATGATAGAGTCAATTATAAGTCGGTATTCTTGCGCAAGCTCACTTGGTGTATTTATTTGCCTATTCTCCCATCACTTGCTAATAATTTATCTGTAAGTAAGGTCGTACGATTTGAAAAGTTACTTAGCTTCTAGCCCAAGATCGTTTAAAAGTTGCTCGGTAATGATAAGAGTTCATAGCCAAGGCATAACTTATGAAGCGGGGCGCGAAGATTGGCGAGTCCGAAAAGGCCCTAACAAGGCATGAGGATTCAATTTTATTGCTGAAGATCCAAAGTGATGTGAAAAGCATTATTCCTAAAATCAACATGAAGGATCAAGACTCACGACGAAAAGCAATCAACTCCCATAAAGATCATGGAGAAGTCTATCCGAAAAGACCCTAACAAGGTATGAGGATAAATAGATCCAAGTCCGAAAAGGAGGCGGATCGTTGTATCTCAAAATCCCAATTAGAGATTGAAGAAATAATCATGAAGTCGTGGTCAACAATGTTGGAGTACCCCTCAAAAGTCTCCAAGTGAAGAAATTCTATTATGATGAGAAGACCATTATCTCAAGAACGTCTCTCGAAGATATGAAGTATGAAGTACATGCCAAATATCGGCCCGAGAAAGGTCTCAAATCGTGAACCAAGTTATGCCAAGATATGAACTTTTTGATATCCCGAGAAGCAGTTTTAAGAGATTTTGTCCTTTAGCTAACTATTGATCAAATCATCCTACTTTGCTTTCAGCCCTAATAAACTATCTAAATAAGTCCAAAAATGCATCTTCATGATCATTCTAAGACAAAAATAAAATATAAGAGATACACCTAGGAATAAGGGAGTTTAAGCATTTAATTAAGCCATGTGTGTAAGTGTTTGAATTGCTAACTTATATTAACAATGATCTCGTTTTTAAACTTAGTTTGGGGAACGTGAAACTTGAGGGTGATAAATCTTCGCAGCACCAAAGCCCTAATGTAAGTCATCGATTTCTTTGCAAGTTATTTCCATGTAGCTATTTTCAAGTGAAAATGGTTTTCTATCCCTTTGTTATCTTTGAAGTTTTATTTCTTTAATTTTTGTTTAGTAGAATTTAAATAAGGCCAAGGTTGATTAATTATGAGAAAAGTGTAAAATTGCTTAATCACTAAGCATTGCATAAGGGCATGGCAATGGTTAAGTGTAGGGGATTTGATAGGTGTGTAAACACCCATCCTTTTACCACTTAATTCGGGCTAAAACGAGACCAAAACACGTATTTAATATCATTTGTTTGGAATTATGCGTGGTTTTTGTGTTTACTGTGTTTTCAGAGCCAACCGGATGAATATTGAAGAAAACATGGGATTGCACGGGTTTTACTGAAGAAAAAGACTCAAGATAAAGTCTATTGTCCAAGAGATGCAAAAGATTTGAAGTCACTGGGTCTATTCGAAGATTTATCGAAGAAAAGGACCAAAGATGGAAGATTTATATAAGTCGAAGAAACTCAAGTCTATTAAACGAAGAAATTAAAAGACGAGTTGAAATTAATCGACAACAAATCCCGAATCAGAATCGAAAACAGAAACTTTTCTGAAAAGACGAAAAGACAAGAAGAACGGGAGAAAGCCCACTCACCAACCACAAGACAAGGCTATAAATAGCCCTCCCCTCACACATTTAGACTAGTTTTTTTTAGTTTTTTCTTCTTCCCACTCCTTATCTCTGTTCCGTTTCATCACCATCACCACTAGGGTGATTGGTGATTTTGATCTTTGTTTTCTAAATCTTGTTATTTTAATTCTTGTTTGATCTTGTTAAAACATTAATCATTCAATACAAAGTCTTGTTTAATCTTTCCATTTAATCTTGTTCATCTTCATCTTTATCTTCAAGTTCTTAAGTTTTTATTTTTCTTGATTTGATCTTCAAAAGTTGTTGGGATTTGTGTTTTTGTTGATGGGATTAGTAGTTTATGATTAGTAGATGCTTTGTGATTGATTTATTTTAGTTTTTGGTGAAAAACTTGGTGATTTTTGGATCAAAACCGTGTTCCTTGTTCTTCGGTGCTGATACTGTTTCTGGGTTTTCCAGAAGTTCCGAATGAGTGAACAGTAAGTTCCGAATGAGTCTTGTTTTCAAAAGTTCCGAGTCAGTTAAAAGTTCCGAATGAGTTTAGTATTAAAAAGTTCCGAACCAAGCTAAACTTCCGAATCAAGAAGAAGTTCCGAACGAAGGTAAAAGTTCCGGATCAAGCCAAAACTTCCGAACGAAGCTAAAGTTCTGAACCAAATTTCAGACTTCCGAACCAGTAAGTTCCGAATCAAGGGGCTTCATTCGGAAGTCCAAAACTTCCGAATCAGTAAGTTCCGGATGAGTGTTCCGAATCAGTAAGTTCCGGATGAAGGATACGTTCCGGATGAATCCAAAAGTTCCGAATGAAGCTTAACTTCCGAATGAACAATAACTTCCGAATCATTTATCTTTTGGGTATTTTAAAGTTTTACTGTTTCTTTACTATTTCTTTACTGTTTCCTTGATTTAATTCTAATTTTCTTTTAAGCTTAATTCTAATTTAAATTCAAGTTTAAATTCAAGTTTTATTACTCATCATTAAATTAATTATCTTTGATTTAAATTTTCATGTCCACTTTTTATTAGATTAGAAAACCAAACCCTTTTATTTAGTAACCAAGAACAATCATTCCACTTAAGACCAAGATCAATTCGAGAGGATTCCGAGAGTAAAATTGAACCTAGCAAAAACCTTGTATCACTACTGTTCATGACATGGATGTTGAATCTCCATCAATTCAGAATCAGCATGTAGTGTCAGAATTTCCAGATGTATTTCCAGAAGAACTTCCGGGCATACCACCTGCACGTGAAGTAGAATTTAATATCGAGCTCATCCCAGGAGCTGAGCCGATCTCAAAGGCTCTTTATCGCATGGCTCCTATAGAGTTGAAGGAGCTGAAGGATCAATTGCAAGAACTTCTGGAACTTGGCTTCATTCGACCGAGCACATCTCCATGGGGCGCACCTGTCTTATTCGTGAAGATGAAGGACGATAGTATGCGTCTTTGCATAGATTATCGCGAGCTCAACAAGATCACCATCAGGAATAGGTATCCTCTACCACGCATAGACGATCTGTTTGACCAACTCCAAGGGGCCAAACATTTCTCCAAGATTGATATGAGGCCGGGCTATCATCAGCTACGGGTGAAAGAGCAGGACATCACCAAAACTGCTTTCCGTACACGCTATGGCCACTACGAATTTGTAGTCATGCCATTTGGCCTTACCAATGCTCGAGCAGTGTTCATGGATTTGATGCACATAATCTTCCATGAATTTCTGGACAAGTTCGTCATTGTCTTCATTGACAACATTATGATATTCTCTAAGTCCAAGGAGGAACACGAAGACCATCTTCGTACAGTGTTATAGATTCTTCGCTAGAAGTAGTTGTATGCTAAATTCTCCAAGTGTGAGTTCTGGTTAGACAAGGTGGCGTTATTAGGTCACATTGTATCAGCAGAAGGAATCACCATGGATCCAGCAAAGGTTGAGGCTATTACCAAGTGGCCAAGACCGACATCAGCGACTGAGGTTCGCAGTTTCCTAGGATTAGTTGGTTACTACCATAGGTTCGTGGAGAACTTTTCCCGCTTAGCACTACCATTGACCAAACTGATGCGGAAAGAGGAGAAATTCGTATGGGCTAAAGAAAGAGAGAAGATCTTTGAATACCTAAAGCAGAAGTTAGTATATGCACCAATTCTTACTCTCCCATCTGGTACAGGTGCATTTCAGATCTACAGTGATGCATCGGGGAAGGGACTTGGCTATGTTCTCATGCAACATGGGAAAGTGATCGTGTATGCTTCACGGCAGCTTAACCCTTATGAGGAAAATTACCCTACGCATGACTTGGAACTTGCAACAGTCGTGTTTGTATTGAAAATATGGAGGCACTACTTGTATGGAGAATCATGTGACATTTTCAGGGACCATAAGAGCTTGAAGTACATCTTCACTCAACGTAAATTGAACTTGAGACAGAGGAGATGGTTAGAACTGTTGAAGGATTATGACATTAATCTATAGTATCATCCCGGCAAGGTGAATGTAGTGGCAGATGCACTTAGAAGATAGTCTAGAATGATAAACGACATTAAAATTGAGGAGGAAATTATAAGAGACTTAGAGCGACTAGACATTGAGTTTATGGTACGTGGACAACACGGTTACTAGGCTAATCTTAGAGTGGAAACTGAGTTACTTTCTAGGATCTAGGAAGCTCAGAAGGATGATGGTGAAATATGGGCAATAATTCAGAATTTGGTGAAGCAAACAGAATTTTGAGTAGACGCAGACGGTATCATATGGCAGGGCACGAGACTTTGTGTTCCTCATGATCAAGAACTCCGGGAAGCATTGTTAGCTGAGGCTCATAGCTCCTCATTCTCTATTCATCCTGGTTCGACCAAGATGTACCATGACATCAAGCAATACTTTTGGTGGAGTGGTATGAAACAGGATGTTGCGACTTATGTCTCCAAATGTCTTACCTGCCAGCAAGTTAAGATTGAGCATCAGCGATCTGGCAGTCTTCTACAAGCGTTAGATATTCCAGAGTGGAAGTGGGACAAGATCAGCATGGATTTTGTTACCAGTATTCCGCAGACAAAGAGGAGGCATGATGCGATTTGGGTTATCGTTGATCGACTTACTAAGTCAACTCATTTCTTACCGATCAGCAAGGAAGATTCGGTCAGTAAACTCGCCGATACTTACAAGAAGGAGATCATGAGACTTCATGGTGCTCCGTCCAGCATCGTGTCCGACAGAGATCCTCGTTTTACTTCGCGATTTTGGAGGAGTCTGCAGAAAGCTTGGGGGATAAAACTTAAGCTTAGCACGGCTTTCCATCCTCAAACTGACGGGCAATCGGAGCGAAAGATTCAGACATTAGAAGACATGTTATGGTCATGTGCGTTGGAATGGACGGGAGATTGGGACGATTACATCTGTCTAAGTAGAGTTTGCATACAACAACAGTTGGCACGCAAGTATTAAGTGTGCTCCATTCGAGATGTTGTATGGCAGGAAGTGTCGCGCCCCAATCTGCTGGGATCAGGTTGGTGAGCGAACACTTGAAGGAACAGAAATGATAGAGTTGACCAACGAGAAGGTCGCAGTAGCTAAGCAGAAATTGCAAGAAGCACGATCACGTCAGGAGAGTTATGCCGACAAGCATCGTAGAGACTTAAATTTTAACGTAGGAGATCACGTTCTCCTTAAGTTATCACCAGCACGTGGTGTTAGACGTTTTGGAATCAAAGGGAAACTCAATCCTCGATTCATCGGATCGTTTGATGTCATTGAGCGAGTCGGTGAAGTATCTTATCGTTTAGCGTTACCTCCGCAACTTTCTCATGTTCATGATGTTTTCCATGTGTCCTTACTCAGAGGGTACAAGTATCATCCCCTTCACATGGTTAAGTATCCACTGGAACAGTTTCGTGAAGATCTTACCTTCATAGAGGAACCCGAACGAGTTCTTGATAGACAAGAACGAGTCATGAGGAGGAAGACGATTCTATTCGTCAAAATCCTTTGGAGGGATCATACCGAGCGAGAAGCCACTTGGGAAACAGAGGAGTCTATCCGGGCTTCTTACCCTCATTTCATATTTTGAATTCGGGTATGTTCCTCTTTTCCAGATTACGTTATCTATAATTCGGGGACGAAATATTCTTTTTAGGGGGGAAGAGTTGTAAAACCCGCATGCTTTTACCATGAACAGTACATATATAATCGTGCGTACATGATTAAAACTTTCCTTATATAACATGTTTACGTTTCACGAATATTAAATACAAGTATTACGTACGTGTTATTACATGATAACTATTTAAAGCATATAAATACATGATAATTATTATCAACAATAATTATAATCATGAACATGAACTCATGAGCGTAAATAATCACGAACATATTATTATGTATTTACGTAATTATTATTACGACTACGTACAAGTATATATTATAACACGAACATTTAATAATAAAGTCACGTAAATACGAGCACGAGAACACGTAACAATTTAGAACACGGAAAATGTTGGGTTCCCCTTGTGGGCCCCACATAACCGCGGACACAAGGCAAGGGAGGGCCAAGCCCACTTTAATTTTTACTAAATAAGAAAAAGGGGAAAGCATGTTTTCATATTATAGAAGATTTATAAATATTACAAAACCCTAGCCCCTTTTTCTCCTTCCCTTTGGTCGCCGGTTTAAACACCACAAGGAGAGGTGTTTGTTGATTTTTGTTGATTCAATTCAAGTGGAAATCGTTCGTGTTATTGTTCTCTAATTGTTTCACACATTGGTAATCCTATAAACTTTTCTTTTAATTATGATATCAGATTGAGAACACATGAAAGCATGGGCTAATTAATAAAAAGATTAAAAACATGTTAATTAAATCATGGGGGTAAATAAACATGGTGGTTTTGTGGTTTTGGTTCGTCCGACACACACAAACCGAGAGCCAAAGCTCTCGGTGTCACACGTGTGACCACAGCCGAGGCCATTGGGTCTCGGTGTAATCTTTGTGGTTTGGCAGCAGGCGAAAGAAGGGACCCCGGCGTGAGTCGGGGTGGCCTTGTGGTCTTTTCGGGGTCTCGGAAAAAACAAACAAGCACCACCGGCCCAAGCTAGTGGCTAAATAAACCAAGAAGGGGGAACTCAAGCCGCGGCCGCGGCTAGCCGAGAACTAAGGGAACCACCGGCTTAAGCCGGTGGGAGTGAACCGAAGGCAGGGGAAACCAGCATGGCCGGTTTGCCACTATTTTCTGTGGGGTTTGATTCGGGCCGGTTCACGAGTTACGGGTCCGGTTCACGACATGTTTTAATAAACTAATACATGGGTTCGTTTTATTATTTTATTTTACAAGCTTAATAATTTTTACAAGTTTATTTATTTACAAGATTAATTAAATTAATTTAACATGTTATATAATTAATTTAATTAAAACATGCTTAGGTTAATTGTTATTATTAATAATACACGATTTTAACCTAAGTATTTAATCATGAAATTTAGACTAAAGTAATTAATTAATTATTAACACATGACATATAATTAATTAATTTCCATGACTTATGTTATATTAATAATAAATATTAATACATGTTTTAACCTAAGTATTTTATACACTTTAATTTACTTAAATCATGCTATATTTAATTAAATCTTATAACATATAGTTTATTTATTTTACATGTATTAATTAATAAACTATACTATTAATCACATGACTTAGAATATTAATTAGTAAAACTTAAGCTTATTTTGTTAGCTTAATAATCCAGCTTATTTCTAAGTATGGAAACTTTCTATTTTGAGAAACTTATTGATTATAAGCAGCTAATCTATTTAGGGAAGCTTTCTATTTTAAGAAACTTATTATTTTAAGCAGCTAATCTATTTTTGGAAACTTTCTATTTTAGGAAACCTGCTATTTTCAGAAAGTTACTTATTATTACACAACAAGTATAATAATACAAGAAATACAAGTAATACTTAACTAGAATATCCATAATACATGATAAACACAACATAACGTTAGAATCAGTAAAACAAGACATGAACATATAAAACAAGCTAAGACATGATATAAAACCAGTTACGTACACAGTAATAAGAACACTTATACACGTACATTGTTTATGTAGCATTAGTGAGATCGAAGTAGTACTCTCTTCCGTTCGTCTTCTTCGTTCACTGGACATAAAGTACGGATTCTCTATCCTTTCATTATGGACATTCTTTCTATATTAGGATTCCCCGTATGCAGCCAACTGTTTTCCCAGTATATGTTTTATATGTTTTGATTTGCTTATGTTTAAATAAATTCCTAAGCCATATACATGCATGACCAGTTTCACCTAGTTATGGAGGTACCATAACCATAACACTAGAGGCACTAGTGTTATGACTTCACCAGGGCGGAGTGATAGCTCGTGGCGTCCCTTTCAGCTTTTGGCCATATATTATATTATCATGTGGGGCGTATGGGTGCATCCTAGATTACATGTTTTTACAGATTATTCAAGTGAATGTGGTGTGTGCCTTGCATCCTTCACAAGGAGCTGATCCCTCCTACCCAAACTTATATTAATTAGAGGCAACCCCTCTAATTGCATCACCCCTCCAAGTATTCATGCACGTTGATATTTCATGACCTATATTGGCTAATAGTAAACATGTTAAACAGTTTTCTTAAGATAAACATAAGGCTTTTCAAACTATAAAACTAGTTTTACTAAGTTATACCAGGTTTTCCAGGACTTAATCAATTCCGCTGCTATATGTTGCATATGCTTATGTTATTCATTCTACGCTTGTATATCCGTACACTAAGCGTTATGCTCAGCCGTTTTCCTTTCATGTTCCCAAAACGGCAGGTACTCAGGGACGCTCGTAGACTTTAAGCGTACGTGCATATCGATTTAAAGCTTTCTAGCCTTCATTACTTTATGCATTTATTCATACATTTTGCTACTCATTTCCATGGACATTGTTTAGTCCTTTTCCTTTAAAATACTTATGTTTGTGTGTGATGAACTTTTACTTTGGGGTACCGATGTTTGTTTCTGTTATTTCCTTTATGGTCATGTAATGTTTAAGACATTCATCCTTGTATGCTTTGATGACACGCCATAATCACGCGTGACATTCCATTTATCAAAATGGGGTGTTACAACTACCCTAAGCTGTCTAAATCCTAACAACCAGCTTATGCACAACTAAATTTACCTATCATGCATTAATGAAACCAAAAGTTAAACCACAAAACCTAAAATTTAACTCAAGTATTATGATGGTATGTTTGGTATGTAGAAAAAATGAAATGCTGAAATATTGTACCATATGAAGAAATTTGAATATGCAAATCTAGGATTCTACCCTACCAATTTATACCAAAAAGATTCACACCTATAGATGAACCTAAGAACTATCTAATGACCAAGTATTGTGACATAAAACATAGTAATGAACCCATAGCAACCCTAAGCCTGTTTTGATAGTTTTTTCTTAAGAAAAACTAGCAAACACTCAAGGGTGGCCTAGTGGCAAAAATATTTATGGCTATCACTCCAAAGTGTGTGAGGTCTTAAGTTCAATTCCCAATAGGTGCAAACAACCTTGATGTAGCCACGCCAACCTCCTGAAAAGGGAGGGCTTTACCTGGTCTGAGTCTGTGTGGCTGTGGGCTCAAACCCCGTGGATTAGTCGGCCAATGAGTCGGAAATCACGGTTACCAAAAAAAAGCAAACACCAATTTGAGATTTTAACATAACACTTCAACCCAAACTTCAAAACTAACTTAACCAAGCTAAAGAGCCATGTTAGGGCTTGATTCATCAAATCATGCTATCACCCACACTTGGATTAATATAAATCCAAACACCCTCTCAACTTGACAATATTTGAAATTTACAAAGTTTCTAACTACAAAGCAACACCAAATCTTGTAAAAATACAAAGGACATGTATCAAACACACAATAATCCTAGATTAGACACTAAACTACCTTAAACCAACATTCATGAATAAAAATTGCACATCATTCAAATAATCACAAAGTATAAAGGATTCAAGCCACAAACCTTATCTTGGCTTTATTCAAGCCAAGAAGGCAGCTGATGCCATCTTTATGGTCCTCATGAGCTTATAGGAAGGTGTGAAATGGCTGGTTTGTTGATAAGTTACAGCAGCCTCAAAACCAGAGATAATGGAAGGATAGAACAATATGTCTTCTTAATTTCTGCTAAGAAACACAAACAGAAAAGCAAATCTACATAAACTTGGTCAAAAGCTTGTTGTCAGCAAGCTTTTGATGTATCTTTTTGGGACAGTTAGTATAGAAACAAGTTCAGACTAAAAGACATTGGAAATCCTTAAAATACAAAGTTTGGTAAAACAAGAGATTACCATAAGCTTTAACAACTTATGACAGCTTTGTGGACTTGTTTGTGTGTCAAACAACCAGATTCACAAGCTCTCATACGTTGGATCTTAAAAGTATATTTTTCGGCCAAATCTTGAACACAAAAAAAATAATATTTTTGATGAATTTAAAAATGACTTTGTAAATAACACAAACATTACACTATATAAAACAGAAAAAAAGAAGGAACTCAACACTTGTAAGATTTAAAAAACCAAACTTTAACTATTCAATAATTTTAAAAAAATTACAAATGTTGGAACAAAAGTCATGGGATACAATCCGTCCCATTTATACTACATGATAGAAGATACTAGAATCGAAAAACCCTAGCTAAGTCCTTTCCAAATCTGCCCTTGGATTTTGAATTTGTTCTTGGTCTGAGCCCTTCATTAGAGTCTTTGGGAAGAAGATAAACACATGGTTCGTTGATTTTCTGACAAGATGCCATTCTTACCCAAAATGGTGAAGCAGGGGACAATCATGGGGCCCTTTTGGGTGAGCTAGTATCCAAGGTCTTCACATGGGTATGTTTGTTGGGTGATTAATCAATGACCTGGAAGGATCTATACTAAACCCCCTTGATTTGATATTGATTAGCAGGTGTGTTTTTTAGGGTTTATGTGTGTTTGCTAGGTGATTAGAGTGTACAAAAGATGTTTCCCCTCTAATTTTATTATATAAAACCGGTTTTAAAATGGTTAATAAATAAAACCCAGGGGTGACGTGGGTGGAGTATGGGCTGGGTAGTTTAGTGTTTTGGGTCGGGTAATGGTGAATTTGGTGGGCTTGGGGTGGGTTTGTTGGGCTTAGACTTGGTAAAAGTAGGCTATGGGTTATGAAATGGGCAGGTTTGGTCCTCAAGGTTTGTAAAAAAGTGCATAGCAAGTTTGGCCAGATTTTAGTTACTTTCCCTTTTGTAGACAAGTTAGAGCAAATTGTAGAATTGGTCCTTCCATCTTAATAAACTTGAATCAAGGGTTATTCTTACAATATTTGAGATCTTCAAGGGCTTGTTTTGTCAACTCTTGAAACTTAAGGACCAAACTTGTAATAAAAGAGATTTACAAGGGTCTAAAGTGACAAGTCTTCAAATCTTCAAACTTCATGGACTTTTATGGAAATTCATTGCTCGGGTCCGGTTCTTTGTGTGGCTTCGTTTCCTGTGTTCATTTTTGTGTGAATCTTGTGATCTTTTGTTGATTTCACGATATCCGTACCTAAAATACACAATGAACAAACACAAGCATATTTTGGGGTATTTTATGATATTTTTAAGCATTTTAAGCCCGATTTGGACGATGAGACTATGTATAAATGCAGTCTCATCACTCCCACATACTAAACCATTGCCATGCCCTCACGCAATGCTAGAATTAAGTATTGTAGCACTTCCAAAGTTCATTTTTAGGTGACATTTATTGAAACGTAAATTTAATTTAACTACGATATGTGTTTTAGACATAATGTATTATTTTCATCACGAGAACATGACTTTTAGGGTCAAAGAATAAGAACACGTGAATGCGTCATAGAGATAAGTTCGTCATCCTCGATTTTCACCCAATTCCATGCTAAGAGTGAAACAAGATCATTGTCATTATAAGTTAGTAATGCTAACACTACTCATATGCTCTAATTACGTACTTAAACTCCCTTATTCGTAAGGTGTATCTCTTATATTTTATTTTTGTCTTAATGATCACGAGGATACATTATTGACTTATACATAAATAGAGATTAGGTCCAAAAATAGAGCCTTAACGGTGTAACCAAAATCATCGAATTAATAATTCATCCTAATAGACAACGATGTCAAAAAATTAAGTCAACAAAAAGGATCGATAAACACGGTTTTATAACGGTTTTGAACATGAGACTTATTACCAATTTGTATTCTTTTACCGCCACCTTTTATTTAACTTCGCCATGAATTGTTTATTATGGCTTTGGTGTTGCCCTTGTCTTTAACCTCGCCATGAGGTGATTATTATGACTTGACATATATCATCATGCTAAGGCGAATTTTGGATCTTTAAGGCTTCAAGATTTAAGGCATTCACTTTCAATTTTCGCATAGATTTTTGGGCCTTGTGAGCTTCGAATTTTTGCTTGATTTAGGTGAAGAGGAACTTAAATTATTATTGGGAGAAGCCTTTGATTACTTGGGTGCCAATACTTCAAAACCGTAATGCTGGCGATACGTTAATGTTTTCCCAATTTAATTACATGGAAGCTACTAAAATAAATTAGAAACCAACAATAGAGACTAAACCGCTAAATCAATATTTATTAACAATTTATTACATTAAGGCGTGGGGAGAATAAGCAAATAATCAGGACACATGATTTTTTGAAAGAATACGAATACTCTATGTTTAGCATAGTAACTTATAGTTAATGTTATCATTTCTCGTCCTCAATTAAAAGAGACTTAGCCTAATATAGTCAAGGAATCAAAGCTAAGTGCTCAACACGCACAGTCAAGTTAGAAATTACTCTTATTCTCACCATCAGAAAACCTACATTTGTGTCTTAAACACTTATGAAAAACAAGAAAATTTTTAAAATTTGGCCATTTTAGCCTTATTTTGCATAAAACGATGACAAAAAGATGAAAATTGGATTGGGTGATGACGTGAGCAAGGTAAAGCATCTATTAACCCCCTCCCCATACTATAACTAAACATTGTCCTCAATGTTTCGAGTCTAAGGGTGAAACACCCCCATAATAGAGACGAAAGTCGAATGCTTAATCTCGAGCATGCAAAGGGTAAAACGAATAATCTATAGCTATTTGTGGATTATAATAAAAGAATAAACGTTAAAGCGTAAAAGGATATCATCGGATATCAGAATCCTCAAAGGCAATGTTCGAAGCTCGAGTGCTACGTAAAACGAACACGAGAGGCTTCAATGATGACGATGAACCTAATAAATCACAATCACAAATAACCACGATGTAGGATCTTAGTTTTCTAAGGATTTAGCATTGTGTGGATTATCTATTGAATGATGATAAATGAAAGAACTTTAGAGAGAGAAAGAAGAGAGAGAAAGGAGAGAGTTGAAAGGAAAATGGAAAATGTGATTAATGAATGGATGTGAACCAACAACCCCTCCTAACATGATAGGAGGGGGGTTTATATAGCCCACCCTACATGTGGGCTATATGGGCTATATTGGATCACGAGCCCAATATCGTTGGAGTGACCGATCCTTTCTAAATACGTAAAAACGTATTTCCAACAATCTCCCCCAAAGGGAGGTCACTCCAAGTTACAATGTCCTAAATAGTCTATAGCTCGTGATATATGCTAATAATGATGTGACCGAGACTTTCCTTGGAAAAACGTATTTCCAACAATCTCCCCCAAAGGGAGGTCACACCATTTTACAAAATCTTAAACCTAGCATACTATGCTTGAGTCTTCGATCTTGTTCTTGTGAATATGCTGATGAGATCTTTGACTTTAGTCTTGAGCATGTTCTCTTGCCTTGACCTTGTGCATTCATCACTTGTGATATTCGCCTCTTCGTGACTTCATGTTCCACATACTTATACCTTAATAATTCTTGAAAGCTTCAGAGTTTGATACAGCGGAAGACTTGACCTTCAAACTTTCTTGAATTCGTTGAAGTACTGAGTGTATGCAGTATAAGCATGTGGGGACGACTTCTTCTTGGATTCCGCAACGCCACCATCTTCAAATGCCGCAACATAAGTAGACACGAAAGAAATGGCTTTGAACATTTCATTCTAAATCGGTAGCATTTTACCTCCGATCGGTGAAGACCGTTGAACGATATTAGATATCGTACCCGTGACGGATAGTTTCAATTACGTAACTTCCTGACAGGATTTCGCGGGTAAACCCGTTCTCTTTATTCGACCGTCCAAAGCTAACTGCGAACATAAAGAGTGAATCATTTGGATAATAATATCTGCATGATTTGAAGCCGTCAATTCATGTTCCTGGAACAAGTGAAATTCAATTAAGAACCGCACCATCGTTGCTTTCCAGTTGTCACGAGCTTGATTCGTATAGAATCTTGCAAGTTACCTACCAAGTGCTGTTTGAGGTTAACACTAGAAGGATTTCCACTCATCACCGTGAACACAAAGGTATCACTCTGAGTGTTCTGGCAAGATCACTGAGATATTGCGTAGAGGCCTGGAACGTGTTTAAATTCAGTTAAGAATTAAACAGCTGTTGCTTTCCGGTTATCACAAGTTTGATTCATAAAGAATCGCACAAGTCACCTACCATGAGCTTTTTGATATTCGCTCAAGAAGGATTTCCATCTTCATTGTAAATACTTTCGTATTACTCGGATGTTCAGGCAAGATCATGAAGATTTTGCGTAGGACTCTTAAGATCTTTCTTACTTTTCACAGTGTATGAAGAAGCAAGGAATTATGAAAGTGTGTCCTAATGAGATATTTAATGATCTCAAATGGCTCTAGACTCGATTGTGCATTTTGGATTTTTAGTGATCGGAGGCTGGAGAGGAGTGCCACCATTTCAATACCAATTTATTCGGAGTGAATAAATCAATAGATAATGTGTTGTCTCCGTGTGATTAAAACAAATACCTTTTGAGAGATATCTGAGTTAGCTGGGATGGGTTGTGCCTTGCATCACTGGGTCCATGATGTCTGTCTTCAATATCAAGAATCATTAAACAATGATCTTAATAGCATATGTATTGACCCGGTTTCTGCCTAAGGTTGTAAGGAGGGCTTCTTTCTTTACACCCTTTATCTTTACAATTCTTTTTCATTCTTCAACCCCTTCAATGCTTACCAATACGTCATAACTAGCACCTTGTTGTGATTATTCCAGTGCTAACTTAAGTACTTGGTCGGCATTCAGCTACGTTCACAATCTTTCTCCATCTTTCCTAAGGACTACTATTTCTAGCTATGGAATGTCCTTGGGAAGATTTCTCCGGTTCTAGAGGAATCATTGGACTTTAACCTATCCTACCATCCTTATGTCACCACAATCTTCACCGTCGTGAATAGAGATGTTTTGGGTAAGTGTATGTCACCATGAAATCCATTTTGAAGTACAAATCCATTTTGCTCCCCCTTAACATATGCCACGATATCCGAAAACATTTCGCACATGTCGGGATGAGCTAGCACGTTAAGTCAAACCATTTGTGATTAATCATTTCCCATATTAAATCACATTTTCTCCCCCATATTAAAAATATTAACCCAATCGATGTTTTTAATATCAATTGATTTAATAGCATTTTAAGAAAATTTGGGAAGAAAAATGCAAATCCAATTATCTTCATGAATTACACAAGCTCCCCCTCAAATTAATGAGGGTGTGCTGAAACGTAAATTAAATACCTTTTAAACACAAGTGTAAGGTATTTATTACGTGCAAAGATCATATATGATAATGAATTCACAAGATTAGCAATTTACGAGGTAGGACCTGAATGATGTAGAACATCATATGAAAGATTCACATGGTTCTTGTTCACGAATGTTGGTCACCTCGTCACGTCTGAAGTTATCTCTTGACTCCATGTGTATGATTGATATCGTTGTCTTGACACCAATATGTGAACTTGGCACTCTCGGCATCAAGGATTCTGAATGCTGGACAATTGCTCCCCCTCAATTGTTGACCCGTGTTCTATTGAAAGAGCTGTAGTCACCGTTTGAGTAGTCGCATCGTCGAGTATGTAGATATCAATTGTAAATTGCTACGGTTGGTAGAGATGATAACTTCATAAAAACAAGATTTCTCTTGTTTTAACAAATAAATGCACTGACACGTACATATATCCGTGTTAGATTGTGTTATAAAGTAAACACAATCCCTTACATGGTTGTAAAGTAAACCATGCCCGAGAAAATGAAGTCCCGTTGTTGAGTCAAAGCTTTCCGGTGAAATGCTTGACTTGTATGAAAAGCGGGTTACTATCTGAAATAATAGCAAACCATTTTGAGCATGTTTTAAAACATTTGAACTTCTGCTCGAACTTTATTTACAACCCCGTGTCATTATTGAATGACATTTCTAGTATCGTAAATATTATCGATTCCAGAAGACATGCTCTTTTTATCAAAACATTTTTTGAACACACAATTTTGAAAGATTTAGAAAACCTTTTTGAGAAATTCTCGAAAAATTGTGTTCAACGTTTTGAAAACCAATTACTTGAGCTTAAGATGTTGAATATCTTACAAAACGAGCTCAAGTCCGAGAAGTTGTAAACTTCCCGTTGTTAAGGATAAGTTACCATCGGCGATAAACTTTCCTTTTAATTGAAGAACGAGTTCTAAGCTGACATTTACTTAGAAGTCGTTTTCATGAGCTTGAAAAACTTTGAATGTTTTAACGTAAAGCTCATGACCGAGAAAGGTGAATTTCTCGTTATGAAGAAAAGTTCTCTTATTTAAAAGATTCACTTTCCTTTCTGAGCTTAAAACCTGGAATGTTTTAATACAAGCTCATGACCGAGAAAATTTAATTTCCCGTTACGAGGATAAGCTATCTTTAAAGATAAGCTTTCCTAAAACTGAAGTCCGAGTTATAGTCTGATATTTAACTGTAAGTCATTGTGCATGAGCTTAAAAACTTCGAATGTTTTTAATATAAGCTCATGCCCGAGAAAAATTAATTTCTCGTTGTGAGGATAAGTTTATCATCGGTGATAAACTTTCCTTAATTTGAAGATCGGGTCATCATTTGACATTTAATGAAGAGCCTTATACACGAGCTTAAAACCTTTGAATGGTTTTAGGATAAGCTCGTGTCCAAGAAAACTTAATTTCTCGTTAAAAGGGTAAGTTATCGTTGCGTAGATAAACTTCCCTGTCTCTGAAGTCTGGGTCATCGTCTGTCATTTAACGAGGAGCCATTGTGCATGAGCTTAAAAACTTGGAATGTTTTTGATATAAGCTCATGCCCGAGAAAAATTAATTTCTCGTTGTTAGGATAAGTTTACCATCGACGATAAACTTTCCTTTCTTTGAAGATCGAGTTATAGTCTGTGATGTGACTATAAGTCCTTTATGCACTGTAAGCTTAACTGGAAATCCCCTGAGACACTTGTTTCTTAGATATCATCTTCCTTAGCAACCAAACTCTGAGAGTGTCCTTAATTGAATGGTATACAATGATTGGACCGCTTCGTTCTTTTGGAACATCCTCTTTGGTACTTGCATTTTCATTAGGAATTTGCATGCTTGGATAAGGGTTAGCGATATCTATCTTAGAAGCAAGTGGGGTTCACAATTGGCCTTACTTGTGCCAGAGGTGTTCTGAGGAGATGATTCACTTGTCTTAGCTGGTAAACGTTTCCTTTTATAGAAAACCTTAAGTTCATGCTTAGGTGATGCATCCTCCTTTTCAATTTCCTCCCTAGTAGCCTTAATAGAATCGGAGACTATCCTAGTTAAAGGGCACTCGTTTTCTACAAGGGTGAAAGTTCTACCAGTGGGGCGCCACATTTTACCAATGGGTTTGATTTTGGCAACCCACTGGGATTTAAGTCTAGCACGGGAGTTCACCTCATTAAGTAGTTTCTTGATACAAGAATCATGATTAGCCGTAAAGGCACATTTTCTACATGTTTTACAAGTAGCATATTTAATGTCCGAGTAAGATCTAGAATTCCTGGACGATTGATTGATGCTCCTAGGATTTGACATGCTACGGTTAGCAGTGGTGGGTAATCTAGCAGGCATCTGACTAGGTTTGAAATTCCTATCTCTTACTTGTGTCTTTTGCTTAGCTTCCCATAGACCAAATGTATGGCGAACGTCATTTGAACTAGTTCGAGACGTATTCGTTGGACTATGTCGAGGAAAACTAGAGGCAATCATGTGATTAGGTCTTGCAAAAGCTGTTTTAGTCACATTGGGCCTAGATAGTGGAGTGACTGTTCTAGAAAGATGAACCATATCAACTTGGGAGGCAAAACGCGGTCTCGAGGATTGTGGTCGCTCGGATCTAAATGCAGTAGGTTGTCTGACAGACGGTTGTCTGACGAACTGATTTGTAGGCGGTTTCCCCAAGATTGATGGTTTTTCAAGCTTAGTGTCCACACTAGGTCCTTTAGTTTTCCTCAAATCGTTTTTCAACGCAGCTATAGCAAAGACCTTTTCCTGTACTTGAGCCTTTAAGGTCTCATTTTCTTTGAACAATTCATCTTGGGATGCCAATTTAGATTCAAGCAACTTAATTTGTTTCAAAAGATTATCCTTTTCAGCTTTAGAATCTAGAACTGTTTGATCCAATTTTCGTTCAAGAACAACGTTTGACTTTTCAAGTTTTTCAAAATATGTTTCAAATTTCTCCGTTTTCTTCGAAAATTCAATTTTGGCATCCTCAAGCTCTTTTGATTGCTGAGCTAAAATCAGTTCAAGCTCTTTAATCCTAGAAGAAGAATTGGTTAACGTAGCAGTCATAAAGCACATATCATGATCTTTAGCATTCTGATCATTTTCTCCCTCAGTATGATTCACATCGGATGAATCAGAAGTGAAATCACCCTTTTTCATCCCATGTTGGTCATAGGTGGGTTCTGAGTTCTCAACATGCTGTAGATCATTGTGAGATTCAGTATTCAATTGTACCTCAACTATTGGCTCTTCGTCATGTATGCTTGAGTCACGTTGGCGTGACGCAATGACGCTGCTATCATTGTTAACCAAGGTGGTCTCCATTGAGTCATCCGTAAGACCATTCTCCTCTTGTATTTGCATCATAGATTCTTGCACTCCATTATCATACACTTGGTGAAGGCTGGATCTTTCATAAATCGAAGATGAGACTGATGTCATAAATTTCAACAGTTTATCACGGAAATCTTTAACATCGTTCTGTGTGTATTGAAAAAATGACCGGCATATCCCTGAATTGTCAGACTTGATGATATTGAATTGGAGGAAAGGCGTGAGTTGTGTCACAAGAGCCTGATATGCAGTTTCTGATGCAGAGTGATTAAAGTCTTCTTTGTCAAGTTGCTCAGCTAGGTGGTTCAAGTTGAGACATAGTGAATCGATGAATGTATAATGATGTTGACCAAAAAGTGTCACAAATTCGCTTCCTCCTTGAACCCATGCAATAGTCCTAAGATGTGACTGAAGTAGTCGACATGAAATTATACCACGTTCTCTAGCTGTGTCTTGCATGTGATGCAAATCTCCCTCTTGAAATTTCGAATTCAAAGACTCCATTGAATTATGATGAAAAATGATCGTGAT
This sequence comes from Glebionis coronaria, assembly GCA_025667525.1. Lineage (NCBI taxonomy): Eukaryota > Viridiplantae > Streptophyta > Magnoliopsida > Asterales > Asteraceae > Glebionis > Glebionis coronaria. The sequence continues at coordinate 257,183,665 of CM046877.1, forward strand.
TGTAGTTGTATTCGGAATCTTACAATTCGTGAAGAAATTTCGAAAGATTGCAATTTACGGGATATGACTAAAACCAATGAGGCCCGGCGAAATTGAAGCCCACTTATACCCAACCCCAATTTTTCGAGTATAAATTCCAATATATCAACCACGTAATATCCCACTTGTGCAAACTCAAACTAATACCCACTCAATCTCGGTATAAAAACTAATACATTTTAATCACGTTAAATTTTTCGGTATTAATACCCACTCAATATTGGTATTAAAATTAATGTATAAAAAACGAATCTCGATATTAAAATATATTAAAATTTGAAAAAGAAAAATTTCAGAAAGAAAAACTAAAACTTTTTAATCCACTCCTATGTAGGCTTATTTATTATACATAAAAAGTGAAATATAAAATTGTTTTACGATGTGGATTTAATTTCATACCGAGGCAAGGTGCAGTGTTTTATTCAGTTACTTAAAAGTATAACATGTATTATAAGGGTAGACGTGTTTGGCATGTTTATTCAGGATTAAATTTTATGTGGTAATTGACTCGGTATACACGTGAACTCAAAGTAAAAAACGTGGCTTAGCCACATATTCCCACACCTATAAGCTTTGTAAACTCCGTTTGACTTTACCCTTATCTCTCAATCCCTGATTTCACCAAACCTACTCTTATTCTTCCCTCTACTTAATCAATCTAATAACTCTCTCTCTAAACACAGCCAAACCCAGAAACTATATCTAATCAACCCTACGCAGCCACCAAAGTAATAAAAAACACCACCAAATCAAATGATCCCGACGAAGCGAATCTCGTTCATGGGAGGCAAGAATCACGACGAATCATCTTCAAGATCTTTTCAGAAAGAAGGTCTCGGGTAGGTATACGAGTCGGTTGAATTCTTGAGTCAGGTTTGATTGAGTCGGTTGTGATCTTGATTCAATCAGATGATCATCATCTTGCTTGATGAGTTCGAAAATTAAACACAAGCAGCGACTTCACACGATCAGTGATGAGTATTCAAACGTGAATGTGGATCTATAAAGATCTTTCATTTGATTAATTAACACGATTTGAAAAAAAATCTGAGATCAGGGTGAGTCAAGTGTTGTGGGAGTCAAGTTGTTTTAGGTATGATTAAATTTGGTGGGTCGAGTCTGGTCTGTAAGTTTGAGGGGTGTCGAGGGTTGTGAGGGGCTGTTGTTCGAGAGTGTTTATGAACGTCTTGGAGTCGAGGGTGGGTGTGGTGGTGGGGTGAAGAATCGAGTCGAGTGTTCTGTTGTTTGTGTCTAGGAGTTGTGTCGAGAGACTTTTGATGAGTGAGGTCGAGTTTAGTGAGTCTTTGTTAACTTCCCGTTGTGTTTGAATAACCTTTTTTGATCGAGAGACTATGTTTGAGTGTTCGAGTCTTGAGATTTGTTTTATGAGTCTGATGAGTGTCTTTTTGGTCTCGGATGATTCGAATGCTAAGGTGAGACGAGGGTGTGGGTCGATGTCGAGACAAGGTGTGAGTCGAGAGTGTGTTGTTGAGTGTGTAAGATAAGAGTATTGGACAGTCAATCGGAATGTCCAATCTGAATGTCCGATCGGAATGAACGATCGGAATAATCTAATTAAAAAGTCCAATCGGAATGACCAATCTGAATGTCCGATCGGAATGACCGATCGGAACCCTTGTCGGAATGTGATCGGAAAGACCCTAGTCCGAATGTGATCGGAAAGACCAATCTGTCGGAATGGTTAAAACCCTTTTCCGACGGGTGAAGTTTCAAGACAGAGACAGAAAAAAAAAAATGCTAAAAAACAAAAATATTAGAATAAAAAAATGATACTTTTGATAAAAAAAGAAAAATTGATAAAAAATTGATAAAAAATAAAATAAAAAACTGATATTTTAAAAAATGATAAAGACAGTAAAATAAAAGAGGGTGATAAAATAAGATGACTGATATTTTTAACAGTACGAAACAAAAAAAAAATTTACGAAATAAAAGTTGATAAAAAAAAGTTGATAAAATAAGATGAAATTTAAAAGATAGAAAGAAAATAAAATTAAACTTTACCAAGACAATAGATTAAAAACACGCTAATCCGAAGAATCAACCATGCTCTTGATACCAATTGTAGGATCTTAGTTTTCTAAGGATTTAGCATTGTGTGGATTATCTATTGAATGATGATAAATGAAAGAACTTTAGAGAGAGAAAGAAGAGAGAGAAAGGAGAGAGTTGAAAGGAAAATGGAAAATGTGATTAATGAATGGATGTGAACCAACAACCCCTCCTAACATGCTAGGAGGGGGGTTTATATAGCCCACCCTACATGTGGGCTATATGGGCTATATTGGATCACGAGCCCAATATCGTTGGAGTGACCGATCCTTTCTAAATACGTAAAAACGTATTTCCAACAATCTCCCCCAAAGGGAGGTCACTCCAAGTTACAATGTCCTAAATAGTCTATAGCTCGTGATCTATGCTAATAATGATGTGACCGAGACTTTCCTTGGAAAAACGTATTTCCAACACACGAAACAAAGGTTGGAAGAGCACAAGTCCCCTCGTTACACTATTAGAAAAACGATAATATTTACAAGGAAAATCATGAGAATCCCCACGAGGCACCTTGTTTTTTATAACCGATTCAAAAGCTCGACTCGAATCCCCATAAATGTGATCATTTAGGGATTATCATGGTATGGTCATTTTTGGTGGGGATTACATGATAAACAATGCCCAAAAGCAACCGGTATTAAGAACTAAGTCCTTTGATGATGCAAAATATCGGGATCAAAGATGGCGTCCTCGTTTTCATGGGATAAACGAACCAACGCCACTTCAACACATGCCAAAACCTCAAAGAGGTAAAAGAAAAGAGGTGAGAAATAGAAGGGTGGAACAATGGGTGGGGCAAACTTATGAGCTACTCGATGTAGACTCACACCAATCAAACGAAACGAGTTTCAATTTATTGCATCGGTGGAAGACCGAGACTTCGCTAAAAATGCGATTACGGGATCGAATATCTCGTCCTCGGTGGAAAAGTGGGAGAGATCATAAGGGGCATCCCCCACACTAAAACCACACGAAGCATCGTCAAAAGAAGTAGACGAGCTCGTAGCACTCAAATAACGATGTGATGACGGAGTTGGACTTGTAGAAAAATCATTTAAATCAGTTTTAAAATCTTTTCCTTTTTCATCGTTCAAAAATTCTTTATGAAAACCCAATTGATTATGTCGAAAATATTTGGCGTTTCAAAGACGATGTTAGGCACACTAAAAATTCTCACATTTAAGTTGCGGGTGGGGGATGGTGGATTGTATAAGTTCTTAAAACGTTGATCAACAAAGAGCACCTCCCCCTCCGGGTCAACATATTCCTCATCCTCACGATCGTGAATCTCTTCGATTTCTTCATCATAGATAGGCTTGTAAAACCAAGGTTTGTCGTTCCCCTCATTGAGGATATTAGAAACTCTCTCGAAAAGATCACGATCAAGCACAAAACCATCATTATTTTGTGGGGATCGTTGATAAGTTAGATCCTCACGAATGTGGTAAACGTCATTCTCATTTGAGGAGTGTTGATTAGGTAATTCCTCGAGAATGGGATTTTGGGTCACGTGAGTCGGTTCGTCATTATGAATGAGACGTTCCAAGACATCAAGTTCGGCCTCGACATTGGAAAAATCAACCTCACTCGTAGGTGGAAGTGGAGGTAAAAGAGAAAGCTCTCGTTCAATAATTTCCTCAATCTCGGGCTCGAATTCAAAATCATCATACTCACCACACGAAGAATTCTTTCTAGGAGAATCAAAAATTGCTTGTGGATTTTTGAGTATGTGATCAATTTCGGCAAAATTGTCCTCGTCGTCATTATCAAAGAAAGTGTCGATGTGCGATCTCACAACCATGGTCTTACAAGTCGAATGACTATGCGTAGGTGACATTTCAATGACGAGAGGATCGATATCGATGAAACCTTTAGCTGCAATAGATATTGGGCTAGGAAATGGATACACTTCAATGGATTTAGAAGTTGATGCCTCAAAGACGTGGTCCTTTGAAGGTGGTGAAAAAGAGTCCATATTAGTCATTGTCGTGATGGCACTAACGTCTCCCTTCGGAATTGGTGGTTCACTTGTTTTGCCGAATATATCCCAAAATGATTTTTCATCCATATATTTACGAATACCCTTTTGAATTAAGTAAACGTATTCTTTATCATTAAAATCCTCATCTTTAAAAATTTTCATTTTTATTCTTTCAAATCGCATCTAGCCTCATTTTTTCCGCTAAAGTATGAGCATTGATATTATCAAAATTTGAAATATCGGTTCTAGGAACCTCGGTTTTATCATGATCATTTGAAATTTGGGATCTACTCGCGAAAAAGTCCATTTTATCCTCCCCATATTTCATAGTTAATTTACCACCATGAACGTCGATTAAGGCTCGAGCCGTCGATAACAAGGGTCGACCTAAAATAATAGGACATTTAGGGTCATACTCATAATCGGAAATGACGAAGTCGGGAAAAATAAACTTTCCAATTTTAACGTAGACATACTCGGCTATACCAATTAGTTTTAATGGTGTATAATTTGCTAGCTCGATTGCCATGTTTGTGGGGGTAAGTCTATGAAATTTCATCAATTTCCAAAGAGAATGAGGCATGAGATTGATGGCACCTAAATCGACAAGGGATAAACATCCCTCAATCTCGGAAAAATCACAAGGTAAAAAAAATTGGACCGGATCCTCTTCCTTTCTCGGTATATGCCTTTTTGGTTTTTTAAGGAGGATCGAAGCACAAGTTTCCTCATGGGTCACTTTGGTAAGGTCGATAAAGCTCTCTTTTTGAACGTGGATGGAATTTGAGGTACACGAGGGTGTGAACTCTTTTCCTTGGTCACCAGGTTCACCCCCTCGACTTTAGAACATGAAGGAGTTTTAGAAGTCGAGGGTTGAGAAGAAGGAACAACTCTAAATCCATCAAGGTTTGGGGTAATCACACGACTTTTTCCAATAGACGAGGCGGCTTTAACATGTTCCTTCGGATTTGTTACGGTGTTGCTAGGTAACGTACTCGAAGACGAACTCGTTTGATTGCTCATAATTGTCGAAAACATCTTTTTAATCTCACTTTGACCTTGATCGATTTTATTATTTTGACCTCTCAAAGTGTTGGAAAAATCATTTCTCATCTCACCAGTTTGCGTTTCTAATCTCTTCATATTAGCTTCATTTGATTTAACGTAATTTTGAAAATCATTTTAGCTATTAAAATTTTGATTGAAACCTTGGTTTTGATTCCCTTGAAAATTGTTTCCTTGATTAGCGTTGTTCGAAAAATTTGAATTTTGCCCATTGTTAAAATTTCGGTTTTGATTGTTGTTGTTAAATCCTCGATTTTACCAATTCAAATTTTGACCTTGATTATAATCACCTCGATTTCCTTGTTAATTTTGAAAATTGTTTCCACCATTATAATTATTGCCTTGATTGTTGTTGTTTGTTTGTTGTGATGGACCGCCGTTATTTTGATTTTGATTTTGAAAATTCCCATTTAACGCGTTAACACTCGACGTTCGGCCATCTGTAGCCGCACATTCGTAATAATTATGTGGTCCACCGCAAAACGTACACGAAGCCTCAACCGCTTTCACCGTAGTGGGGGCGTTTTTCATCTCGATCAAAAATGACGTAAAAGCATTCGTCAATTTGTCAAATTTCGCATCAACCCTCTCAATATCGCGATTAGCATAGCTAATATTAGCGACATTGACAACACTCGGTGTGTTACGGAGTTGGTAAACCTTGGATCAAGTTTCGATAATGAATAAGACGTCCCTAGGAGTTTTACATAAAAAGTTGCCACCGGCGTCATTTAACGAATCTTGTTCTTGAAAACTAAGACCGTTATAAAAGGTATCGATTTGGTGTAACTCAGAAAAGCCGTGGTGAGGACATTTCCTAGGCAATTCCTTAAAACGATCCCACGCGTCTCTACGATTCATTCGACTTTTGTTTAAATCTTTTAATCTCGTTTTTGAAAAACGTCGTCTTAGACGGTGGGAAAAAATGATTAACGAATTTAATTACGAGATCGTCCCACGTAGATATGGAGTTAGGTGGTTCTTTCTCGTACCTATCCTTGGCGGTGCAATCGAGCGAGTATGGAAAAAGCATAAGCTTGATGACATCGATTTCAACGTTTTTGTATTTGCTCGTAGCTAAAATTCGATTGAAATTCCGAATGTGATCGTGAGGATTATCCGCCTCACGACCTAAAAACATTGTTGCTTGAATCAACATCAACATTCCGCTTTTTATTTCAAAATTCTCCGCATCGATTGCGGGAATGACGATCGCGTCTCCATAACCCTCGGTGTGTGCTTGGAGCAATTCCACCATCGTACGATTTTCGGCCATCTCGTCGTTAGTTTCGACAACGATATTTGGAACGGTCGTTTCTAAATTACGTTTTCGTTGTCGATACCTTTGATTTCGATTTTTACGATTCTACACGTTGCTAGAGTTTGGATAATCACACGAACGAGTGCGCGCGCACTAAACGTAGAATGGGGGGGGGTAGCTAAGAAGATTCTTTTTAGGGTTTTTTGTTTTTTCAATTTTTTTTAGTTTTTGATTGTTTTTAATGTTTTTTGGATTTTTGGTGTATTACGTATACTCAAAACTACAAATCTCTCCTTTATCAATTTATCGATTAAAGGAGCCTCAAGGAATGAAAACGATCACCTTGAGTGAACGTTTTCGATGACTTTAGAACGTTGGTGGAACACCAAAACGTTCAAGAGGTTTTAATCTTTGAAACCAATAAAAAATATGTGATACGTAGATTAATACTTTTGTTGGCAAACCCTTAATCGGCCTTCACTTTCTAAGTAGGCACAAGCAAGCGGAGGAAACGAGGCGACGCGAAGCACTGAAGAGCCTTTTTCCTTTAGGTCGTGAAATACAACCACCTTATACCCACCTTATTGTTTGTACTTGTCGAGATTAAGCTTCTTAAAAGTATTTATCTATTTTGCCTTTTCTTTTTGTTTTGGATTCGAAAACAATAATTGAGTGATGAAATCTTAATTAAGGTTGCATTTTCACGCTTTTGGATATATTGTAAATTTATTATGATACGTAATAAAATATATTAATAATATTCACAAAAAACAAAAACCGATAAAATGAAAAAGATTGTTGTGTGTTTAATTGAGGACAACTAAACACGATTTATTTAGATATTCTACAATATAGTAAAAAAATTAAAAACGACTATGTATGATATTTACGCTTTCCAAAAATGAAAAGCCAAAACGCACTACTCACACAAACACGATATATATATATATAAGGCAATAAAAACACCTTCCCGGCAGCGGCGCCAAAATTGATGTAGGTATTTTAGTCACTTGTTTTTGGAAAAACAAATAACCGTGGCAAGTATTAAATTTGACGATTTAGGAAAACCTACAAATCAAATAAATGAGACTTCATTCTTGAAGGAGGTGTATGTGTTATGTATTGATATAGTATAAAATACGTCTTTTAGGAAAAAGAGCGTATGTATGGTAAGTATTAAGCGAATTGTTTTAGGAAAATCGAAACCCTTATGACCCTTTTGTGAGTTTGTTCTCGAGGAGGATTAATGTGTGTGTTAAACTTTATGGTATTTGAGATTAATATTAATGAGAAGAAGGAAAAATGAAAATGATGATGGTTACGATTAAAATTAAATTACGTCGAATGATAAAACGTAAAACGTAAAAACGTGACGAAATTAAAAATTTAATCTAAAAACTTATTAAAAATCAAAAAACAATCTAAAATAATATAAATAAGAATAAAATTTTGACAAAAATATTTTAAAACTTATTCCCAATTTAATATTCAGTTTTAAATGCTATTTAAAGCCTTAAAATTAAATAATAATTAATAATAAATCCAAAATATGATTTTATCAAATAAGAATCTTACTTATATTATATAAGAACTAAAAAGTATTTTTCTAGACTTTTCCAAATTAATTTGCTATTTTTTAATTACTAAAAACTATTAAAACATTAAAATAATCCTAAAAATTAATTAGATGATGAGAAAAATAATTTGACTGTTCTAAAAATCTTAGCTTAATGTATTTAAACTAAAAAAAATGAAAAATTTGAAAAAACATTAATTTAACCCTAATAAGAAAAAGACAGATTTAATTAAAACAAGATTTAACTTAAAACAATTCTAAAAATGATTAAATAAACTGAAAAATGAAATTTCTTTTTTAAAAATCTTAAAATATATAACTGAAACTAGGAAAATTGTTGAAACTGAAAAAACTACTTTTTACCACTAAAAGACAAAAAACAGATTAATAAAAACCTATTTTAAATTCAAAATAATGCAAAAAATATTAAACTAATCAGAAAAATAAAATTTCTTTTTCTAAAAATACTAAAATAAATCAATGAACAAGGGAAAAATTGAAAATATGGAAAACAATGTAAAAAGGGAACTAAAGACAAAATAGAACAAAAGCTGATAGTGACAGGTCTGATTGTTTTTGTTTTTAGCTAAGCAGTAACTAGAACTTGTTTGGCAGTTGGAAAGGAGTTCCCACTGCTTGTTCACAAAAACAAGTAAATGCCCTTTTTGAGCTTATAGCTTTGATTCTATGGACAATGGGGGCACCTCCACACTCATGGAAGTGTAGGGAGTCAAATACAAGTGAAAGCAAGCAGATTCAACCACGAATGGCACACAAAACAATGCAAATCAGTTCACTGGTTTATAGAAATGACGGGTCTGGTGGTCTGCTGAACTAGTTGGTCACCAGGATGAATTTCAACAGCCAATCACTTGCAATCTACTCAACCAAAGCACAAAACAAGAGCTTGTAAACCTAAACTAACATGAAATCTAACTAGTTACCAAGTTTTAGCTCTCAAATCATATAATTAAAACCTCTAGACATATCTGATAGTTTTGGCAGTTATAAACAATATTTGATAACACAAAATTCCTTAAAAACTCTAAATTTTTCTTAAGTACTACTCATGGAAATTTAGACTAGCTAGATGAACATGTTTAGTCTAATCAGGTCTCACTTGTGTGTAACTACTACCAAGAAAAGCACAAATCCAAACAACCCTTTTAATGATAAGCTAAAAGATTTTTGAAGAACAAATATGCAAAGAGAACCCTACCTAGATCTGATGAAATCTAATATGAACATAAGGCAAACAATCACTCAAGGCAACTTAAACAAGAATAGTTCATGCATTAGTCTAACAAGAAAAATAAAAAATTAGTTCAAGAGATTACCACTATGGACTGTTTAGCCCATAGAAACACCAAATGTGTGATGTATTATAAGATATGCAAGAATGAGGATTGGAAGAGGACTACAACAGTCCAACACCCAGACTACATCAGTCTAGGTGTTATGTCTTCTTTGATGAAACCTGTTGATAACCACAATAAAAAAACAAGCTCTAAAATCTCTTGAACAATCTTGAATACAAGCTTGAGCTAAGGGACTTTAGAGCAGTTTGTACAAGAATAAATAAGGCAAAATCTTCCCTGAATTACTTCTTGGTGTAATTTTTTCTTAAACAAAAAACAAAGCAAGGAGTTTATGCCTCACAATTTCCTTACACAAGCTTCTATACCCACAGATACTTGATATCTTCTTGATATCAGCTATCCATGGTGATATCTAAACCCGAATAAGCAGCTTATGTGGCTCTTATAAATTTTCCCTCTTTGACTTTATCAAACTCAATCTTTAATAGGAGAACTCAAACAGAAAACGTTTTTGAAACACATGTTTGTAAAAACTTAAAATAGGTTTTAGAAAAACTGTTTGAAAGCAAATAAGAACAATGATAACAAATAAAGTAACATAGGACTTGTTTTATTCATCAAACACTACACCACTTTTCATTAATCAGACAAAGAGGATTTACAAGCTTGTGAACAAGAAAAACAAGAACAGCTAAAACTAAAACGCTAATGTGCCTTATATAGGCTTACAGGTTCTTTTAGAATTTCTAAAACCCTAATGTTTGAAATTCCTTGAATGCCCTTAGCTTGAATTTGAAGCTGACCAAGATCAGTAGGGACCAAGAAACTTGTATCAGCCGTTGATATGTTCTTGTATTAGAGTTTAGGGAAAACGATGGGTGCAAGGGAGTCTTCGTGTGAGGGCCACAACCATGTGGTGTTAGTTTAAGGAGTGGGGTTTGAGTGAGGTTGACAGGAATTAGTGTTCTGGAGTATTTAGGTTAATAACTCTTTGATTAGGAGGTAATTAGTGTTTAGGGTGTAAGTTGTGAAAGTGGTGATGAATAGGATGGTTTAATCCAGATTAGGGGTTAAATATGTGTTTACTGCCACTATTTAGTTTATTTAAACATATTTAAAATCTGTTAATAAAAGGTAGTGAGTGGAATGCATATGTGGAGGGGATGGTTAGTTGGGGTGTGGTGATTGGAGGAGAGGCTGTAGTAGGGTGATGTGGCGGCTGGGTATTGGTTGTGGAGGGTTTTGTTGTCTGCCAAGCGTGACCCCTATACTCCCAAGTTTTGTGCATATAAGTTTCAAACAGATTACTCCCCATTTCTTTGTAAAATAACTTAGAGTGAATTATAAAAGTAGCCCCTCTCTTTAATAACAACATGGACCAATCATGCAATTTTGGCATTCTGCAAGGACTAATGGTGACATATCATGAAACTTTAGGACCAACTTGTAATATTTGATATTTACAATGGTTAAAGTGACAAGTCTTCAATCTTGAGGGACCAAACTTGACAATCTTCAAACTTCAAGGGCTTCTTTGGAAAATCATGATTCAGGTCAGGTTCTTTGTGCGGCTTCGTTTCCCGTGTTCTTTTTTGATTGATTCTTTTGATCTTTTGTCTTTTTCTCGATATCCGTACCTAAAATACACATTGAGAAAACACAAACATATTTATAGCACTTTTTATGATTTTTTTCACCATTTTAAGCCTGTTTTGGACGATGAGACTATGTATAAAAGTTGTCTCATCAATCCCCCATACTAAACCATTTCCGTGACGTCACGCAATGCTAGAATAAAGTATCTTAGCATCTTCAAAATTCATTTTTATTCACTTTTATATAAACATAAATCTTACTAATCTACTACTACTTGCGTTTTACACATAATGTATGATTTTCATCACAAAATGGGACGGTTAGGTTCATAGAACAAGAACACGTGAATCCTTCGCTAGAAATAATTTCGTCGTCCACGATTTTCACCTAATTCCATGCTAAGCGTGTAACAAGATCATTGTCATTATAAGTTAGTAATGCAAACACTACTCATATGCCCTAATCACGTACTTAGACTCCCTTAAACCTAATTGGTATCTCTTATATTTTATTTTTGTCTTGAATGATCACGAGGATACATCATTGACTTATGCGATAATAGAGATTAAGGTCCAAAAATAGAGTCATAACGATGTAACCAAAACCATCAAATTAATAACCTCCCCTAATAGACAACGATGTCAAAAAATTAAGTCAACAAGTGAGATTCGATAAACATGGTTTTATTATGGTTTTGAACATGAGACTTATTACCAAGACTTTTATACGCCCCCTAAGGGATGGGCCTTATTATCATAGGTTTACCTCCGCTTTTTAGGGCTTCGGTCTTGCCTTGCCTTTTATTAACCTCGCCATGAGGTGTTTATTATGGCCAAAGACGTATATCCTCAACGTAAAACATAATTTTAGATCTTTAAAGTTTCAAAGTTTAAGGCTTTCACTTTCAGTTTTGCATAAATTTTTCGGCCTTGTGAGCTTCGAATTTTTGCTTGATTTAGGTGAGTGAGCACTTAAAAATATTATTGGGTGAAGCTTTCGATTACTCGAGGTGCCAATACTTCAAAACCGTAACGCTGGCGATTCTCAAATGTTTTCCCAAATTAATTACATGGAAGCTACTAGAAAAAATTAGAAACCAACAATTAAGACTAGACCGCTAAGTCAATATTTATTAGCAAAATTTATATACAAGCGAAGGGAGAATAAGCAACAATTAGAACACACGAGTTTTTGAAAGAATACGAGTACTCTACGTTTAGCATAGTAACTTATAATTAACTCTATCATTTCTCATCTTCATTTAAGAGACTTAGCCTAAAAATAGTTAAGGAATCGAAGCTAAGTGCTCAACACGCACGGTCGAGTAAAAAATTACTCTTATTCTCGCCATTGGAAAATCTACATTCGTGTCTTAAAAACTTATGAAATCATGAGAAAAATTTTAAAATTTTGCCATTTTTATCCTTATTTGCAACACAACAATAAACAAAAAGATAAACTTTGGAAAGCGTGAAGGTTTAGCAAGGCATGTATCTATTCACCCCCCATACTAAAGTTAAACATTATCCTCAATGTTTCGAGTCTAAGGGTGGAATACCCAAATACTAAAGACGTAGTCGAATGCTTAATCTAGCATGGAAAGGGTGGAACCATTAAATCTATAGCCGTTTATGAAGTGTGCTAAAAGACCTAAGCTTAGAACATCAAAGGATATATCATTTGGATATCGAAAAATTCTTCAAAGCAAACGATCGAGTGCTCACGTAAAACGAACACGAGAGGCTCCAATCGTAAAGATGACGATCTAAATAACCACAATTCACAAACAACAACGGAACCAAGGTTGGAAGTGCACAAATCTTCTCACATTAACTACATTAGAAATCGATAATATGTACATGGATAAGCATGGGATCTCCCCCACGAGACACCTCATTTTTTATTACCGAGTCATGAGTCGACTCGATCCCCTCAATACTAATTATCATTAGGGAAGGTGACTTGGTCGAGGTCGTCCAAAGAAGGGACTTCCCCTCCAAAGTAGTGCTTAACCCTATGACATTAACCTTAAAGTTAGGACTATCATTTTGAGATAGCTTGATGGTCCCATAAGGAAATACTTGCGTGATGGTGAACGATCCCGACCAACGAGATATCAACTTGCCGGAAAATATTTTCAATCTTGAGTTAAAAACAAAACTGGATCTCCAATGTTAAAAACCTGGTTTTTAATTTTAGAATCATGAAACTTTTTAGTTTTCTCTTTATAAATCAATGAGTTTTCATAAGCAATATCTCTTAATTCATCCAATTCATTCAATTGCATTTTCAGTTGTTTTCCCGTGGTCTCAATGTCATCATTACAATTCTTTAGGGCCCAATAAGCTTTGTGTTCGAGTTCAATTGGAAAGTGACAATTCTTCCCATACACAAGCTTATAAGGAGTGCACCCAATGGGCATCTTATGAGCGGTACAAAAGGCCCATAAAGCATCGTCGAGCTTATCCGACCAAGATTATCAGTTTTCTCCTATCGAACTCTCCAAAATCCTTTTTAAAGCTCGGTTTGAAACCTCGACTTTCCCACTCGTTTGTGGGTGATAAGCCGTAGAAAGCCGATGTGTAACCCCATATTTCTTTAAAACCTTTTCAAATTGATCATTGCAAAAATGGGTTCCACGATCGCTTATAATTGCACGAGGGGTTCCAAAACGAGAGAACAATTGCTTCAAGAACTTGACTACCACACGAGCATCATTTGTGGGCAGAGCCTTAGCTTCCACCCACTTAGATAGGTAGTCAACGACGACAAGGATGTACTTATTACCACGAGATGATAGGAACGGCCCCATAAAATCAATGCCCCCTACATCAAAGCTCTCACACACTTGGATGATATTTTGTGGCACTTCATCGTTTTTTGAGGCTTTTCCTTGTCGTTGTCATGAGTCACAGGACTTGATTAGTGTGTGCGCATCTCGGTAAATAGTAGGCCAAAAGAAACCGGCATAAAATACCTTCTTTTCCGTGAGATAAGGACCATGGTGACCACCCGTGGGTCCTTCGTGACAAGCTCTAAGGATATTAGTTGCTTCGGTGCCAAACACACAACATCGAATAATTTGATCCGCACAAGTCCGAAATATATAAGGGTCGTCCCAAAAGTAGAACTTGACGTTATGAAATAATTTTCGTTTTTGTTGTGTCGTCATACCCTTAATGATGAAGTTCCGCATGGTAATTTGTGATGTCCATAAATCATGGGGTAGAAGAATCTTCCTTGGACTTCACTACACCAAGTGTCTCGAGAGGAAATGTTTCGGTGATTTCTTTGTTCTCGTACACACTTTGTTGAGGATCTTCCAATCGAGAGAGGTGATCAGCCGCAAGATTCTCGGCTCCTTTTTTGTCAAGTATGGTGACATCAAATTCTTGTAGGAGGAGAATCCAACGAAGCAATCTTGGCTTTGCATCATGCTTATAAAAGAGATACTTGATATCCGAATGGTTTGTATACTCTATGCTTTTAGTCAAGACGAGATAAGGTCGGAATTTCTCAAATGCATACACCACGACATGTAATTCTTTTTTTGTTGTGGTGTATTTAAGTTGAGCCTCGGTCATCGTCTTACTAGCATAGTGAATAGGCAAGAAATGCTTATCATGACGTTACCCCAAAACGGCCCCAATAGCGTAATCACTTGCATCACACATTAGTTCAAAGGGGAGGTTCCAATTTGGAGCAACAAGAATGGGAGTTTCGGTTAGTTTCCTTTTAAGAATTTCAAAGGCTCGAACACAATCTTCGTGAAAGATGTAACGGGCATCTTTTTCGAGAAGGTGTGTAACGGGTCGAGATATCTTTGAAAAGTCTTTGATGAAGCGATTGTAAAATCCCGCGCGGCCTAGGAAACTCCGAACTCCCTTAATGGTTTTGGGATGAGGTAATTTGGCGATGACGTCTATCTTAGTTTTGTCTACCTCAATCCCCGCTTTCGAGAACTTGTGCCCTAAGACGATCCCTTCCTTACACATGAAATGACATTTTTCCCAATTGAGCACAAGGTTGGTTTCCTCACAACGTTTTAACATTTTATCCAAATTTCCTAAACACGAAGTGAACGAACTACCAAACACCGAAAAGTCATCCATGAAAACTTCCATCATCTTCTCGATCATGTCATGAAAAATAGCCATCATGCACCTTTGAAAGGTTCTCGGTGCATTGCAAAGTTCGAATGGCATTCTACGATAGGCAAACGTTCCATATGGACACGTAAACGTAGTTTTTTCTTGATCACGAGGATCTATGGGGATTTGAAAGTAACCGAGAAACCATATAAAAAGCAATAGAAATCGTTTCCCGAAAGTCGCTCCAACATTTGATCCATGAAGGGCAAGGGAAAATGGACTTTACGAGTGGTGTCATTTAACTTACGATATTCAATCCACACCCTCCAACCGGTCACGAGTCGAGTTGGAATTAACTCGTTGTCATTGTTCAGCACAACGGTCATTCCTCCCTTTTTAGGGACACTATAGATTGGGCTCACCCAAGGGCTATCAGATATAGGGTAAATCATTCCCGTGTTGAAGAGTTTAAGAACTTCCTTTTTGATAACGTCGTGAATTTTGGGGTTTACCCTTCTTTGACAATGGATTACGGGCTTGTAGTCTTCCTCTATTAAAATTTTGTCGGTACAAAATTTAGGGTCGATACCCTTAACGTCAGATAATTTCCACGCAATTGCCCCTTTGTGAGCTTTCAAGACGTCGATAAGTGCAGTTTTTTCATCATCGAAAAGATCTTTTGCAATAATAACCGGTAACTTATCGTCTCCTTCCAAGAATATGTATTCGAGGTGAGTTGGAAGATCTTTTAATTCAAGGGTTGGTGGTTCCTCGATTGAAGATTTTGGTTCAATACTTATAACCTCCACCGGCGGAGGAAATGGGAAATCGTTAAGCAAATCCTTGATAATCGAAAAATCCTCATCGTCGTCGAGGTCTTCGTTATAAGTTCGAGGAACGTCAAACTCTTCCAAAGTAAAACCACCTCCTATAAATGGAGCGAAAGATGGTGTCAAATTATCAAGAATTGGATCGAGCATAGTTGGATTGCCACTATTTGCTTCATCGACAAAACCTAAAATTTCTTGGGAAAATTCGTCACAAATGACATCGATTAAATCAATATGGTTTAAAGTCGCGATAGAATAAACATGAGAAAGTTTGGATTTTTGGAGTGCGTCTATAACAAGTTCCTCGTCGTTGAAGCGTGAAGTGATTTTTCTAGCATGCACATCAATAATCACATTTGACGTATCTAAAAATGAACGACCTAAAATGAGAGGAACTTGAGGATCCGTGGGATATCGGCTACGATTAATTCTACCGGATAATAGAACTTTCCCACCTTAACAAAAACGTCTTCGGTCGTTCCACATGCGGGAATTGTAGAATGATCGGCCATCTCGATAGACATCTTTGTAGGAGTAAGATTAGGAAGATTAAGCGAATTAAATATTTCAAGAGGCATCAAATTAATACTATCACCAAGATCGGCCAAGGCGTAGTATTCTTCCATATCTTGGATACCACACGGAATTAAAAATTTACCGAGATCACCGACTTTTTGAGGTATGCGGTTAAGAAAAACCGATGAAAAATGACTAAATTTTTGCAATTTCTCTTTATCGTTCAACATATTCTTAAAGTTAGCGGCAAATCGAGGCATCATGATTAAAGCGTCGGCAAAACATATGTTAAAATGCAAATCACGAAACATCTTAATAAAAAGCTCAAATTGATAATTGTTACGTTCTTGCAGTTTTCCTTGTGACGTCTTGATGGATAAGGTAAGGGTGGTGTTGGGTGGGGCATATGCATGGCCTTTGGAATCTCGAGTTCCAAACTTGGCAAAGGGTCGACCGTAGGTGTGGTTTGAGCGGTACTTCGTAGGATAGAAACATTCTCCTTTTCGACCACCACCTCGGGTTCTTCCTCAATTACCTCCTCCGTAGGAGTAATTGGTTGAGGAGTCAGCTCCTTAAAGGTCTTACCACTACGTGTGGTAATCACTTTCATCTCTCCCTTCGAGTTTGACACGGTGTTGCTAGGAATATAACCCGAAGTAGTGGCTATGCTCATCATAATTGCATCTAAAAGTCTACTTTCTGATTTTTGTCGTTCTTGCTTATCTTGCTCTTTTTCGGCCATTTGATTTTGCTCCCACCTAAGTAAAGTTTGCTCAATCTTATGTTGGCCTTGTTCCATTCTTATAGATTTTGGTGGAGCCTAACCACATTTCCTTCCATTTTGTTACTCTGAGTTTCAAACATAGTCCTTAGGTTTATCACATCATTAGCCATGTTCGTGTACCTATCGTCGTTAGCCTTTAAGTAGCTCAAAATCTCATTTGGAATATCTTTTGAAAATTCATTTGAAATCCCTTGATTGACCTTTTGAAAATCACGATTTTGGTTTTGGTTTTGTAATTGACCACTACTCCCTTGATTCCCATTGTTGTAATTGTTACCCTTGTAATTGTTCCTTTGATTTCCTTGGTAACCACCTTGATTGTTGCGATAATTGTTAGCATTTTGATTGTTTTTATTTTGTGTAAAACCCGGTGGAGTCAATTGATTAGTGCGGTTAACTTGACCGTTTTAGTTATAAGTTCACGTGGCCGCGTAGGCGCTTGAAGTGTTACCACCAGCGGTAATACACTCGGAGAAATCGTGAGCTCCACCATAATAAACACAAGAACCTCAACCGCTTTATCCGTAGCGGGAGTGGGTTGTTCACCAACTTTAAACTCTTTTAACAATCCTTTAAGCATATCAAACAATTTGTTTTCCAGATTAGCCTCAACTCGTTGAGCATCAATGGTAGGTGAAGATGAAGACGAAGCCATGTTAACACTCGGTGTGTTACTAGGGCTATAGAATTTAGACCTATTCTCAACGATCGTCAATGCCTCTTCGACCGGTTTTGATTTAATGGATTTTGTGTGTGTTGTTCGTTCTCGATTCAATTTGAATTGATCACAGTTTAAGGTGGACTTATCGGTTTTGGCCACTAAAAGGGGGAGCTTTTCGTTATCTATATCTACTACAATGAGTGAAGACAAATAACAAATATAAAGGGATAAGACAAATTTAAGACTTAATAAAACAAACACGAAAGCTTTAAAGTAAAAGACAAAATAACAAAACTAAGATGAGAGACTTGAACGAAATAACAAGGGATTTAAAGTAATTAAAAACGAAATTAAAAGTAAATTCGAAAATAAAAAGAGACAAGACACTGTGAAATTAAACTAGACAAAAATGGTGGGAAAGAAATACACTTAGAAAAACAACTAAGTAAAATAACACAAGTAATACGATCCGATCGCAACACGGATCACAGTCTGAATCGTAGCAAGCGATCGCAACCTTTGATCTTAACAGGGATCGCAACACACGATCTTAAACTAGATCGCAGCAAGCGATCGTAGTCTATGATCGCAACACCCGATCGTAACCACAATCGTAAAACCCAATCGTAGCCCAGATCGCACCCTACGATCGCAACATCGATCGTAGCCTGGATCGTAACTAGGATGGGAGCAGACGATCGTAACTTGGGATCGAAACACACTGGATCGCAACCTGGATCACAACAACGATCGCAACTTGGATCGTGGTTGTGGATCGCAGTTTAGATCACAATCAATGATCGCAGTTTCTGATCGCAAGTAGAAACCCTAGAGTTTATGCGATCACAAAACTCGATCGTAACAAGTAAAACCCTTAGAACTGATACGATGGAATGTAAAAGGTAAATACGCAAAAGCAAATAAGCACTTTTTCAAATAAGCATTTACTGAAACTTAACCAACTCTAAATAAGCACGAATTTAAAAACATTTAAAACACTAAATAAGCAAGATTTTTAATAAATGATTTTAAAAAGATTAAACTATTAAGGAAACTTAAAAGAAAATAAGCTAAACATGAAATAAGTAAAAATCGCAATAAGCTAAAAGCTTTAATCGTTTAAAAACATTGATAAGAACAAAAAGATGAAAACTTTAATCAAATAAGCACCAAGATGAAACAAGTTACCTACTTGAACCGAATCAAAATCAAAAACAAGAAAGGTAGAATAAGATAGATGATGAAAAGCTTGAACTTGAACTTGTAGATTAAGGATTCAAATACAAGATTAAATGAAAAGCTTCAAACTTGAAAGAAAAAAATGGAAGAAATCTAGGGAGAGAAAGTAGAATCACCTACTTCTCTCAAAAGATATGAAAACTAAAAATAAAATGACTAACTAACTAACTAACTAACTAACACCCTCCTAATGAAGGATTAGGAGCGTATATATAGGAGAAGGGAGGTGTGGTGTGTTGCTTCCTTCTCTCTTTCTTTTGTCTTCTCGAATTTTTAGATAACTCGTCTTTCTCGACTTTGTCTCGGGATTAGTCGAATAATAAAATGAACTCGTCTTCTAATTTTTCTTATTTTAGTAGACTTGGTTCTTCAACTTCGTCAAACTTCCGTCTTTAGTCTTTTTCTTCGATAAAAGCCCGTGAAAGCCCGTGTTTTCTTCCATTTTTTTTGTCCTAAAACACAATAAAAACACAAAGCACGCATAATTCCGACTTTTACGACATAAATTACACGTTTTGGTCTTGTTTTTATTATAATTAAGTGGTAAAAGGATAATTGTTTTCACACTTATTAAATCCCCTACACTTGACCATTGCAATGCCCTCATGCAATGCATTATTTTCAAAGCACGATTTTCATTTTTTATCATAATTAACCCACCTTGGCCTTTATTAAATACTAAACACTAAGGAAACCAAAAAGATAGAAAATTACAAAATGCAAGAAGGAAGAACAAGTAAAGAGATCGAAGACTTACATTAGGGCTTTGGTCGTCATGAATGTTTTATCACCCTCAACTTTCACGTTCCCCAAACCAAGCTTAAAAACGAGATCATTGTTATTATAAGTTAGTAAGCTAACACTCACTCATGTAACCTAATTATTCACTTAGACTCCCTTATTCCTAGGTGTATCTCTTATATTTTATTATTGTATTGAATGATCACGAGGATGCATTGTTGACTTATTTCGATAGTTTATTTAGGCTGAAAATAAAGTAGGACGATTTAATCAATAGTTAGCTAATGGACAAAATCTTTTAAAACTGCTTCTCGGGACCTCATAAAGTTCATATATTGGCATAAATCGCTTCACGATTTGAGACCTTTCTTGGACCGATATTTGGTAGTGACTTCATACTTCGAATCTTGTGAGACGTTCTTGAAATAATGGTCTTCTATTCAAAATAGGAATTTCTTCACTTGAAGTTTTTGAGAGATTCTTCATACTTGGACCACGACTTCTTCATTTTTCTCCAATCTTTATTATGGATTTTGGTATACAACGATCCGCCTCCTTTTAGGACTTGGATTTATTTATCCTCATACCTTGTTAGGGTCTTTCCGAATAGACATCTCCATGATATTTAGGGGAGTATTTTCTTTTCGTCGTGTGTCTCGATCCTTCATATTGACTTTTGATAAATGATTCTTCACATCACTTGGTATTTTTCGCAACAAAATGTAGCCCTCATACCTTGTTTAGGCCTTTTCGGACTTGCCAATCTTCGCATCCCGCTACAATAAGTTATACCTTGGCTATGAACTCTAATTAATACCAAGCAGCTTTTAAACGATCTTGTGCTAGAAGCTAAGTAACTTTTCAAATCGTACAACCTTACTTATTGAAATTATATTATTAACAAGCGATGGGAGAAAAAGCTCATAATTAACTCATATAAATTCATGAAAGAATACCAAACTTATAATTGACTCTATCATCACTCGTTCTCCACAATTTAAAATCTCAAGGAGTGAGACTCGTGGACGCTTAGCCAATTAAATCAAAGTTTTGGGTTTTCAAGTCATCTATAGGATCTTGCAATTTCTTAGACTTTTTCAAGTTTAGAATTCGCATTTTAAATTTCCCTTGATAAACGACTTTCTAGGATCAATTATAGGAACTTACGAAAAGTTCTCTTTCTTAACCCGTAAGAGTTAAGACTTTCGTGTTTTAAAGTTCCCTATATAAAAGCCTAGCAAAACTTGACTTAAACACGTTAAGGATACTAGCTAGAGTAAACTTAGATAAATAAACTCGGGTTGAGTCAAAAGATTCATGACGGGCCTAATATATCAAAAACATCTAAACTTATTAAAACCATTTTATTAAAATTTATTCTAATGAATGAAAATTAACGATAACAAAGGAAAATGCTAATAGGAAAAAATAGATCAAAATTTTTGAAAAATGTCGAAAAATAATTTTTTCGGTTAAAATGAGGACAAATTCATGGAGAACCCCACTTAACTTCGATAGAAGTCCCCCTACACTTGATATAAACATTGTCCCCAATGTTTAAGCATGTGGGAGTAAACTCCCCTACACCTAGGACACTGTGCACGTTGTTTAAATCTTGCTAAGGAAGAGACAACTAAAGTGATTCCTATTTTAATATTGGAAAATATAAAATAGTGAATCAAAAGAGTTTAGGATAGAACCGCGAAGACGGGTACACGGCATCACAGGTCGTCAAAAGTCATCAAGAATGGATCTTTGAAAGCTCGAATCCCTGCACATCATAAGAAAGAAAACAACAAACACATACTAGGGTCTCCCCCTACACTTATTAGAAAAACGGAATAAAAGGATAGATAATTGGGTTGCCTCCCAACAAGCGCTTGTTTTTGTTCACCGAGTCACGAGCCTGACTCGTCCTCGAATTAAATGGTCCATGGGGAAGCCTCGAATGTAATACCGGGATCAAAGACCTTGTCCTAATTCCCGGTGGAAAATAAAACAGGAGAGGCCGAATGATAAGTCTTGAACGGTAGAAAAGTCCTTTCAACAGACGAAAAGTATGTGAAATCATGATCCACGGGAGGTGGGGTGGGTAAAGGAATCAAAATGTCATTCCCAAAAGACATATGATTATCACTGAGCGGCAAAGCCGTAAAGGTGTCAATCATAGAATGGTCAATATCACCTCCCGGGTCAAAGCACTCATCCTCAGTAATGGTCTCCAAAGTATGGGATAAGCGGTGCTCGGGAGGGGGACTTGGGACAATATCTTCAGGCATTAAATTATCAAAAAGAATATCCTCCTCCATATCATCATCATCCATACCCGGAGGTATTGAGTGAATGTCGATTTCTTCAATAAATGTGTCATTATTCTCGACGGGAGTAATAGATGGATGTAAAGACTCGGTATTAGGAGCAGAATTCAACGCTTCAATTTTAGCAATAAGAAGATGAACTTTCAATAATTTGTCTCGAAGAATATCGTCTTTCACCTCATCTAAAAGACCAAGTGCAGGGGTGAACTTCTCGTAAGTCAGAGAGAATAAATCAGCATCGTCCTCATCTCCCGGAGGAAATGGGGAAAGATGAGAAATTTCAAAAGTGAAATTCTCATAGCATGGAGAAAAATCATCATCATTAAGAACGACCTCGTCCGTAAGCTCAGCAAAAGTAGGGACATCACAAACCTCCTCAAATAAGTTGTCGAGACCAAATTCACTAATCTCACTCAATGAATCACAATCCTTAGACGCATTTGGGATATCGAGAGAAGGAATTACAATTGCACTAGGATGTTGAGCAAAAAGATCATTCTAAGAAATAGTATTCTCATCATCATCATCATCATAATAGTATGGACGCACAAGATGAGGAGTATAATTACTAAGAATAGATAATTGCTCTTGTTGAATTCTCTCTTGACGTTTTTCGAGATATTTAGTAAACATTCATTAATGTTAAGAACTTGATTCAAAAGAGTGGCTGGGTGCTCAGCAGGAAGTGCAAAAGAGGGTTGATGATCGAGGGAGTATTGTGGGGGCTCAAAAGTTTGAAAACCGCAATTATAGCACGGATGTGGCTCATAATAGTTCATCGACGGAGAAGAATTAGAACACGGATTTGGCTCATAATAATTTATCGGCTGAAAGGAAAAGTTATCGTGAGGGCCCCCACAATTGTTCCAACACGGGTATTGAGAAAAACCCGGTGCACTTTGCTGATATGGATCGTCAAATATGGGAGAGGGTGACATAGTGTCATTAGAGGTAAAGGATGAGTTAATCAAATTTCACGAAAGAAAAAATCCAAATTGTGTATTGTCGATATCATTTCCGCATAGCTCACATTTACACCATTGACATGTTTGAAAACCATACAATGGTCTCCCACACCCTACGCAATAGACATACGAATCCATGAAGAATTAAAAATAAGAGGGTTTGAGAAAAAGAATTGAACACAATAGAGGATTGGGAGGAATATTTTTGGATGCAAAACTTTTGAAAAAGAAATGCTTTTTATGAGTTTTTAAATATTTTTGGAGTTTTTTTTTTGAGAGTTTTGAAATTTTTTATGGATTTTTGAAAATTATTGAGCAAGAAAAATAACGTTCAAAGGTGAACGGATCCCAAAATCCAACCCGTCTCTCACAAAAACCGTTAATCTTCACGAAAAGAGTCGGCAACTGCGCCATTTGATTTAATGGATTTTGTGTGTGTTGTTCGTTCTCGATTCAATTCGAATTGATCACGGTTTAAGATGGACTTATCGGTTTTGGTCACTAAAAGGGGGGGCTTTTGGTTATCTATATCTACTACAATGAGTTAAGACAAATAACAAATATAAAGGGATAAGACAAATTTAAGACTTAATAAAACAAACACGAAAGCTTTAAAGTAAAAGACAAAATCAGAAAACTAAGATGGGAGACTTGAATGAAATAACAAGGGAATTAAAGTAATTAAAAACGAAATTAAAAGTAAATTCGAAAATAAAAAGAGACAAGACACTATGAAAATAAACTAGACAAAAATGGTGGGAAAGAAATACACTTCGAAAAACAACTAAGTAAAATAACACAAGTAATACGATTCGATCGCAACACGGATCGCAGTCTGGATCGTAGCAAGCGATCGCAGCCTTTGATCTTAACAGGGATCACAACACACGACCTTAAACTAGATCGCAACAAGCGATCGTAGTCTATGATCATAACACCCGATCGCAACCACGATCGTTAATACAAGGCTTTTACCCCAAGTATAAAATCTTATCGTCCGATCTCTTCGAATTGATTATTGGTTCAAAGTGTGACTCAATTGTTCTTGGTGGATAAAAGAAAGTGGTTTGGTTATCTATTTTAATCTAAAAGCAAGTATGAAAATTGTCGTTGAGTAAAATTAAAACTTTAAAATATAAACTAAAACGACGAGTTAAAAATAAATGCTTGAGAACTTTAAGACAAGATTAGAAAAATACTTGAAAACTTAATGAATCTAAAACTTGAAAAATTTGTAAAAACAAGAAATTAAGTCTGTCGGAATCCCTGATCGGAATCCCGTCAGAATACAGCTGATCGGAAAGATTAATCGGAATGTGGCCAAATCGGAATGCTTAATCGGAATAATGAAACAGTTCCAATCGGAATATCAAATAAGTCATGCAATCGCAATGTAAGAAAGGAATCCCTGATCGGAATCCAGTAAAAGAAAGTAATCGGAATATGGTAGAAATGTCCCAATCGGAATGTGACACAAACTACCCTCGTCGGAATGTCAAAGAGTCCCCACAATCGGAATGTGAAACCCTAATCCGATCAGGCTGATCGGAATGAGGGGGTAGCTAATCGGAATGCTTCAATCGGAAAAGGGTTTATCCTTTTCCGATCACCTTTTGATTCGAAAATAAGCTAGTGATAAGCTATATTGATAAGCTAACACCAAAACGTAACCAAATCAGTAATGAAACAAACTAAATAAGCATGAATAACAACTTTTCCAAACTTTAAATAAGCAATCTTTTAAATCAAACCATAAAAAATAAGACTTTTTAAGAAAACTTTTAAAAAGTAAATAAGCTAAACACACAAATAAGCCAATAAGCACAAAGATCTTAAAGCTTAACCGTATGAAAGCTTATGTAGGAATAAAAAAGATTAACTTTTTAAGCATGAAAACATCAAGATCAACACGGATCATAAATATTTCGCACCAAAAGTAAACTAAAATCAAGAAAGGTAGAAGGAGATTAATGATTAAAAGCTTAAACTTGAACTTGATTAATGAAATACAAATACAAAAAGTTTAATCTTGAAAGATTAAAAGAAAGAAAAGATGAAAACTTAGTGAGAGAAAGTTTGGAACTTTCTCTCTCTAAAAACTAGAAAGGAAAAACTAAAAAATGAAACTAGCTAACTCCCCTCCTAATGTGATTAGGAGGGTATTTATAGGGAAAAATGGGAAATGCATGTGTGGTGTGCTTCCTTCTTTCTTTACTTCTCGACTCGATTTAATTCTTTGTCTTTTCTCGACGTCGTCTCGGGATTTGAACTTGTCTTAATAATTTTCTTCTTTAATTTAGACTTGAGTTCTTCGACTTCATTAAACTTCCGTCTTTAGACTTTTTCTTCGACAAATCTTCAGAATAGGTCTTGGACATTCGTTCTTTAAGCACTCTTGATCTCTTGACTTCGTCTTTTCTCGTTTTCTTCGATAAAAGCCCGTGAAAGCCCGTGTTTTCTTCCTTTTTAATCTTTTGGTCCTAAAACACAATAAAAACACAAACCACGCATAATTCCGACTTTTATGACATAAAATACACGTTTTGGTCATGTTATTATTG
Organism: Glebionis coronaria; assembly: GCA_025667525.1. Lineage (NCBI taxonomy): Eukaryota > Viridiplantae > Streptophyta > Magnoliopsida > Asterales > Asteraceae > Glebionis > Glebionis coronaria. The sequence continues at coordinate 257,209,284 of CM046877.1, forward strand.
GAAATAAGTGGTAAAAGGATAAGTTTTTTCACACTTATTAAATCCCCTACACTTGACCATTGCAATGCCCTCATGCAATGCATTAATTTTAAAGCACGGTTTACATTTTCCATCATAAATAACCCACCTTGGCCTTTATTAAATACTAAACATTAAGGGAAGATAAAAAGATAAAAATAAGTAAAGAAATCAAAGACTTAAATTGGGTTTTGGCTGTCATGAACATTTATCATCCTCAAGTTTCACGTTCCCCATACCAAGCTTAAAAACGAGATCATTGTTATTATAAATTAGCAAACTAACACGAATTCATGTGGGCCAATTATTTACTTAGACGCCCTTATTCCTAGGTGTATCTCTTATATTTTATTTTTGTCTTGAATGATCACGAGGATGCATTTTTGACTTATTTCGATAGTTATTTAGACCGAAAATAAAGTGAACGATTTAATCAATAGTTAGCTAAAGGACAAAGTCTTTTAAAACTGCTTCTCGGGACCTCATAAAGTTCATATCTTGGCATAACTCGCTTCACGATTTGAGACCTTTCTCGGACCGATATTTGGCAGCGACTTCATACTTTAAATCTTGAGAGACGTTCTTGAAATTATGGTCTTCTCTTCATAATATGAATTTCTCCACTTGAACTTTTTGAGAGATTCTTCATATTTGGACAACGACTTCTTCATCTTTCTCCAATCTTTAGTTTGGACTTTGATATACAACGATCCGCCTCCTTTTAGGACTTGGATCTATTTATCCTCATACCTTGTTAGGGCCTTTTTGGATAGACTTCTCCATGATCTTTTGGGGAATTTTTGCTTTTCGTCGCGTGTCTCGATCCTTCATATTGATTTTCGATAAATGATTCTTCACATCACTTTTGGATCTTAAGCAACAAAATGTAGCCCTCATGCCTTGTTAGGGCCTTTTCGGACTCGCCAATCTTCGCATCCCGCTTCAATAAGTTATGCCATGGCTATGAACTCTAATTAATACCGAGCAACTTTTAAACGATCTTGGGCTAGAAGCTAAGTAACTTTTCAAATCGTACAACCTTATTTATTGCAGATAAATTTATTAGCAAGCGATGGGAGAATAGGCTTATAATCAACTCACATAAATTCACGAAAGAATACCAAACTTATAATTGACTCTATCATCTCTCGTCCTCCACAGTTTAAAATCTCAAGGAACGAGACTCGTGGATGCTTAGCCAATTAAATCAAAGTTTTGGGTTTTCGAGTCGCCTATAGGATCTTGCATCTTCTTAGACTCTTTCAAGTTTAGAATTTGCGTTTTAAAGTTCCCTTGATAAACGACTCTCTAGGATCAATTATAGGAACTTGCGAAAAGTTCTTGTTCTTAACCTGTGAGAGTTAAGACTTTCGCGTATTATAGGTCCCTATATAAAAGCCTAGCAAAACTTGACTTAAACACGTTAAGGATACTAGCTAGAGTAAACTTAGATAAGTAAACTCGGGTTGAGTCAAAATATTCACGACTTTGAAAAATTTAAAACCACTTTATTTTAGCAAGGAAAGAAAATAACCATAACAAAGGAAAATACAACTATACAACTAGGCCAAAATAGATTAAAAATTTTGAAAAATGTCGAAAAATCAAATTTTTCGGTTAAAATGAGGGCACATTCATAGAAAAGACCACTTACTTCGATAGAAGTCCCCCCTACACTTGATATAAACATTGTCCTCAATGTTTAAGCATGTGGGAGTAAACTCCCCTACACTTAGGACATTGTGCACTTTGTTTAAATCTTGCTAAGTAAAGGACAACTAAAGTGATTTCAATGTGAACATATAAGATATGAAATATTGAATCACGACAGTTTAGGATAGAACCGGGAAGACGGGTACACGGGATCACGGTTCGTCAAAAGTCATCGAGGTGCTCGTTGAAGTTTGAATCCCTGTAGAGAATAAGAAACAAGACAACAAACACATACGGGGCTCCCCTTACACTTATTATGAAAACGATAAAGGATAGATCACGGGTTGCCTCCCGAGAAGCGCTTATTTTTTATAACCGAGTCACGAGCCTGACTCGACCCAAAATTATTTCATGGGAAACGTGGTGAGGGATGGAATCATCTCATGAGAGATGTCCTCACCAAAGTACAGCTTCAAACGCTGGCCATTCACCTTTAAATTAGACCCATTTGGCTGAGAAAGCTCAATGGTGCCATATGGAAAGACTTTGGTGACGGTGAATGGACCAGACCAGCGGCTCTTCAACTTGCCCGAGAAGATCTTCAACCGAGAGTTAAAAAGTAAGACTTGATCACCAACGTGGAACTCTCGGTTCTTAATCCTTGCATCGTGGATGATCTTGGTCTTCTCCTTGTAGATCAATGAGTTCTCGTAAGCTTCATTCCTCAGTTCATTTAGCTCGTTGAGTTGAATCTTCCGAAGATCACCGGCTTTGTTGATGTCGAAGTTAGCCCACTTCAAGGCCCAGTATGCCTTGTGTTCCAGCTCGATGGGGAGGTGGCATGCTTTCCCATATACAAGACGATAAGGTGTACAACCAATCGGGGACTTATAAGCTGTACGGAAAGCCCACAAAGCATCGTCTAACTTATCGGCCCACGTGGCACGATACTCTCCCACAGTACGCTCCAAAATTCGCTTCAATCCACAGTTGGATATCTCGGCTTGACCGTTGGTTTGAGGATGATAAGCGGTGGAAAGACGGTGATTGACACCATACTTAGCCATGACTCTTGCAAATTGATCATTGCAAAAATGAGTCCCGTGGTCACTGATTATAGCACGAGGAACACCGAATCGAGCAAAAAGTTTCTTCAAAAAGTTCACAACCACCCTCGCATCGTTCGTAGGGAGAGCCTTGGCTTCAACCCATTTAGAAACGTAGTCAACGGCTACGAGGATGTACTTGTTCCCTTTAGATGATGGAAATGGCCCCATAAAGTCGATGCCCCAAACATCAAAGATTTCACATTCTTGTATGAAATTTTGAGGCATCTCATCTTTATGTGTGATTTTGCCTTGTCTTTGACAAGCATCACAATGTTTAACCATGTCGTGAGCGTCTCGATAAATGGTAGGCCAATAAAATCCAGAGTCAAATACTTTCTTCGCGGTGTAATTGGGACCAAAGTGACCACCGGTGGGTCCTTTATGGCAAGCATCAAGGATTTGTACCGCTGCTGGCCCATCAACACATCGACGAATGACAAGATCCGCACATTGTTTGAATAGGTAAGGGTCGTCCCAGAAATAATGTTCAATATCCTTAAAGAACTTTTTCTTTTGTTGGGACGTTAACCCTTCCTTGAGAATTCCACCCGCTAAGTAGTTTGCAATGTCCGCAAACCACCGGGTGTCATCGAGATTTGGATTGATAGACATTAAGGCCTCAACGGGAAAAGAGTCATTGATCTCTTTGTTCGGATGATCCCCTTGATAAGGATCCTCAAGTCTACTGAAATGATCCGCGGCTAGGTTTTCAGCTCCATTTTTGTCACGAATTTCAATATTGAATTCTTGAAGGAGCAAAACCCAACGAAGAAGTCTTGGCTTAGAATCTTGCTTAGTCATCAAGTACTTCAACGCGGAATGATCGGTATACACGATGGTGGTAGAAAGGACAAGATAGGGGCGGAACTTTTCAAAAGCATACACTACAGCTAAAAGCTCTTTTTCGGTAGTGGTATAATGCAATTGAGCCCCCGTCATTGTCTTGCTAGCATAATGGATTGGTTGGAAGTGTTTGTTCACTCTTTGGCCCAAAACCGCTCCAATAGCAAAGTCGCTAGCATCACACATCAACTCAAAAGGTAGCTCCCAATTAGGGGTAACCAAGACCGGTGCCTTAGTTAGCTTATCCTTAAGAAGATTGAAGGATTCAAGACACTCTTTGGAAAAGATGAAAGGAGTATCTTTTTCCAAGAGGTGGGTCATCGGGCGAGCGATTTTAGAAAAATCTTGAATGAATCAGCGATAGAAGCCCGCATGTCCGAGGAAACTTCTCACACCCTTCACGGTTGAAGGTGGATGTAATTTGGCTATGACATCCACTTTAGCACGGTCCACTTCAAGACCGGATTTGGAGATTTTGTGTCCTAGCACGATGCCTTCTTTTACCATGAAATGGCATTTTTCCCAATTTAGAACAAGGCGAGTGTCTTCACACCGTTAAAGCATGCGTTCCAAATTGGCAAGGCAAGAAGAGAAAGAATCACCATAAACCGAGAAATCATCCATGAAGACTTCCATAGTTTCTTCAACCATGTCATGGAAGATAGCCATCATACACCTTTGGAAAGTCCCAGGAGCATTGCATAAGCCGAAAGGCATTCTTTTGTAAGCAAATGTTCCGTAAGGACAAGTGAACGTGGTTTTCTCTTGGTCTTTGGGATCGATGGGAATTTGAAAATACCTGGAGAAACCGTCTAAAAAGCAGTAATAGTCATTACCCGCTAGACGTTCAAGCATTTGGTCCATGAAAGGAAGGGGAAAATGATCCTTTCTCGTAGCATCATTGAGTTTGTGATAGTCTATACAAACTCTCCACCCTGTAACGAGACGAGTAGGAATCAACTCGTTGTTTTCATTGGGAACAACGGTGATTCCGCCTTTCTTAGGCACACAATGGACGGGACTAACCCACGGTGAATCCGAGATAGGATAGATCATGCCCGCATCAAGAAGTTTGATAACCTCTTTTTTGATAACGTCATGGATCTTAGGATTCACCCTTCGTTGGCTTTGAATAGTGGGTTTAAATTCGTCCTCCATGAGAATTTTATGTGTGCAAAAGTGAGGATCAATTCCACGAATATCGGAGATTTTCCATGCAATAGCTTTCTTGTGATTCTTCAGCACGGCGATAAGTCGGTATTTTTCTTCTTCTTTTAAGTCCTTAGCGATGATGACGGGAGACTTCATGTTGTTTTCAAGGAAAACGTACTCGAGATGAGACGGTAGGTCCTTAAGCTCTAAATCCGAAGGATTTTCGATGGAAGGCGTTGTCAAATTCGATTCATCGATAGAGATATCCTTAGGAGATGGTGGAGAAGTATGGTCCTCATTGAGAAGTTTCTCAATGGTACGAATGTCTTCATCCCAATTGGAGGGAGAATCGTCATATTTTAAATCCACATCTCCCAAAGTTGCTTCAAATTCTTTCAAGATGAAATCACTTTCTCCAAATGGAGTCAGTGATGGAGCAATAGAGGCAACGGTCTAAACAATAGGTAGAGAAGAAGAACCACTTTTACAAGCGTCTTTGAAATGTTCTTCACAAGCCTCATCAAGAACATCAAAGAAATTAACGCTCTCAATTTCAGAAGGCTACTTAGAAAGTTTACCCATGTTGAAGACAATTTTATCGTCACCAACTCTCATGATTAATTCGCCCGTGGCTACATTGATGAGAGTGCGACCGGTCCTCAAGAACGGACGTCCAACGATTAATGGAACACGGGGGTCCATCTCGTAGTCAACGACAACAAAATCCGCCGGAAAGGTGAATTTTTCGACATCGACGAAGACGTCTTCGGCTATCCCCACTAGATAAGCAACCGTACGGTTGGCTAATTCCAAAGTCATTCGTGTGGGGACTAGCTCGGGGAGAGATAATTGCTTCCAAACACTTAATGGCATTAAGTTAATACTAGCACCTAGATCGGCTAGGGCCATGCAATACTCTACTCCCGGGAAGTTGCAAGGAATTAAGAAACGACTCGGATCACCAAGTTTGGTGGGTAATTTCCTTATGAGAACCGCGAAGCAATTCTCATTAAGTTGGGTCTGAGCAATGTCAAGAAGCTTCTCTTTGTCACTAATAAGATCTTTAAACATCTTCGAATATTTAGGCATGTGAGCGAGAGCCTCAGCAAAGGAGATATTGAAATTTAGTTGTTTAAACATTTTAAGAAAGTTCGAAACCTGAATATCATCCTTGTTCTTCAATTTCTCTTTCCTCAACCTCGAAGGATAAGGTATATTGGGTTGAGATGAAGGCTTAGGAATGGAATTCTCACTCACATCCTTGGGTGGTGGAGGGGTAGAAGTAGAAGGTGGTGGAATTGGAGAAGTAGAAGTTGGAGGAATATAAGATGGAGGATTCGGAGAAGGAGACTCGTTTTCCTTTGTCACAATTACCGGTGTAGGTGTAGGAAGCTCGGTTCCTTTAAACCTTTTCCACTGCGAGTGGTGATTGCTTTCATCTCCCCTCTTGGATTAGCAACGGTGTTACTCGGAAGAGAACCCGATCCAGAGGCTTGATTACTAGGGAAGAAACTAGCCATCATATTCCTCAAGTCATTCGTTTGACTTGCCAAAGTGTTTCGTATATCAGCTCGAAGATCATTCCCTTGCTTCACCATATCTGCTTTCATGTTGGCCATTTCCCGCTGAAGATTTTGGACAATCACATCATTAGTCCTCATGTAGGTTTCAACATCTTGGTGTAATGCGGTGGGTTGGTTGGGAGGAGGAGCATGGTAGGCGGGTGGTTGATAAGCAGGTTGTTGGTAAACTTGGTTGTTTCTTTGAGGTGGATATGGGTTTCTTTGGTTTTGATATGGAGTTGGAGCACGTGGTTGGTTTTGATTGTTGCAATTGAGGTTGTTTGGGTTTTGTGGGGGGAAACCGGGAGATGAAAGAAAGTTGTTTGAGCGATAGCTGAGCAAGTTGCGGTCTCCTTGAGGACGTGCTTGATAGCTTCCTGTAGCATAGGTACCGTTGGCGGTATACACATTTTCCGGATTGTCGTACGTCGAAGGACAATCGGTGTATGAGTGAGATCCCCCGCATATATCACAAGATTGAGTCATATCATTGGCTTGGGCAGTGATAGCTTTAGTATCTTTGGCGGCTTGGAGAGCAAGTGATTCAACAAGCGAAGTAAGCTTATCAAGTCTCTTGTCGCTCTCACTAGTGCTAGCAGTCGCTCTCATTAGTGCTATCACTAGCCACATTGGTTCGAACACTTTTGGTTTGCACTCTAGACTTGTTCTCAATAATATCCCAAGCGGCATTAGAAGACTTAACCAAAAGATTACCCCCCGAGGCACTATTTAGTGAATCTTGGTCATTCATGCTTAAACCATTGTAAAAAGTATTAATTTGGTGCATTTTGGTAAAACCATGTTGTGGGCGCTTTCTTAAAAGTTCTTTAAAACGGTCCCAAGATTCACTAAAAGTCTCATCGTACTTTTGTTCAAAAGTAATGATTTCATTCCGCAAAGCGGTAGTACGAGAGGGTGGGAAAAAGTAGTTTATGAATTTGGTCTCTAAGTCCGTCCACGTAAGAATACTTTGTGGCGGTTCCTTATCAAGCCAATGTCGGGCTTGTCCCTCTAAGGAGAAAGGAAAAAGTTGCAAGCGAATGACCTCTTGTGAAACCCCATTGAATTTGACCGTATTCGTGAGTTGAAGAAACCATTTGATGTGGTCATGAGGATCATCAATGGTACGCCTCAAGAATGGTTGAGCAGAGACCATTTGAATAAAGTAGGATTTGAGATCAAAGTTGTTGGCTCCAATCGCGGGTATGACAATAGCATCGTGGCTGCCCTCTACATGTGCTTGCAAAAGTTCGATCATAGGGCGATTGTCCGGTAGAGGTTCATTGTTGTTATTATTCATGTTGTTTTGAGGTGCATTATTATAGTTGTTGTGTACACCGGCCATGTCTAAGTTATCGAGAGTCTCGGGCTCTTGATAAGACGTTGATCGAGTGCGCATACACCTACAAAAGAACTAACAAAGCAGAAATATTTTTGGTTTTTTATGTTTTTTAATTTTTTTGTATTTTTGAATATTTTATATTTTTTAGGATTTTTGAAAATTTTAAAGCAAGGAAAATAACGTTCAAAGATGAACGGATCCCAAAATCCAACGCGTCTCTCACTAAAAACCTTTAATCTTAACGAAAAGAGCCGGCAGCGGCGCCATTTAATACAAGGCTTTTACCCCAAGTATAAAATCTTATCGTCCGATCTCTTCGAATTGATTATTGGTTCAAAGTGTGACTCAATTGTTCTTGGTGGATAAAAGAAAGTGGTTTGGTTATCTATTTTAATCTAAAAGCAAGTATGAAAATTGTCGTTGAGTAAAATTAAAACTTTAAAATATAAACTAAAACGACGAGTTAAAAATAAATGCTTGAGAACTTTAAGACAAGATTAGAAAAATACTTGAAAACTTAATGAAACTAAAACTTGAAAACTTTGTAAAAACAAGAAATTAAGTCCGTCGGATCCCTGGTCAGAATCCCGTCGGAATACAACTGATCGGAAAGATTAATCGGAATGTGGCCAAATCAGAATGCTTAATCGGAATAATGAAACAGTCCCATTCGGAATATCAAATAAGTCATGCAGTCGGAATGTAAGAAAGGAATCCCTGATCGGAATCCAGTAAAAGAAAGTAATCGGAATATGGTAGAAATGTCCCAATCGGAATGTGACACAAACCACCCTCGTCGGAATGTCAAAGAGTCCCCACAATCGGAATGTGAAACCCTAATCCGATCAGGGTGATCGGAATGAGGGGGTAGCTAATCGGAATGCTTCAATCGGAAAAGGGTTTATCCTTTTCCGATCACCTTTTGATTCGAAAATAAGCTAGTGATAAGCTATATTGATAAGCTAACACCAAAACTTAACCAAATCAGTAGTGAAACAAACTAAATAAGCACGAATAACAACTTTTCCAAACTTTAAATAAGCAATCTTTTAAATCAAACCATAAAAAATAAGACTTTTTAAGAAAACTTTTAAAAAGTAAATAAGCTAAACACAGAAATAAGCCAATAAGCACAAAGATCTTAAAGCTTAACCGTATGAAAGCTTATGTAGGAATAAAAAGATTAACTTTTTAAGCATGAAAACATCAAGATCAACACGGATCATAAATATTTCGCACCAAAAGTAAACTAAAATCAAGAAAGGTAGAAGGAGATTAATGATTAAAAGCTTAAACTTGAACTTGATTAATGAAATCTAAATACAAAAACTTTAATCTTGAAAGATTAAAAGAAAGAAAAGATGAAAACTTAGTGAGAGAAAGTTTGGAACTTTCTCTCTCTAAAAACTAGAAAAGAAAAACTAAAAAATGAAACTAGCTAACTCCCCTCCTAATGTGATTAGGAGGGTATTTATAGGGAAAAATGGGAACTGCATGTGTGGTGTGCTTCCTTCTTTCTTTACTTCTCGACTCGATTTAATTCTTTGTCTTTTCTCGACGTCATCTCGGGATTTGAACTTGTCTTAATAATTTTCTTCTTTAATTTAGACTTGAGTTCTTCGACTTCATTAAACTTCTGTCTTTAGACTTTTTCTTCGATAAATCTTCAGAATAGGTCTTGGATATTCGTTCTTTAAGCACTCTTGATCTCTTGACTTCGTCTTTTCTCGTTTTCTTCGATAAAAGCCCGTGAAAGCCCGTGTTTTCTTCCTTTTTCATCTTTTCGTCCTAAAACACAATAAAAACATAAACCACGCATAATTTCTACTTTTATGACATAAAATACACGTTTTGTTCATGTTATTATTGGAAATAAGTGGTAAAAGGATAAGTCTTTCCACACTTATTAATCGTAACACCCAATCGTAGCCCAGATTGCACCCTACGATCGCAACAGCGATCGTAGCCTGGATCGTAACTAGGATGGGAGCAGACGATCGTAACTTGGGATCGAAACACGCTGGATCGCAACCTGGATCACAACAACGATCACAACAACGATCACAACTTGGATCGTGGTTGTGGATCGCAGTTTGGATCACAATCAATGATCGCATTTCTGATCGCAAGTAGAAACCCTAGAGTTTATGCGATCACGAAACTCGATCGTAACAAGTAAAACCCTTAGAACTGATACGATGGAATGTAAAAGGTAAATAAGCAAAACCAAATAAGTACATTTTCAAATAAGCATTTACCGAAACATAACCAACTCTAAATAAGCACGAATTTAAAAACATTTAAAACACTAAATAAGCAAGATTTTTAATAGATGATTTTAAAAAGATTAAACTATTAAGAAAACTTAAAAGAAAATAAGCTAAACATGAAATAAGTAAAAATCGCAATAAACTAAAACCTTTAATCGTTTAAAAACATTGATATGAACAAAAAGATGAAAACTTTAATCAAATAAGCACCAAGATGAAACAAGTTACCTACTTGAACCGAATCAAAATCAAAAACAAGAAAGGTAGAATAAGATAGATGATGAAAAGCTTTAACTTGAACTTGTAGATTAAGGATTCAAATACAAGATTGAATGAAAAGCTTAAAACTTAAAAGAAAAAAAATGGAAGAAATCTAGAGAGAGAAAGTAGAATCACCTACTTCTCTCTAAAGATATGAAAACTAAAAATAAAATGACTAACTAACTAACTAACTAATACCCTCCTAATGAAGGATTAGGAGGGTATATATAGAAGAAGGGAGGTGTGGTGTGTTGCTTCCTTCTCTCTTTCTTTTGTCTTCTCGGCTTTTTAGATAACTCGTCTTTCTCGACTTTGTCTTGGGATTAGTCGAATAATAAAATGAACTCGTCTTCTAATTTTTCTTCTTTTAGTAGACTTGGTTCTTCGACTTCGTCAAACTTCCGTCTTTAGTCTTTTTCTTCGATAAAAGCCCGTGAAAGCCCGTTTTTTCTTCCTTTTTCGTATTTTTGTCCTGAAACATAATAAAAACACAAACCACGCCTAATTCCGACTTTTACGATATAAAATACACTTTTTGGTCTTGTTTTTATTATAATTAAGTGATAAAAGGATAATTGTTTTCACACTTATTAGGTTTACACAAAAAATTACCACCCGCGGCGGCATTAAGATAATCTCGTTCATGATCGTTCAATCCATTGTAAAACGTGTCAATTTGATGTACGTCGGAAAAACCGTGATGAGGACATTCGTGCAACATTTCCTTAAACCTATTCCAAGCCGTTGAAAAACTCTCATTATATTGTTGTGAAAACTTTGAAATCTCGTTTTTCAAATACGTTGTCTTAGAGGGCGGGAAAAATTGGTTCACGAGCTTTGAAACATGATCCTTACACATCAATATAGAATTAGGTGGCTCTTTATTTAACCAAATATTAGCGGGCTCCGCTAAGGAATACATAAAAAGCATCATCTTAATCATGTCATTCGAGACGTCCTTAGACTTGCAAGTCGACGTAAGACGATTGAAATGGCGAATGTGGTTATGAGGGTTGTCCTTTTCGTCACCGCGAAACTTGTTAGATTGGATCATGGACAATAAACCCGTCTTAACCTCAAAATTATCCGCAAGGATAGCGGGAATCACAATCGCTTCTCTATAACCCTTGGTGGGTGCTTGAATAAACTCCACCATAGTACGATTAGCCATGGAAGTTTCTTGTTCTACAATGGGTTCGACAATGGGAGATTCTTCACTAGAAGGAGTTTGGTTTCCTTCCTTTTGACGCCGTTTACGTGCACGTTTTGATTTAGAGCGAGTTTGCATAAACGTAGCGTACAACGTGGAGTAAGAAAAGAAGATTCTTTTTGGTGTTTTTACGTTTTTCAATTTTTTGTGCTTTTGATAGTTTTTACTTTTTTTGGATTTTTCTCGTGAATTACGTAGACACAAATCTACAAATCTCTCCTCGATTCGATTTCTCAATTAAAGGAGCCTCAAGGTATAAAAACGATCATGTTGAGTTAACGCTTTCGATGACTTTAGAACATTGGTGGAACACCAAAACGTTCAAGAGGGTTTAATCTTTGAAACCAAGTAAATATATATGATACGTAGATAATACTTTGGTCGGCAAACCCTCGATTAGCCTTTTTTTCTCAAAACACGCACAAGCAAGCGGAGGAAACGAGGTGGCGCGAAGCACTTAAGAGCCTTTTTCCTTTAGGTCGTGAAATACAACCGCCTTATACCCACCTTATAGTTTGTGTTAATCATAATTAAGCTTAACGAAAGTAAATATCTATTTTGCCTTTTTCTTTTGCTTTAGATTCGAATACAATAATTGAGTGATAAAATCCCAATTAAGGTTGCGTTTTCACGCTTTTGGAGATATAGTGGATTTATTGTGATACGTAATACACTATAATAAGAATATTTACAAAAACAACGAGAACCAATAATACGTATGATTAGAGTGCTAATCACACAAATACTATATTTATGGATAATATCAAAAACAAAATTGTTCAATTTAAACACACACGCCTCCCCGGAAGCGGCGCCAAAATGATACAGTATAAAATACGTCTTTAAGGAAAAAGAGCGTATGCATGGTAAGTATTAAGCGAATTAATTTAGGAAAATCAAAACCCTTATGACCCTTTTGTGAGTTCGTTCTCGAGGAGGATTAATGTGTGTGTTAAACTTGATGGTATTTGAAATTAATATTTATGAGAAGAAGGAAAAATGAGAATGATGACGGTTACGATTAAAACTAAACTACGACGAATGATAAAACGTAAAACGTGACGAAAAAAAAAATTTAATCTAAAATTTATTAAAAATAAAAAACAAATCTAAATTAATATAAATAAGATTAAAAATTTGACAAAAATATTTTAAAACTTATTTCCAATTTGATATTCAATTTTAAACGCTATTTAAAGCCTTTAAATTAAATAAAAATAAAATAAATCCAATATATGATTTTATAGAATAAGAATCTTACTTATATTATATAAGAACTAAAAAGTATTTTTATAGACTTTTCAAAATTAATTTGCTATTTTTAAATGTCTAAAGCCTATTAAAATATTAAAATAATCTTAAAATTAATTAAATGATGAGAAAAATAATTTTATTGTTCTAAAAATCTTAACTTAATGTATTTAAACTAAGAAAAATGAAAAAGTTGAAAAAATATTAATTTAGCCCTAATAGGAAAAAGAAAGATTTAATTAAAATAGATTTAACAAAAAATAATTCTAAAAAATGACTAAATAAAGTGAAAAATGAAATTTCTTTTCTAAAAATCTTAAAATATATAACTGAAACTAAGAAAATTGTTGAAACTGAAAAACACTACTTTTACCACTAAAAGACAAAAAACAAATTAATAATAACCTATTTTAAATTCAAATTAATGCAAAAAATATTAAACTAATCAGAAAAATAAAATTTCTTTTTCTAAAGATAATAAATTAAATCAAAGAACAAGGGAAAAATTGAAAATCTGGAAAACAATGTAAAAAGGGCACTAAAGACAAAATAGAACAAAAGCTGATAGTGACAAGTCTGATTGTTTTTGTTTTTAGCTAAGTAGTGGCTAGAAGTGGTTTGGCAGTGGGAAAGGAATTCCCACTGCTTGTTCCCAGAAACAAGTAAATGCCCTTTTTGAGCTTATAGCTTTGGTTCTTTGGACAATGGGGGCACCCCCACACTCATGGAAGTGTGGGGAATCAAATAGAAGTGAAAGCAAGCAGATTCAACCACGAATGGCACTCAAAACAACGCAAATCAGTTCACTGGTTTAGAGAAATGATGGGTCTGGTGGTCTGTTGAACTAGTTGGTTACTAGGGTGAATTTGAATAGCCAAATAGCAATCTACTCAACCAAAGCACAAAACAAGAGCTTTTAAACCTAAACTAACATGAAATCTAACTGGTTACCAAGTTTTAGCTCAAATCATAGAATTAAAACCTCTAGACCTATTTGATGGTTTTTGGTAGTTATAAACAATATTGATAACACAAAATTCCTTAAAAACTCTAAATTTTTCTTAACAACTACTCATGGCAATTTTGACTAACTAGATGAACATGTTTAGTCTAATCAGTTCTCACTTATGTGTAACTACTGCCAAGAAAAGCACAAATCCAAACACCCCTTTTACTGATAAGCTCAAAGATTTTTGAAGAACAAGTATGCAAAGAGAACCCTACCTAGATCTGATGAAATCTAATATGAACATAAAGCAAACAATCACTCAACTTAAACAAGAACAGGTCATGCATCAGCCTAACAAGCAAAATAAAAAATTAGTTCAAGAGATTACCACTATGGACTGGTTAGCCCATAGAAACACCAAATTTGTGAGGATGAATTATGAGATGGATTATAAGATATGCAAGAATGAGGATTGGAAGAGGACTACAACAGTCTAACACCTAGACTACAACAGTCAAGGTGTTATGTCTTCTTTGATGAAACCTGTTGATAACCACAATCACAAAACAAGCTCTAAAATATCTTGAACAATCTTGAATACAAGCTTGAGCTAAGGGACTTTAGAGCAGTTAGTACAAGAATAAATAAGGCAAAATGTTCCCTGAATTACTTCTTGGTATAATTTTTTTTAAACAGAAAACAAAGCAAGGAGTTAATGCCTCACAATTTCCTTACCCAAACTTCTATAACCACAGATACTTGATATCTTCTTGATATCAGCTATCCATGGTCATATCTAAACCCGAATAAGAAGCTTATGTGGCTCTTATAAAATTTCCCTCGTTGACTTTATAAAACTTAAACTTTAAAAGGAGAACTCAAACAGAAAACTTTTTTGAAACACACGTTTGTAGAAACCTAAAACAGGTTTTAGAAAAACTGTTTGAAAGCAAATAAGAACAATGATAACAAATAAAGTAACATAGGACTTGTTTTATTCATCAAACACTACACCACTTTCCATTAATCAGACAAAGAGGATTTATAAGCTTGTGAACAAGAAAAACAAGAACAGCTAAAACTAAAACCCTAATGTGCCTTATATAGGCTTACATGTTATTCTAGAATTTCTAAAACCCTAATGTTTGAAATTCCTTGAATGCCCTTAGCTTGAATTTGAAGTTGGCCAAGATTCGAGCCATGTGATGTTGTTTTGTTGTCTTGTGGTGTTGTAGCTGTCCTTGAAGCAATCTCGAACATTAGAAGATCAGTAGGGACCAAGAAACTTGTATCTGTCATTGATATGGTCTTGTATTGGAGTTTGGGGAAACGATGGGTGCAGGAGAGTATTTATGTGGGGGCTATAGCCATGTGGTGTTAGTTTAAGGAGTGGGGTTTGAGTGAGGTTGACAGCAATTAGTGTTTTGAAGTATTTGGGTTAATAACCCTTTGATTAGGAGGTGATTAATGTTTAGGGTTTAAGTTGTGAAGGTGGTGATGAATAGGGTGGTTTAATCCAGATTAGTGGTTAAATATGTGTTTACTACCATTATTTAGTTTATTTAAACAGATTTAAAATCTTTTAATAAAAGGTAGTGAGTGGAATGCATACGTGGAGGGGATGGTGAGTCGGGGTGTGGTAATTGTAGGAGAGGTGCTAGTGGGGTGATGTGGCGACTGGGTATTGGTTGTGGAGGGTTTTGTTGTTTGCCAAGAGTGACCCCTATACTCCCAAGTTTTGTGCATATATGGTTTCAAACAGATACTCCCCATTTCTTTGTAAAACAACTTAGGGTGAATTACAAAAGTAGCCCCTATCTTTAATAACAACATGGACCAATCATGCAATTTTGGCATTCTCCAAGGACTAATGGTGACATATCTTGAAACGTTAGGACCAACTTGTAATATTTGATATTTAAAAGGGTTAAAAGTGACAAGTATTCAATCTTGAGGGACCAAACTTGACAATCTTCAAACTTCATGGGCTTCTTTGGAATTATGATTCTGGTCCGGTTCTTTGTGCGACTTCGTTTCCCATGTTCGTTTTTTGATTGATTCTTGTAATCTTTTGTCTTTTTCTCGATATCCGTGCCTAAAATACACATTGAGCAAACACAAGCATATTTATAGCACTTTTTATGATATTTTCACCATTTTAAGCTCGTTTGGGATGATGAGACTATGTATAAAAGCAGTCTCATCATGTGCCAATACGTATAAAATAATCTTTGGATTAGTGATCGTTTTTGGGTTTGAGAAGAAAGAAAATTAATTGACGAGTTACGCTAAATTACACTACGACGTAAAAATAAAACGTATACGTTAAAACGTAAAACGTGACAAAATTAAAAATTTAATCTAAAAAGTAATTAAAAATTAAAACTAAGTCTAAAAAAATATAACTAAGAATAAAATTCAATAATTAAATTTTAAAACTTATTATTAATTAAATATTTAATTTTAAATGGTAATTAAATCCCTAAAATTAAATATAATTAACAGAAAGTCCAAAATTATATTTTATCAAACAAATAGCTTACTTATATTAATTAAAAACTAAAAAGTATTATTCCTTAATTTTTAAAGCTCTTTTTCTATTTTTAAATCACTAAAAACTCATTTTTTTATTAAAATATTGCTAAAAAATAATAAAATAATCAGAAAAATAAAATTTCTTTTTCAAAAATCCTAAAATAATTCACTTAAGCTGGGAAAGTTGAAAAAACTAGAAAAAAGTGTATTTAAGCCTAATAGGACAAAAACAATCCCCTATGATAGTGACAAGTGCTTTTCCTTTTGTTTGTTTGCTAAGCAGTGGGAAGAAACAAGCAGGCAGTGGGAAAGGAGTTCCCACTCCTCCTTCACAGAAAGTGGATTATGGACGATTTGAGCTTGTTTTCTT
This sequence comes from Glebionis coronaria, assembly GCA_025667525.1. Classification (NCBI taxonomy): domain Eukaryota; kingdom Viridiplantae; phylum Streptophyta; class Magnoliopsida; order Asterales; family Asteraceae; genus Glebionis; species Glebionis coronaria. The sequence goes on from CM046877.1 coordinate 257,225,809, forward strand.
GGTGATTTTGGATACAAAAGTCACCCCCAAAACTAGTTTGGTTGTAAGGGAGTCATAGCAACACAATAATTCAACAATCAAACACAAATCAAGGCTCATTCAACCAAATACAGTAAAAGTAAACAAAGAAATGAGGTCTGGGGGGTGTTTTTCTTAGACAGTGACCTCCAAATGCTATAAAAACTTCCCTAAGTTGTCTAAATCCTAACAACCAGCTTATGTACATCTAAATTTACCTATCTTCCAAAAATAAAACCAAAAGTTAAACCACAAAACCTAAAATTGAACTCAAGTATTATGCTGGTATGTTTGGTATGCAGAAAAAATGAAATGATGAACTATTGTACCAAATGATGAAATTTAAGCATGCAAATCTAGGACTTTACCCTACTAATTTATACCAAAAAGATTCACACCTATAGATGACCCTAAGAACTATCTAATGACCAATTATTGTGACATAAAACATATTAATGAACCCATAGCAACCCTAAGCCTGTTTTGACAGTTTTTTCTTAAGAAAAACTAGCAAACACCAATTTGAGATTTTAACAAAACACTTCAACCCAAACTTCAAAACTAACTTAACCAAGCTAAAGAGTCATGTTAGGGCTGGTTTCATCAAATCATGCTATCACCCACACTTGAATTAACACAAATCCAAACACCCTCTCAACTTGACAATATTTGAAATTAACGAAGTTTCTAACTACAAAGCAATACCAAATCTTGTAAAACACAAAGGACATGTATCAAACACACAATAATCCTAGATTAGACACTAAATTACCTTAAACCAACATTCATGAATAAAAATTTCACATCATTCAAATAACCACGAAGTATAAAGTGTTCAAGCCACAAACCTTATCTTGGCTTTAATCAAGCCAAGAAGGCAGCTGATGCCATATTTATGGTCCTCATGAGCTTATAGGACGGTGTGAAATAGCTTGTTTGTTGATAGGCTACAACAGCCTCAAAACTAGAGATAATGGAAGGATAGAACAATATGTCTTTTTAATTCCTGCTAAGAAACACAAACACAAAAGACAAATCCACAGAAACTTGATCAAAAGCTTGTTGTCAGCAAGCCTTTGATGGATGTTTTTGGGACAGTTAGGATAAAAACAAGTTAAGAATAAAAGACTTTAGAAATCCTTAAAATACAAAGTTTGGTAAAACAAGAGATTACCATAAGCTTTAACAACTTATGACAGCTTTGTGGACTTGTTTGTGTGTCAAACAACCAGATTCACAAGCTCTCATACGTTGGATCTCGAAAGTATATTTTTCGACCATATCTTGAACAAAAAAAAATATTTTTGATAAATTTAAAAATGACTTTGTATATAATACAAACATTGCACTATATAAAACAAAACAAGAAGGAAGTCAACAATTGCAAGATGTAGAACACCAAACTTTAACTATTCAATAATTTTAAAAAAATTATAAATGTTGGAACAAAATTCATGGGACACAATCCGTCGCATACTTATACTACATGATAGAAGATACTAGAATCGAAAAACCCTAGCTATGTCTTTTCCAAATCTGCCCTTTGATTTTGAATTTGTCTGGGTCAAGAGAGGCCATGTGAATGATTCTTGTAGTCTTGTGATGTACAGCTGCCAAAAGATGATCTGAGCCCTTCATTGGAGTCTTCGGGAACAAGATAAACACATGGTTCGTTGATTTTCTGGCAAGATGCCATTCTTACCCAAAATGGTGAAGCGGGGGATAATCGTGGGGCCTTTTGGGTGAGCTGGTATCCAAGGTCTTTACATGGTTATGTTTGTTGGGTGATTAATCAATGATCTGGAAGGATCTATAGTAAACCCCTTGATTTAATATTGATTAGCAGGTGGGTTTTTTTAGGGTTTATGTGTGTTTGCTAGGTGATTAGAGTGAATAGAAGATGTTTCCCCCCTAATTTTATTATATAAAACCAGTTTTAAAATGGTTAATAAATAAAACCTCAGGGTGGCGTGGGTGGAGTATGGGCGGGGTAGTTTAGGGTTTTGGGTCGGGTAATGGTGAATTTTGTGGGCTTCGGGTGGGTTTGTTGGGCTTAGACTGGGTAAACGTAGGGTATGGGTTATGAAATGGACAAGTTTGGTCCCCAGGGTTTGTAAAAAATTGTATAGCAAGTTTGGCCAGATTTTAGTTACTTTCCCTTTTGTAGACAAGTTAGAGCAAATAGCAGAATTGGTCCTTCCATCTTCATAAACATGAATCAAGGGTTATTCTTGCAATATTTAAGATCTTTAAGGGCTTGTTTTATCAACTCTTGAAACTTTAGGACCAAACTTGCAATAATAGAGATTTACAAGGGTCTAAAGTGACAAGTATTCAAATCTTAAGGGACCATTCTTGACAAATCTTCAAACTTCAAGGACTTTTTTGGAAATTCATTTCTCGGGTCCGGTTCTTTGTGCGGCTTCGTTCCGGTGTTCGTTTTTGCTTGAATCTTGTGATCTTTTGTTGATTTCACGATATGCGTACCTAAAATACACAATGAAGAAACACAAGCATATTTTGGGGTATTTTGTGATATTTTCAAGCATTTTAAGCCCGATTTGGACGATGAGACTATGTATAAATGCAGTCTCATCAGTAGCACTTCAGGAAGCTTGCAATTACTTGTAGATCGTATGATTAGTTGGGCATCCAAAAGGCAGAAAAGCATTGCGATATCAAGTACGGAGGCAGAATACATTGCCATGTCTAGTTGTTGTGCTCAAGTCCTTTGGATGAGATCACAATTAACTGAATACGGTCTTGGATTCAAAAAAATACCGATGTACTACAACAATAAAAGTGTTATTGCCCTTTGGTGCAACTACGTTCAACTCTCCCGGTGAAAGTATATTGAAATACGCTACCATTTCATCAAAGAGCAAGTGGAAAACGAAGTAATCGAGCTATATTTTGTCAACACAGAGTACCAGTTGGCAGATATTTTCACCAAGGCTTTAGATCGAGGACGAATCGAGTTTTTCATCGACAAGCTGGGCATGAAATCATTCTCACCAGATACTCTTAATGAGTTGGCAGAAGAAACTGCAGAATAGTGGTGGTAAACTATTCTCGAGTATCCTTTTTCGTGATCATGTATATATTGTATATATTTAAATCCCAAAAATAAAAATACAAAAATATAAAACGTATAAAAACCATAAAAATTATAAAATCAAGACAATCCAAAAATACTTTTCATTTTCAAAAAGGCATGTCTTTTAGTACGATAATATTTACGGCCTTAGAAATGTCGATTAATATTGACACGGCGCCATAAATAGAGTTTGTATAAAAGCTGTAAATATTTTAAAACTTGCCTATATGGCTTGTAGTTATTTTTGACTGCAACCCGCATTTCGCATTAAAGTCACGCATTTCCTCGGAAAACTTTGGCTCACAACGGGAATTAATTTTCTCGGGTATGGTTTACTTTAAAACCATACAAGGGATCAAGTTTACTTTATAACTTGGTCTAACACAAATCTGTGTACGCTTTGGTGCATTTATTTGTAAAAATAAGAGAAATCTTATTGCCACAAGAATCGTTTCTTCAAAACTTTAAATGGAAAATGTCTTCATGGTTATTTGACTCTTTCAACAATGACTACAACTTTTTAAATAGAAAACAGGTCATTGTTTAATGGGGAGAAAATATCAAATCGTCTTGGAAATCAAATTGGTCTTTAAAATATTTTTTCAGAAAAATTCAAACGATTATTATTCCAAAGCCGAATCTTATGTGGTGTACTCTTTAAGTGATGTGTGAATTCTCGTGCCGTGGGTTTTTTTGCTTTAAGTTCTAGGTGATATTCCATGCTTTAGGATATGTTGTTTATGCCTTAAGTTATCGAGCTTTATGTGTGTGAGCAACGGGAATTAGCTTACGAGCTTTAAGTGATAAATAAGGAAAATTATTCAAACAAAGGGGACTAAATTGAAAATTCATCAACAGTTTGACCTTGTCAACCCCCCCCCCCTGTATGTCACTTTCCGCACACACAAACACCCACTCCTTCCCCAACCGCCATTGATAGCTTTTAAAAACCTTCGACTGTGTTCAACCCACTCAGAATCAAGCTTTAAGGTATTAATCAATTATTCAAATCATGTTTATCTATATACCCATATACATTAATTTTAGTCTCGTAACCAATGATCTCAAATCCATCCTGTTAGGGTTGTTAAGATTTTTTTGTTGCGAAAATTAAAATTGATAAGGGTGTTTTGTTTGATTAGTCCTTAGAAACATAAGTCATACCTTATATTTGCCCAAAAACAGACTTAAAATCGAACCTCAAAACCGTTTTCCTCGTAAAATCCGCCCAGATTGCGAGATCATGTTATTGCAAAATCTCGTTTTTTGAGAAATCTGGTTAATGCGAGATCATGTCTCGCAATAATATTGCGAGATTGGATTTTTCAATAATCTCTATTTTTTGGGAAATTTCGGGATCTTGTTATTGTGAGATGTTGTTTAGATAGTTATTCTGAGATTTTCAATAATTATTGCGAGATATTTGTTTACATTTTATTCCGAGATGTTGGACATTGCGAGATTATTGAAAAACATTGCAAGACTTGTCTACTTAGATTATTGCGAGATCTCTGGTTAAAACATTCTGAGATCTTGCATAAAATTTATTCCATGATGTTTCTTAGTAATTATTGCGAGATGTTGTTGATATTGCGGAACCCAATAACTGCGAGATCTTTTGAGCTATTTCATTACGGGTTCTTTGTTCATGTTTTATTCCGAGATCTTTTGCGGCTGAATTTTCATATAATATGACTTAGGTTTAAAACACGGATAATATAAAACAAGCTAATGTTGTGACATGATATTCTTTGCTATGCTACGAGTTTACATGACTAATGATATATATATTTGTGTGTATCATTTACATATGTGTTATCTTAAGAAGGAAAATGTCTATCACTGAAGAGCAAAAACTCGCACTCGATAGCACTAGTTCCAAAGAATGATAGATTGCCATTTGTTGAGAATTATCTACAACTCAAGGAGTATTTTGATCAAAGTTTATCGGCATTCAAAGTAGCTATGTACATCTTGGATATCTCTTCCATTTAGACTGCATTACGGGCAACAACATCCGTCCCAAAGGTTTATGTATGACTTATGCACACGACTTAACCAAATACGAATACCATCATGGATGAAACCAAAAAGAAAGATTAGATTAGATGAAGAATAAAGAGAAAAACAAAGAGGTTGTGAATTCCTAGTGAGAGAAAGACATATGTTTCTCTCTCTATAAACTATGAAAATGGAAAACACACACACACAAATGAGTTGTTTAGTGCCTTTTATACTACAAGTGTAAGGTATAGAAGGCCTTCCTCATTTGTGTGTTCGGGTCTAATTCCCGTTACATACATAACATTATACTAGAACTCTCAACACCATTATGTAGCATTTTCCACGAGCTTCACAACGGTATGTTATATGACCATCACTTTAAATACTTCTAACAATATCCCCCTAAGGGGTGGTCATGTAATATGTGACTTCACTTTGTTGTTGACATTGAACTCGTTGTCTTGAGAGTTCCTTCATAGTTCCTTTCATGACATGTGATTTTTGAATCTTTGATCTTTGCCTTGACTGGATCTTAAAACATTGCCATCTTGTGTTCTTGTGTCTTTCCCCACATACTCAAACTTTGATTTGAGATGAAAGCTTGTTAACAATCTCCCTTGATCATCAGAGTAGCGGATGTCTTTGTCTTTTAGATGTTCTTAAGCTCTCTTCATTTACTTGAGTATGTGACCTCGAATTGCGATTCTTGAGATAACGCCACCGTTTGCATTCTTCTGGTTTCCCGTTATATAGTACAACTACTGTACCTGTGATTAGGTGAGTTCAAAGAACTACCTTGACAGGGTTTCTGGCTGTGGTAGCCGTTCTCATTACTTGAGCATCTCGAAAGATAGTTCACAGTAAGGAGTGAATCATGCAGTTCCATTCTGCTGATTAAGTCGTCAATTCATTTCCTGGAACAAGTTTGAATTACTTAAGAACCAAACCATTGTTGCTTTCCAGTTGACACAAGTTTGATTCGTATAGAATCTCACAAGTTACCTACCGCAGTGCTGTTTGATGATGACACTGGAAGGATTTCCATTCGTCACAATAAATACTAAGGAGTATTACTCTGAATGTTCTGGCAAGATCATAAAGATATTGCGTCGAGACCTGGAACGAGTTTGAATCAAGAAAGAATCAAACTGCTGTTGCTTTCCAGTTAACATATGTTTAATTCAAGTGAATCTTGCATATGACCTACCGCAGTGTTGTTTGATGTTAACACTGGAAGGATTTTCATTCATCACTGTGAATACTAAAGAGTATCACTCTGAATGTTCTGGCAATACCACAAGGATAGAGCGTAGGACTCTGTAAATTATCGCTTGGGTTCTAATGATAAACAACAATTGATATATGGAATAACTGTCCTAATGATATTTTTTGATGAATCTCGTTGGCTCTAGACTCTATAAGTGCACGTTTGTTTGATGATCGGAGGCTGGAGCAGACTGCCACCTTTTCAATATCTACTATCTCGGAGTGAGAAAGTTGATAGAAATGAGTTGATCTCAGTGACAATAAAACAAAATTCTTTTGAGAGAAGCTTGAGTTGGCTGGGAAGGGTTGTGTATTGCATCACTGGGTCCATGATGCTTTGTCTTCAGTATCAGAAATCATCAAAGTGATTGTGATAAAAGATGTATTGACCCGGATTCTGCCTAAGTTGTATGGAGGGCTTCTTTCTTTACACCCTTTATCCTTACATTTCTTTTTCATTCTTCAACCCTAATACAAGGTTTAGCCAAGTATGAATATTTGTTCGTCTCGATTCAATTCGAATTGATTAAGGTTGAAAGTGTGACTCAATCGTTTTTGGTGAATAAAAGAAGGTTTGGTTATCTATTTCTAATTAAAAGGTAAAAGCGAAACATAATAAAAATAAAGCAAAAACAAATAACTAATAATAAAGGAGCAAAACAAATAATAAAACGTAAATTAAAGCAAAACAATTAATAAAAATAAAACTAGAAGAAGAAATTAACTTTCGACTGAAAAATAAAATTTACTTAATGAAAAAGGAGGAAATAAAACTAAGTGGCTGCTTTAAAACTAAACGAGACAAAACCTAAAGCGGGCACTAAATAAAAGTTAAAACTTAAACTTATCGAAAAATATTAATACTAAAAATCGACGAAAAATATAACTAAAAATACGTGACTTTTAGAATTAAAATCGGAACAACTTTCAGATAAAACTAAACGATTAGGGAACAATATTAATAAATAAGCAAGCAGGCAAGCTAGTAGCTGGAAGCACCCAGGCAGGCTATGAATTAGGCGGGAAAATGGGAAGCAAGTATGCAAGCTGGCATGTCATTTTTTTTCGGAATATTTGCTTCTTTGGAATGTTTGGATCTTAAGATGATTTTCTTCGTATAAATGTTTTACTAATCTTCGGAATATCAAATATTTTCAGAGAAACAAGTTATTTTTGGAATAACTAAAGATTTTCGGAATATGCGAATTCTTCGGAATAAATCAACATTTTCGGAATAGCTAAATCTTCGCAAAAATTATAATTTCAGAAAAAGGGAATTCTTTGGATAAACTAAATATTTTCGGAATAAGATGACAATTTCAGAGAAATGACTAATTCGGATAAATGAACCAATTCAGAGAAAAGAAGGAATTTCGGATAAATAGAATTGCAAGGAAATTTTCGGAATAAACATAAAATTCAGATAAATGTAAATTCGGACAATTATATTCGGAATAAGGAATGCATCTTCGGAATTTCAAAACCCTTTTGCGAAGAAATTGAAAAAACAGATGATAGTAACAGTATGATCTAAAAACAAGGAAAAAGCTATGAATAAGCTATAAATCAAATAAGCACTTACCAAAACTAAAACCAAATCAATTTTAAGAAAAACTAAACAAGCCACAAATTAAAAACTTGAAAAACACTAATTAATCAAAACATTTAAAATCAACTAATAATCAAATCTATTAATCTATCAAACCAACTTAATCAAAAATAAGCCAAACACTAGTAAATCAATACAATAAGCTCAAAACATCCACCACATAAAAACTATAAGATCAATCACATGAATAAATCAATCACATCATAAAATAGATGAAATCAACTACATGATTAATTAAATCACCACAAGATTAAGAAAGGTAGAATGAGAGATATGAAATAAACTTGATTAAATTGAAGATTTAAGATTCAAAGTTACAAGATTAAGAAAGATTAAGAAAACCTGAAGAGAAAGCTAGAGAGAGAAAATAAACACACCAATTACCTACTAAAAATTAACTACTCCACTAATGACTATTTTCTAACTATATATAGGGGAGGAAGTAAGCTTGTTTCTTCTCTTTTCTTCTCGTCTTTTTCGACTGAGGCTCGGGATTAGTCGAATGATAACTTGAACTCGTCTTCTATTTTTCTTCTTTTAATAGACTTGGTTCTTCGACTTCGTTAAACTTCCGTCTTTAGACTTTTTCTTCGATAAATCTTCAGAATAGGCCTTCGACTTCCGTTCTTCTTGCACTTTTGATCTTTTGACTTCGTCTTTTGTCTTTTTCTTCGATAAAAGCCGGTGAAAGCCCATGTTTTCTTCCCTTTTCACATTTTGGTCCTAAAACACAATAAAAACACAAACCACGCATAATTCTGACGTTTACGACATAAAATACACGTTTTGGTCTTGTTATTATTGGAAATAAGTGGTAAAAGGATAAGTTTTTTCACATTTATTAAATCCCCTACACTTGACCATTGCAATGCCCTCATTCAATGCATTAACTTCAGGCACATAATACATTTTTCAACATAATTAACCCACCTTGGCCTTTATTAAATACTAACAATTAAGGAAACTAAAAAGATAGAAATATATACAAAACAAGTAAAAGAATCAAAGACTTACATTGGGGTTTTGGTTGTCATGAATGTTTATCATCCTCAAGTTTCACGTTCCCCACACCAAGCTTATAAACGAGATTATTGCTATATAAGTTAGCAAACTAACACAAACTCATGTGGCCCAATTATTCACTTAGACTCTCTTATTCCTAGGTGTATCTCTTATGTTTTATAATTGTCTTGAATGATCACGAGGATTCATTGTTTGACTTATTTTGATAGTTAATTTAGGCTGAAAATAAAGTGGGACGATTTAAGCAATAGTTAGCTAAAGGACAAAATCTTTTAAAACTGCTTCTCGGGACCTCTTAAAGTTCATGTCTTGGCATAACTTGCTTCACGATTTGAGACCTTTCTCGAACCGATATTTGGCAGCGACTTCATACTTCGAATCTTGAGAGACGTTCTTGAATTTATGGTCTTCTCTTCATAACAGGAATTTCTTCACTTGAAGTTTTTGAGAGATTCTTCATACTTGGACCATGACTTCTTCATTTTCTCCAATCTTTATTTTGTATTTTGATATACAACGATCCGCCTCCTTTTAGGACTTGGATCTATTTATCCTCATACCTTGCTAAGGTCTTTTCGGATAGACTTCCCCATGATCTTTTGGGGAGTATTTGCTTTTCGTCGTGTGTCTCGATCCTTCATATTGATTTTTGATAAGTGATTCTTCACATCACTTTTGGATCTTTAGCAACAAAATGTAGCCCTCATGCCTTGTTAGGGCCTTTTCGGACTCGCCAATCTTCGCATCCCGCTTCAATAAGTTATTCCTTGGCTATGAACTCTAATTAATACCGAGCAACTTTTAAACGGTCTTGGGCTAGAATCTAAGTAACTTTTCAAATCGTACAACCTTATTTATTACAATTAAATTTATTAGAAAGCGATGGGAGAATAAGCTCATAATTAACTCACATAATTTCATGAAAGAATAGCAAACTTATAATTGACTCTATCATCTCTCGTTCTCCATAATTTAAAATCTCAAGGAATGAGACTCGTGGATGCTTAGCCAATTAAATCAAAGTTTTGGGTTTTCAAGTCGTCTATAGTATCTTGCATCTTCTTAGACTTTTTCAAGTTTAGAATTTATGTTTTAAAGTTCCCTTGATAAACTACTTTCTGGGATCAATTATAGGAACTTGCGAAAAGTTCTTGTTCTTGACCCGTGAGAGTTAAGACTTTCGCTTTTTAAAGTTACCTATATAAAAGCCTAGCAAAACTTGACTTAAAAACGTCAAGGATACTAGCTAGAGTAAACTAGGATAAGTAGACTCAGGTTGAGTCAAAAGATTCACAACGTTTAAAAATTAAAACCACTTTATTAAAATTTTATTCTAGCAAAGAAAGTAAATAACGATAGCAAAGCAAAATACTACTATACAACTAGGCCAAAATAGATTAAAATTTTTGAAAAATGTCGAAAAATTAGATTTTCTGGTTAAAATGAGGACAAATACAAGGAAAAGCCCACTTACATCGATAGAAGTCTCCCCTACACTTGATATAAACATTTTCCTCAATGTTTAAGCATGTTGGAGTAAACTCCCCTACACTTAGGACATTGTGCATGTTGTTTAAATCTTGCTAAGGAAAGGACAACTATAGTGATTTCAATGTGAACATATAAGATATGAAATATTGAATCACGATAGTTTAGGATAGAACCTGGAAGACGGGTACACGGGATCACGGTCGTCAAATGTCATCAAAAGTGCTCTTTGAAGCTTTGAATCCCTGCACATCATAAGAAACAAGACAACAAACACCTACGGGGCTCCCCCTACACTTATTATGAAAACAGTAAGAGATAGATCAACAGGTTGCCTCCCGAGAAGCGCTTGTTTTTGATAACCGAGTCACGAGCCTGACTCCACCCAGAACTAATTCAAAGGAAACATGGTGAGGGATGGAATCATCTCATGAGAGATGTCCACACCAAAGTACAGCTTCACACGCTGGCCATTCACTTTAAAATTAGGCCCATTTGGTTGAGAAAGTTCAATCGTGTCGTAAGGGAAAACTTTGGCGACGGTGAATGGACCAGCCAACGGCTCTTAAGCTTGCCCGAAAAGATCTTCAACCGAGAATTAAAGAGTAAAACTTGATCACCGATGTGAAATTCTCGGTTCTTAATCCTTGCATCATGAATGATCTTGGTTTTCTCCTTGTAGACCAATGAATTCTCATAAGCTTCATTCCTCAGTTCATTTAGCTCGTTGAGTTGAATCTTCCGAAGATCATCGGCTTTGTTGATATCAAAATTGGCCCACTTCAAGGCCCAATACGCCTTATGTTCCAACTTAATAGGGAGGTGGCATGCCTTCCCGTACACAAGACAATATGGAGTGCAACCAATAGGTGTCTTATATGCGGTACGGAAAGCCCACAAAGCATCATCTAACTTATCGGCCCACGAGGCACGATGCTCTGCCACAGTACGCTCTAATATTCTCTTCAATCCACGGTTAGATATCTCGGCTTGACCATTTGCTTGGGGATGATAAGCGGTGGAAAGACGGTGATTGACACCGTACTTAGCAATGACTCGAGCAAATTGATCATTGCAAAAATGACTCCCTCGGTCACTGATGATAGCACGAGGAACACCGAATCGAGCAAAAAGTTGTTTCAAAAAGTTCACAACCACCCTTGCATCGTTCGTAGGGAGAGCCTTTGCTTCAACCCATTTAGATACGTAGTCAACGGCTACGGGGATGTACTTGTTCCCTTTGGATGATGAAAATGGACCCATAAAGTCGATACCCCATACATCAAAGATTTCACATTCTTGTATGGAATTTTGAGGCATCTCATCTTTATGTGTGATCTTGCCTTGGCGTTGGCAAGCATCAAAATGTTTAACCATTTCATGAGCGTCATGATAAATGGAGGGCCAATAGAATCCAGAGTCGGACACTTTCTTCGCGGTATAGTTAGGACCAAAGTGACCACCAGTGGGTCCTTTGTGGCAGGCTTCAAGGATTAGTAAAGCTGTCGGCCCATCAACACACCGACGAATGACAAGATCCGCACATTGTTTGAAAAGTTAAGGGTCGTCCCAAAAATAATGCTTAATGTCTTTAAAGAACTTTTTCTTTTGTTGAGATGTTAACCCTTCCTTGAGAATTCCACCCGCCAAATAGTTTGCAATGTCCGCAAACCATGGGGTTTCATCAAGATTGGAGTTAATAGACATCAAAGCCTCAAGGGGAAAAGAGTCATTAATCTCTTGATTTGGGAGCTCCCCTTGATAAGGATCCTCGAGTCTACTAAGATGATCCGCGGCTAGGTTTTCTACTCCTTTTTTTATCATGAATTTCAATTTTGAATTCTTGAAGGAGTAAAACCCAATGAAGAAGTCTTGGCTTGGAATCTTGTTTTGTTAACAAGTACTTCAACGCGGAATTGTCGGTATAGACAATGGTGGTGGAAAGAACAAGATAGGGGCGGAACTTCTCAAAAGCACTATAGCTAAAAGCTCTTTTTGGGTAGTGGTATAATGAAATTGAGCCCCTTCATTGTCTTGCTAGCATAATGGATTGGTTGGAAGTGTTTGTTCACTCTTTGTCCCAAAACTGCTCCAATAGCAAAGTCGCTAGCATCACACATCAATTCAAAAGGTAATTCCCAATTAGGGGTAACCAAGACCGGTGCCTTAGTTAGTTTATCCTTAAGAAGATTGAAAGAGTCAATACACTCTTTAGAAAAGATAAAAGGAGTATCCTTTTCCAAGAGGTGGGTCATCAGGAGAGCAATCTTAGAAAAATCTTGAATGAAACGAAGATAGAAGCCCGTATGACCAATGAAACTTCTCACACCCTTCACGGTTGAAGGTGGAGGTAATTTAGCGATCACTTCAACTTTAGCACGGTCAACTTCAAAACCGGATTTGGAAATTTTATGACCAAGAACAATACCTTGTTTTACCATGAAATGGCATTTTTCCCAATTAAGAACGAGACGAGTGTCTTCACACCGTTTGAGCATACGTTCTAAATTGGCATGGCAAGTAGAGAAAGAATCACCATACACCGAGAAATCATCCATAAAGACTTCCATAGTTTCTTCAACCATGTCATGGAATATAGCCATCATACACCTTTGGAAAGTCCTAGGAGCATTGCATAAGCCGAAAGGCATTCTTTTGTAAGCAAATGTTCATTAAGGACAAGTGAATGTTGTTTTCTCTTGGTCTTTAGGGTCGATGGGAATTTGAAAATACCCGGAAAAACCGTCTAAGAAGCAATAATAGTCATTACCCGCTAAACGCTCGAGCATTTGATCCATGAAAGGAAGAGGAAAATTATCCTTGCGAGTGGCATCATTGAGCTTGCGATAGTCTATGCAAACTCACCAACCCGTAACAAGGCGAGTAGGAATCAACTTGTTGTTTTCATTGGGAACAACGGTTATTCCGCCTTTCTTAGGCACACAATGGACGGGACTAACCCATGGCGAATCCGAAATAGGGTAAATCATTCCGGCATCTAGAAGTTTGATAACCTCTTTCTTGATGACGTCATGAATTTTAGGATTAACCCTTCTTTGGCTTTGGATTGCGGGTTTAAAGTCATCCTCCATGAGAATTTTATGAGTACAAAAGTTCGGACCAATTCTGCGAATGTCGGAAAATTTCCAAGCAATTGCTTTCTTATGCTTCTTCAGCACGTCGATAAGTCGAGATTTTTCGTCTTCTTTAAAGTCCTTTGCGATGATGACGGGTAACTTCTTATTGTCTTCAAGGAAAACGTATTCGAGATGAGACGGTAAATCCTTAAGCTCTAAATCCAGAGGATTGTCGATGGAAGGCGTAGTCAAATTCGGATCATCGATAGAGATTTCCTTAGGAGAAGATGGACAAATATGGTCCTCATTGAGAAGTTTCTCAATGGTACGAATGTCTTCTTCCCAATCGATAGGAGAATCGTCATATTGTAAGTCCACATTCCATAAAGTTGCTTCAAATTCTTTCAAAAGGAAATCACTTTCTCCAAATGGAGTCAGTGATGGAGCAATAGAGGCAACGGTCTCAACAATGGGTAGAGAAGAAGAACCACTTTTACAAGCGTCTTTGAAATGCTCTTCACAAGCCTCATCAAGTACGTCAATGAAATTAACGCTCTCGTATTAAGAAGGTTGCTTAGAAAGTTTACCCATGTTGAAGACGATTTTATCGTCACCAACTCTCATGATTAATTTGCCCAAGGCTACATCAATGAGAGTGCGTCTGGTCCTCAAGAATGGACGTCCAACGATTAATGGAACACGGGGGTCCATCTCGTAGTCAACGACAACTAAATCCGCCGGAAAGGTGACTTTTGTCGACACCAATGAAGACATCTTCGGCTATCCCCACCGGATAAGCAACCGTACGGTTAGCTAATTCCAAGGTCATTCGTGTGGGGACTATCTCGGGTAGAGATAATTGTTTCTAAACACCTAATGGAATTAAGTTTATACTAGCACCTAGATCGGCTAGGGCCATACAATTTTCTACCCCGGGGAAGTTGCAAGGAATGAGAAAACGACCCGGATCACCAAGTTTGGTTGGTAATTTCCTTAAGAGCACTACAGAGCAATTCTCATTAAGTTGGGTCTGAGCGATATCAAGAAGCTTTTCTTTGTCACTGAGAAGATCTTTAAACATTTTAGCATATTTCGGCATGTGAGCGAGAGCCTCAGCAAAGGATATGTTGAAATTCAATTGTTTAAACATTTTAAGAAAGTTAGAAACCTGAATATCATCCTTTTTCTTCAACTTCTCTTTCCTCAACCTTGAGGGATAAGGTATATTGGGTTGAGATGAAGGCTTTGGAATGGAATTCGCACTCACATCCTTAGGTGGTGGAGGGGTGGAAGTAGAAGGTGGAGGAATTGGAGAAGGGGACTCGTTTTCCTTTGTCACAATCACCGATGTAGGTGTAGGAATCTCGGGTTCCTTTAAACCTTTGCAACTTCGGGTGGTGATTGATTTCATCTCCCCTCTTGCATTAGCAACGGTGTTACTCGGAAGAGAACCCGAACCAGAGCCTTGATTACTTGGGAAGAAACTAGCCATCATATCCCTTAAGTCATTCATTTGACTGCTCAAAGAGTTTCGCATATCGACTCGAAGATCATTCCCTTGTTTCGCCATATCTCCTTTCAAGTTGATGATTTGACGCTGAAGATTCTGCACCAGCGCGTCATTAGTCCTCATGTATGTTTCAACCTCGTGATTAAATGCTGTGGGTTGGTTGGAAGGAGGAGCATGGTAGGCAGGTGGTTGATAAGCGGGTTGTTGGTAAACTTGATTATTTCCTTGAGGTGGATATGGGTTTCTTTGGGTTTGATATTGAATGGGAGCTCGATTTTAGTTTTGATTGTTGCGATTGAGGTTGTTTTGGTTTTGAGGAGGAAAACCGGGTGGTGAAAGGAAGTTGTTTGAATGATAACTGAGCAAATTGCGGTCACCTTGAGGACGTGCTTGATAGCCTCCCGTAGAAAAGTTGTTAGCGGCATACACATTTTCCGGATTGTCATGAGGCGAAGGACAATAGGTGTATGAATGAGATCCCCCGAATATTTCACATTACTGACTCAAAGCATTAACTTGCGCATTGTTGTTTTTGGCATTGTTTGCGGTTTGTAGAGCGAGTGCTTCAACAATCGTAGTAAGCTTATCAATTCTCCTGTCGGCGTTACTAGTACTAGCATTAGCCACATTAGCCCGAACACTCCTAGTTTTCACTCTAGACTTATTCTCAATAATATCCCACGCGGCATTAGAAGACTTAACCAAAATGTTACCCCCCGAGGCACTATTTTGTGAATCTTGGTCATTCATGCTTAAACCATTGTAAAAAGTATTAATTTGATGCACTTTTGTAAAACCATGTTGTGGACACTTTCTTAAAAGTTCCTTAAAACGGTCCCAAGATTCACTAAACGTCTCACCGTACTTTTGTTCAAAGTTAATGTTCATTACGCAAAGCGGTAGTACGTGAGGGTGGGAAAAAGTAGTTGATGAATTTGGTCTCTAAATCTGACCACGTAAGAATACTTTGTGGTGGTTCCTTTGCAAGCCAATGTCGGGCTTGTCCCTCTAATGAGAAAGGAAAAAGTTGCAAGCGAACTACCTCTTGTGAAACCCCATTATACTTGACCGTATTAGTGAGTTGAAGGAACCTTTTGATATGGTCATGAGGATCATCAAGTGTACGCCCCAAGAATGGTTGAGCAGAGACCATTTGAATGAAGCCGGATTTGAGCTCAAAGTTGTTGGCTCCAATCTCGGGTATGACAATAGCATCGGTGTTGCTCTCTACGTGCGCTTGCAAAAGCTCGATCATTGGGCGATTGTCCATGGCGACAATAAGTAGAGTTTTGACTTCGGCTTGAGTTGCTTTCTTCTTACGAGCACGGGTACCCATACACACCAATAAAAGGAAAAGAATGATAGACAAGAAATGTTTTTGGGTTTTTATGTTTTTCTATTTTTTTGGATTTTTGAAAAATTTTAATTTTTATGAATTTTTGAAAAATTTTGACACGAAAAATAACGTTCGAAAGTGAACGGATCAGAAAATCCAACGCGTCTCTCACTAAAAACCGTTAATCTTCACGAAAAGAGCCGGCAGCGGCGCCATCTAATACAAGGTTTTGCCAAGTATGAATATCTGTTCGTCTCGATTCAATTCGAATTGATTAAGGTTCAAAGTGTGACTCAATCGTTTTTGGTGAATAAAAGAAGGTTTGGTTATCTATTTCTACTTAAAAGGTAAAAGCGAAACATAATAAAAATAAACCAAAAACAATTAACTAATAAAGAAGGAGCAAAATAAATAATAAAACGTAAATTAAAGCAAAACAATTAATAAAAATAAAACTAGAAGAAGAAATTAACTTTCGACTGAAAAAAATAAAATTTACTTAATGAAAAAGGAGGAAATAAAACTAAGTGGTTACTTTAAAACTAAACGAGAAAAAACCTAAAGTGGAAACTAAATAAAAGTTAAAACTTAAACTTATCGAAAAAATATTAATACTAAAAATCGACAAAAAATATAACTAAAAATACGTGACTTTCAGAATTAAAATCGGAATAACTTTCAGATAAAACTAAACGATTACGGAACAATATTAATAATTAAGCAAGCAGGCAAGCTAGTAGCTGGAAGCACCCAGGCAGGCTGGTGAATTAGGCGGGAAAATGGGAAGCAAGTAGGCAAGCTGGCATGTCTTTTTTTTTCGGAATATTTGCTTCTTCGGAATGTTTGGATCTTGATGATTTCTTCGAATAAATATTTTACTAAATCTTCGGAATATCAAATACTTTTAGAGAAACAAGTTATTTTCGGAATAACTAAAGATTTTCGGAATATGCGAATTCTTCAGAATAAATCAACATTTTCAGAATAGCTAAATCTTCGGAAAAATTATAATTTCGGAAAAAGGGAATTCTTCGGATAAACTAAATTATTTTCGGAATAAGATGACAATTTCAGAGAAATGACTAATTCAGATAAATGAACCAATTCGAGAAAAGAAGGAATTTCGGATAAATAGAATTGTAAGGAAATTTTCGGAATAAACATTAAATGTAGATAAATGTAAATTCGGAAAATTATATTCGGAATAAGGAATGCATCTTTGGAATTTCAAAACCCTTTTGTGAAGAAATTGAAAAATCAGATGACAGTAACAGTATGATCTAAAAAAAAGGAAAAAGCTACGAATAAGCTATAAATCAAATAAGCACTTACCAAAACTAAAACCAAATCATTTTTTAGAAAAACTAAATAAGCCACAAATAAAAAACTTGAAAATTAATCAAAACATTTAAAATCAACTAATAATCAAATCTATTAATCTATCAAACCAACTTAATAAAAAATAAGCCAAACACTAGTAAATCAATACAATAAGCTCAAAACATCCACCACATCAAAACTATAAGATCAATCACATGAATAAATCAATCACATAATCAAATAGATTAAATCAACTACATGATTAATTAAATCACCACAAGATTAAGAAAGGTAGAATGAGAGATATGAAATAAACTTGATTAAATTGAAGATTTAAGATTCAAAGTTACAAGATTAAGATGAAGATTAAGAAAACTTGAAGAGAAAGCTAGAGAGAGAAAATAAACACACCAATTACCTACTAAAAATTAAAAACTAAAAATTAACTACTCCACTAATGACTATTTTCTAACTATATATAGGGGAGGTGGTAAGCTTGTTTCTTCTCTTTTGTTCTCGTCTTTTTCGGCTGAGGCTCGGGATTAGTCGAATGATAACTTGAACTCGTCTTCTATTTTTCTTCTTTTAATAAAATTGGTTCTTCGACTTCGTTAAACTTCCATCTTTAGACTTTTTCTTCGATAAATCTTCAGAATAGGCCTTCGACTTCCGTTCTTCTTGCACTTTTGATCTTTTGACTTCGTCTTTTGTCTTTTTCTTCGATAAAAGCCCGTGAAAGCCCATGTTTTCTTCCCTTTTCAAATTTTGGTCCTAAAACACAATAAAAACACAAACCACGCATAATTATGACATTTACGACATAAAATACACGTTTTGGTTTTGTTATTATTGGTAATAAGTGGTAAAAGGATAAGTGTTTTCACACTTATTAAATCCCCTACACTTGACCATTGCAATGCCCTCTTGCAATGCATTAACTTCAAAGCACATATTACATCTCTCATCATGATTAACCCACCTTGGCCTTTATTAAATACTAAACATTAAGGAAACTAAAAAGATAGAAATATATACAAAACAAGTAAAAGAATCAAAGACTTACATTGGGGTTTTGGTTGTCATGAATGTTTATCATCCTTAAGTTCCACGTTCCCCACACCAAGCTTATAAACGAGATCATTGTTATTATAAGTTAGCAAACTAACACAAACTCATGTGGCCTAATTATTCACTTAGACTCCTTTATTCCTAGGTGTATCTCTTATATTTTATAATTGTCTTGAATGATCACGAGGATTCATTGTTTGACTTATTTCGATAGTTAATTTAGGCTGGAAATAAAGTGGGACGATTTAAGCGATAGTTAGCTAAAGGACAAAATCTTTTAAAACTGCTTCTCGGGACCTCATAAAGTTCATATCTTGGCATAACTTGCTTCACGATTTGAGACCTTTCTCGGACCGATATTTGGCAGCGACTTCATACTTCGAATCTTGAGAGACGTTCTTGAAATTATGGTCTTCTCTTCATAATAGGAATTTCTTCACTTGAAGTTTTTGAGAGATTCTTCATACTTGGACCACGACTTCTTCATTTGTCTCCAATATTTATTTTGAATTTTGATATACAACGATCCGCCTCCTTTTAGGACTTGGATCTATTTATCCTCATACCTTGCTAGGTTCTTTTTGGATAGACTTCTCCATGATCTTTTGGGGAGTATTTTCTTTTCGTCGTGTGTCTCGATCCTTCATATTGATTTTTGATTAATGATTCTTCACATCACTTTTGGATCTTTAGCAACAAAATGTAGCCCTCATGCCTTGTTAGGGCCTATTCCGACTCGCCAATCTTCGCATCTTGCTTCAATAAGTTATGCCTTGGATATGAACTCTAATTAATACCGAGCAACTTTTAAACGATCTTGGGCTAGAAGCTAAGTAACTTTTCAAATCGTACAACCTTATTTATTGCAATTAAATTTATTAGCAAGCGATGGGAGAATAAGCTCATAGATAACTCACATAATTTCATAAAAGAATACCAAACTTATAATTGACTCTATCATCTCTCGTTCTCCATAATATAAAATCTCAAGGAATGAGACTCGTGGATGCTTAGCCAATTAGATCAAAGTTTTGGGTTTTCAAGTCGTCTATAGGATCTTGAATCTTCTTAGACTTTTTAAAGTTTAGAATTTGCTTTTAAAGTTCCCTTGATAAACGACTTTCTAGGATCAATTTTAGGATCTTGCGAAAAATTCTTGTTCTTGACCCGTGAGAGTTAAGACTTTCGCGTTTTAAAGTTCCATATATAAAAGCCTAGCAAAACTTGATTTAAACACGTTAAGGATACTAGCTAGAGTGAACTAGGATAAGTAGACTCGGGTTGAGTCAAAAGATTCACAACGTTTAAAAATTATAACCACTTTATTAAAAATTTATTCTTGCAAAGAAAGTAAATAACGATAGCAAAGGAAAATACTACTATACAACTAGGACAAAATAGATTAAAAATTTTGAAAAATGTCAAAAAATTAGATTTTCAGGTTAAAATGAGGACAAATACAAGGAAAAGCACACTTACTTCGATAGAAGTCCCCCCTACACTTGATATAAACATTGTCCTCAATGTTTAAGCATGTGTGAGTAAACTCCCCTAAAACTTAGGACATTATGCACGTTGTTTAAATCTTTCTAAGGAAAGGACAACTATAGTGATTTCAATGTGAACATAAAAGATATGAAATATTGAATCACGACAGTTTAGGATAGAACCAGGTAGACGGGTACACGGGATCACGGTCGTCAAATGTCATCAAAAGTGCTCTTTGAAGCTTTGAATCCCTGCACATCATAAGAAACAAGACAACAAACACCTATGAGGCTCCCCCTACATTTTTTATGAAAACGGTAAGGGATAGATCAACGGGTTGCCTTCCGAGATGCGCTTGTTTTTTATAACCGAGTCACGAGCCTGACTTGACCAAGAACTAATTCAAGGGAAACGTGGTGAGGGATGTAATCATCTCATGAGAGATGTCCTCACCAAAGTACAGCTTCACACGCTGGCCATTCACTTTAAAATTAGGCCTATTTTGTTGAGAAAGTTCAATGGTGCCGTAAGGGAAAAGTTTGGCGACGGTGAATGGACCAGAACAACGGCTCTTAAGCTTGCCCCAGAAGATCTTCAACTGAAAGTTAAAGAGTAAAACTTGATCAATGACGTGAAACTATCAGATCTTAATCCTTGCATCATGAATTATCTTGGTTTTCTCATTGTAGATCAATGAATTCTCATAAGCTTCATTCCTCAGTTCATTTAGCTCGTTGAGTTGAATCTTCCGAAGATCACCGGCTTTGTTGATATCAAAATTGGCCCACTTCAAGGCCCAATACGCCTTATGTTCCAACTCAATAGGGAGGTGGCATGCCATCCCGTACACAAGACGATATGAAGTACAACCAATAGGTGTCTTATATGCGGTACGGAAAGCCCACAAAGCATCATCTAACTTATCGGCTGATATGAGCTTAAACTCATATCCTTTTATCAACAAATAACCCTAAAACATGAAGCAAAATACCCATTTATCTTGTAAAAAGCAGTGTTATGTGGTATGTTTGTGTTTGTGTGATCTTATGTAGGTAAAAGGATACAATTTCAAGCAAACAAGGAAAAACCAAGCTCAAATGGATGAAAAAGACAAAAGAGGATCAAAAGTGACAAGACTTTGAAGTTCAAGGACCTATCTTGACAATTTGTGAAAGTTGAAGGACTAGAAGTGCAAATAAAGAAAAGTCAAGATTCAAGTCAAATTTGGTCAACTATAAAGTCAACTCAAGTCAAAGGGCCATTTTGTTGGAGAATCAAAGTTGAAGGGCCAAAAATGTCAAAGGAATGAAGATTCTGGCCTTAAATAGCAAACTGCCAAGTATAGGGACCTAATCTGCCAATTATGGAAAGTTTTGCATTCTTAATCCATGTGAAAAGAAAGTAACCAATGAGAAGAGAGAAAGGACATCACACGGATTGCCACATTACCCTCATTAATACCCACTCACAGCCGCCTCATTTATTACCATATCACAACAGTGCAATCCGCAACACACCCTCACAACCAACCAGAAGGCGCTACGTGTCCATCTTCTTTAACAAAAACATTTTCCAGGAACGGGATTTTGATAGAAGGCATTTCATGAGAAGATCAAAACACCAAATTTGCTCGTTTTGAAGAGAGGAATCCAATGGTGTTATCCAATTAACAAATAATCCATTCAATCAAAAACCCCCAAATCAGTTCATCACCTTCAAAGAGGATTTGCAGAATTCTTCCACGTGTCAAGCTATGATTGGCCCGAACACGTCACAAACTCCAACAGAATCTCCTTTCATGCCGATAAATACCCAGCTTGTACTTCATTTGTGATTGTAGCTTAATTTGTAAAACACATAGTTCTTAAATTTCCCTTTCCCTTTTCCCTACTTTTCACCTAACTACTCAAGAGTCTGACAAACTCTTGAGTTAGTTAGTTAGTTAGAAGCTTGTAACAAACATTTGTAACTGAATTCTTCAATAAAATTTCAAATTCAAGTTTCCCGCCAAATTCTGTTCTTCAATTCCTGCTATTTTCCTGCTGTTGTGTGATTCCATTGTTGCTGTTAAATGTTTGTTATGATCAATCATAGATCATAACTGACATTGGTGAAGTATTGTTGCTGTTTGATCAGAATTCAAGTTCTTTCCATTGTTCTTGAAGATTTCATGGGAGTTTGATGAATTGTAGCTGTTTGATTGTTGATTTGAGTTTATTACTAGTGATAGGTGGTGGTATCACTAGGGCAAGAGAGCTCAGCGCTCCTCTTCTTCCCAAAGGACCTCTACAATAGGTTTCTTAGCTTCTGTTTTATGTTCCCCTTAACAAGTCCTTGCCTGCTCATTTTCCTAGATAACTTGATGGCTGCCTGATTTTACTTGATAAGTAGTTGTTGATTGATTGAATCTAGTGTTTTGTAGTTTGACCTAGTGCATTTGTGTTCAGCTTTCTAGTTTCTAGCTTATTTTCAGTAACTTTTTGGTCTAATAGCTACTTTCAGTTCCAGCTTTGGTAATTGCTTGTTCTTAGCTTGAATGCATTTCATATTGATCACTTAAACTGGTCTGCTATAGCTTTTGTATCAGTTCAAATCATTACTCAATAAGTCTTTGTAAAAGTTTGATTAAAACAGATTAAGGAGTGTTTGGGAGTAGCTTTAAAATTGTTTTAAAGTATTAGAAATTGGTGTTTCAGAGTTTGTTTCTAGTTAATAAGTGGTAACAAGTAGTTCTTAGTCAATTTCAAGTCATAAATAAGGTCAAACAGGCAATTGGTTAACAAAAAGTTTGGGTCATTCTTCTTATCAGCTTTTGTTTGAAAACTTGCCAAATTCACTTGCTGATTTCTCCTTCAATACTTAATGAAATTTGCTCAAACCAGTTTCTAGTTATAGCTTATAACATAAACTTTTAGACTTTAAAAGGAAAATCTACAGTATTAAGAAATAAGCTAGTTATAAGCTTTTTAGCTCAAGCTTGAGCAAATGTCATTCTCTGTGATAAAGAGGTGACTGTTTCACTAGTTCTCTTAATCCACTTCATTAAAGTAGCTGTTTTCTTTCACAATCCTGTTTAGATAGTATTGAATATGAGTTTTTGAAATTTTGAGCTTTTTCACAAAAATGGGTCAACGTTTGGTCAACATAAGCTAAAAAGAGCTTATTTCAAATTTCTTCTTCATTACTGGATGAAAATGGTTCTAACTTGATTTCCCGTTCTTGTAATCAAGTGCTTAATCAGAATTGTCACAAAAATCAAGTTGTGGATGTTTGGATTAGGTTGTAGCTTATTTTGAGCTTATTGATAAGCACTCAATTGCTTATTTTAGACTTTTAGCTTATTTCCTTGAACACACGTAGCTATAATTGGATTTTAATAGTTTTGCAAGTGATTTCAGCTTATTTGGTTGAGTATTAAGCTCAAACGAGCTTAATCTTTCTTGTTGCCCGTTTTTAGTTAAATCTTTGGTTTATTTGCATTTAGTCCTTAGAAGTTTAAACAGTTTCTAAACCTAGCTAATCTTCCTAATTTTGTGGTTTTTGCAAAACTTGGTCCTTTATATTTGAAGTTTGTTAAATTTCAGTTGTAAGGTTTGTTAGTTTGTTAAAATTTGGTTAGTTTGTTAAAGTTTTTACAAGTTTGGTCCTTTTAGCTAACTGTTTTGCATTTATAGTCCTTATAACTTTTAGAATTTACATTTCAAGCATTTTCATTTTATAGAAATTACATTTTCAGTCCTTATAGTTTTAAACTTTGCATTTTTATATTTTACTTGAATAAAATTTGGAATTTGCAATTTGTTTTACGTATAAGTAGGTTTATATTTTTCATTTTTAAATAGTTTTGTTTGAATTAGCAATAGATTACCAAGCAAGCTTGAACAACCAAAAACAATTATAAATTTGATATTGATTGGACTTTCTATTAGATAAGAACTGAGAAAACGAACTTGCATTATACACATTTCAAATGGCGCCGCTGCCGGTTCTTTGACTACACGAGAGACTATCGATTGACGGTTTTCATTGGCTTTTGGGATCCGTTCATTTGGTGAACGTTATTTTTACGTATCATAAATCAAAAACA
This sequence comes from Glebionis coronaria, assembly GCA_025667525.1. NCBI lineage: Eukaryota > Viridiplantae > Streptophyta > Magnoliopsida > Asterales > Asteraceae > Glebionis > Glebionis coronaria. The sequence continues at coordinate 257,250,200 of CM046877.1, forward strand.
AATAAAAAATCAAAAATATAAAAATATATAAAAACTAAAAAATTAACAAAACAATTCTTTTCCTAAAGAATTGACCAAAAAAATTAAAAAATCCAAAAAGCAATCTTTTTCCTAAGAGATTGCACCCAAAAATATATATTATTGGATTTTCTCGGTTTTTATGTACATATAGTATTTTCCAATAAAAACTCATAAATACAAAAATATTTTCCATATATTATTATAAGTAAATACGTATACGTATAAGAACAATCAATTTACATATCTTCCATAAGTATTGCCGAGGCAATACACCGTGTTGAGGGGCGTTCCGGTCCTTGACACGCGTATCGATCAAACAAAATAAAGCAAGAATAGATAAATACTCTCAATAAGCAATAATTCAAAGAATACGAACATTTAAGTGAATAGAAAGGCGATGTGCTATAAAATGCCATCTAAGGGTCAATAGGTACTTAAGTGCTTCGCGCCACCTAACCCCCCGTTCACTTGGGAGTATTCTAAGAAGGAAAGCTTCATTGAGGGTCTTGCACCCAAAGTAGTATTACATATATTGTTACTTTCTTGTGGATATTTAATATTGAAACTCGAAGAGGATAATCTTATTCTTTTCAAAGTCACACGAGAGCTTCTCTCTCATTCCTCGTATTGAGTTGCATGCTCACTCGCGGGCGTGCACAAATACCGATTGGTGTACAACCTCTTCCTCCGAAAAGGAAGAAAAAGAGAAAGAGTAAGACTACCACCGTCCACCAAGCCGATCACGAGAATCGTGCTTTGTCATCACCACAAGAAGCCATGGCTGTTGATAATCGTACTTTGTATGAACGTATGCAATCCAACGTTCATGGATATGTTAGTGCCATTAAGATTCCCGACTTTCCCGCTAACACATTTGAGCTACATACATCTATGATCAATATGGTTTCTGCATCACCTTTCTTTGGAAAACAAAATGAGGATCCCCATGCTCATCTTAAGAGATTCCTTTCACTTTGCAACACCATTAAGCATAATGGGGTTCCACCTGATGTCATTAGATTGATGTTAGTGTCATTTTCATTAGATGGGAGTGCTAAGCATTGGTTAGACACCCAACCACCCGATAGTATCACCACATGGGATGATTTTACCACTAAGTTTTTGAACAAATTCTTTCCTCCACAAAAGACTATGGCTTTGAGGAATTTGATTATGGGCTTTACACAAAAACCTAGTCAATCCTTTGGTGATGCTTGGGAAGAGTATAGTGAGTTGTTGAGGCGATGCCCTAATCATGGAATGGATGAACTAAGCCAAATCAATACCTTCTATAATGGCCTTAAACCTCACCACCAAGATTCACTAAATGCTTCCGCGGGAGGGAGTATTCATTTCAAGACATACCATGAGGCTTTGAACATTATTGAGACTAAGGCAATGGTTCAAACAAACGATCCATTTGAAGAAAGAGTTCATGTTATCCAAAATACTTCTAAAACCCCTTGTGAACTCCAAATTCTTCAAGAGATCCTTCAACAAGTCAAACAAGGACAAGAAATGACTCAAGGCATGATTCAAGATTTTAAGAGCATGACATTGAACAATTCCTCAAACAATGTGAATGCCATCACCATTTCTTGTGTTACTTGTGGAGGTCCTCACTCTTATGAACAATGTGACAAGGTGCAAGGGTATCAAGGGGAATGCTATGCTTACCAAGAGGAACACCGTGAACACTTCAAGCCTAACATCAATCCAAATAACCTTTCTTACAAATCCCAAAATTACCTTACTCCACCCGGCTTTCCACCCCAACCACCCACCCAAATTCCACAAAATCCTCCTCAAATTTTAGCAAGGAATCAAGGGCAAAGACAACCATACCAAGGAAATAACTACAAGGCACCAAATCAATTTCAACCTCAAGCAAGTACCTTTTATCCACCAAATCAAGGATTTAACTCCCAACCTTTACCTTTCCAACCTCAAGGTTTTCAAGGTTATGTGCCACAAGAGTTAAACACAATGGATCTTTTGCAAAAGATGAATCAAGAGAATGAAAAGAAATTCCAAGCTATGGACAAGAAAATGAATGACCAATTCAATAAGCTTTTCATGGCATTAAATCAAAGACCACAAGGGGCTTTACCTTCCAACACACAAACAAACCCTAGGGCCAATGTTAATGCTATTACAACAAGGAGTGGTACAACAACAAAGGATCCTTCACCTCCTAAACCTACTATTGTTCAACCCACTTGTGCTCCTACTTGTGATAAGCCTTCTACTTCTACTCCACCTCCTCAAAGTGCTCCTATTCACTCAAACACACCTTCTCAACCACCTCATACTTCTCCTTTACCTTCCACACTTCCCAATGAAGAGGCTAACAAAGACAAATCTTCCACTACAACACCTATTCCACCTACACCAAAACCTACTCTTCCATACCCTTCAAGGTTGAAAAAAGACAAGTTAAAGAACAAAGATGACATACAAGTCTCCAATTTCTTAAGGATGTTTAAGCAACTCAATATCAACATATCCTTTGCGGAAGCTCTTGCTTATATGCCAAAGTTTGCTAAGATGTTCAAGGATTTGCTCTCAAACAAAGAAAAATTGGTTGATTTACCCAACACATCACTTAATGAAAATTGTTCCGCGGTGTTACTTAAAACTTTACCAACAAAACTTGGAGATCCGGGGCGCTTCTTGATACCTTGTAATTTTCCCGGTGTTGAAAATTGCATGGCTTTGGCGGATTTAGGGGCAAGCATAAATCTCATGCCTTTATCGGTTTGGAAACAACTCTCTCTTCCCGAGCTCACCCCCACTAGGATGACTCTTGAACTAGCCAACCGAACCATAGCTCACCCCGTAGGTATAGCGGAAGATGTGTTTGTAGGTGTGGATAAGTTTACCTTTCCGGCCGATTTTGTAGTGGTCGATTATGACATGGATCCTAGAGTGCCTTTGATTGTTGGTAGACCGTTTTTGAGAACGGGTCGTACCTTGATAGATGTGGCGGAAGGAGAATTAATTATGAGAGTAGAGGATGAGAAAGTGGTGTTTAAGTTAGGGAAAGTTTGTGATAGAAAAGAGGTTAAGGAGTCTAGACCTTGTGAGACGATTAACATTGTGGATGTGCTAGATGAAGTGTGTAATTAACACTTTCATGATGCTTGTAAGAATGCTAGTGATGAGATTCCACATGTTGAAACCGTGGCCTCAATTGCTCCCTCTTTAACACCTTTTGGAGAGAGTGATTTCCTCTTGGAGGAATTTGAGTCCAACTTTCTTGGTGATGATGATTCTCCCATTAATTGGGAAGAAGATATTCTTACAATCCAAAAGTTGCTCAATGAGGACCCTATTCCTTCCCCTATTCCACAAGAGATTACCATTGAGGACCCTTCCATAGTAAAACCTTCCATAGAGAGTCCACCTCCCATTGAACTTAAGGAACTTCCATCCCACTTAGAATATGCTTTCTTAGAAGGAAAAGACCAATTACCGGTGATTATTGCTAAGGAATTGAAAGAGGATGAGAAGGAGCAACTTATTGAAGTCCTTAAGAAACATAAGAAAGCTTTAGCATGGAAAATATCCGACATAAGGGGAATTGATCCACATTTTTGTACTCACAAAATCCTTATGGAGGATGATTATAAACCCGCCATTCAAAACCAAAGGAGAGTTAACCCAAAAATTCATGAGGTTATTAAGAAAGAAGTGATTAAACTCTTAGATGCGGGTATGATTTACCCCATTTCCGACTCTCCATGGGTTAGCCCGGTTCATTGTGTTCCAAAGAAGGGTGGAATCACCGTGGTGCCTAATGATAACAATGAGCTTATTCCCACGAGACTTGTAACCGGTTGGAGAGTTTGCATTGATTATAGAAAACTCAATGAGGCAACTAGGAAAGACCATTTCCCGCTTCCCTTTATGGATCAAATGCTTGAACGCTTAGCGGGAAATGAGTACTATTGTTTTCTTGATGGCTTTTCGGGTTATTTCCAAATACCCATTGACCCTAAGGATCAAGAAAAGACCACATTCACTTGTCCATACGGTACATTTGCTTACAAGAGGATGCCTTTTGGCCTATGTAATGCACCGGGGACGTTTCAAAGGTGCATGATGGCGATTTTCCATGACATGATAGAGCAAACCATGGAGGTTTTTATGGATGACTTTTCCGTATTTGGGAACTCCTTTAGCTCTTGTCTCACCAATCTTGAGAGAATGCTTAAGCATTGTGAGGAAACACGTTTGGTGCTTAATTGGGAGAAATGTCACTTTATGGTAAAAGAGGGGATTGTTTTAGGACACAAGATATCCAATAAGGGATTAGAAGTTGATCGAGCCAAAATTGATGTGATTGCTAAGCTTCCCCCACCCACCTCGGTTAAAGGTGTGAGGAGTTTCTTAGGTCATGCGGGTTTTTATAGGCGCTTTATACAAGATTTTTCTAAGATAGCTAGACCGATGACTCATCTCTTGGAGAAAGAGGCTCCTTTCATTTTTGACCAAGCTTGTTTAGAATCTTTTGAGACACTTAAGGAAAAATTGACAAAGGCTCCCGTTTTGGTTTCTCCAAATTGGGAATTACCTTTTGAGCTTATGTGTGACGCTAGTGATTATGCGGTGGGGGCCGTCTTAGGACAAAGAGTTAATAAGCATTTCCAACCTATACACTATGTGAGTAAAACCATGACCGGTGCACAACTTCATTACACTACCACGGAAAAAGAGTTGCTTGCTATAGTATATGCTTTTGAGAAGTTTAGACCATACCTTGTGCTTTCCAAGACCATAGTGTATACGGATCATTCCGCTCTCAAGTATCTTATGACAAAACAAGATGCTAAGCCTAGGCTTTTGAGATGGGTTTTGTTGCTTCAAGAGTTTAAGATTGAGATTCGTGATAAAAAAGGGGCCGAGAATTTAGCGGCGGATCATTTGAGTAGACTTGAGCATCCTTTTCAAGGAGATTTCCCACATCAAGAAATCAATGAATCCTTTCCACTAGAGGAGCTCATGTCTATCTCTTCCCAAGAGGATGCCACACCTTGGTTTGCGGATATTGCAAACTATCTTGTGGGCAATGTGCTTATTGAGGGTCTTACTTACCAACAAAAGAAAAAGTTTCTTAAGGAAGTTAAGTATTACTTTTGGGATGATCCATATCTTTTTAGGCAATGTGCAGACCAAATCATTAGACGGTGTGTAGATGGGCCCGAGGCATTTAAAATCTTAGAGGCATGTCATAAAGGACCTACGGGTGGACATTTTGGGCCTAACTACACCGCCAAGAAAGTCTTTGATTCGGGTTACTATTGGCCTTCCATTTACAAGGATGCCCAAGAGATGGTGAAATTTTGTGATGTTTGTCAAAGACAAGGAAAAATTACACAACGTGATGAGATGCCACAAAATTTTATCCAAGAGTGTGAGATATTTGATGTATGGGGAATAGATTTCATGGGACCTTTTCCATCCTCTAAGGGAAACAAGTATATACTTGTGGCGGTGGATTATGTGTCCAAGTGGGTGGAGGCTAAAGCCTTACCTACTAATGATGCTAGAGTGGTTGTAAAGTTCTTGAAACAATTGTTTGCTAGATTTGGTGTACCTCGGGCCATCATAAGTGATCGTGGTACGCACTTTTGTAATGATCAATTCACGAGAGTTATGAAGAAATATGGAGTGAATCATAGACTTTCTACCGCGTATCACCCTCAAACAAATGGTCAAACCGAGGTCACAAATCGTGGTTTAAAGAGAATTTTAGAGAGAACGGTGGGAGAGCATAGAGCTTCTTGGTCGGATAAGCTTGATGATGCTTTGTGGGCGTTTAGGACGGCCTTTAAGACACCAATTGGTTGTACTCCTTATAGGCTTGTTTATGGAAAAGCGTGCCACCTCCCATTTGAGTTAGAACATAAGGCATCTTGGGCTCTCAAGTGGGCTAACTTTGATTTAAACCAAGCCGGTTCACATAGGAAAGATCAAATCAATGAGATGGATGAGTTGAGAGCCAATGCCTATGAGAATTCTTTGCTATACAAGGAAAAGACTAAGAAATTGCATGATGCTAAGATCAAGAATCGTGAATTCAAAGTTGGAGAGCCGGTTCTCCTCTTTAACTCAAGATTGAAGCTTTTTGCGGGCAAGCTTAAGTCGAGATGGTCCGGTCCATTCACTATTGCTCAAGTGTTTCCATATGGAACTCTTGAGTTGTCCCAACCCGATGGTCCAAATTTTAAAGTGAATGGTCACCGTGTTAAGCATTACTTTGGGGAGGACATTTCCGTTGAAATGGTCCAAGAGGTCCCCATTTTCCCCATGAATTAATTCATTGAGGGACGAGTCGAGCTAGAGACTCATTAACTCAAGCATCGTATAACTAGGTTTAGAGTGTTGTAGGTTAGAAATAAAGGCATAGATTTGGAGATAAGTGTAGGGGAGACCTTCTTTTGTCTTCATGCTTGTTTGTAGGGTTGCTCACTCATCTCATGCTTTGGAGCTTATGGAGGAGGCCCTTGTATCCGGTTCACTTCGTTACTTTAGTGATTTTTCATTGATACCTTGTGCTTAAACATGATTTCACTAATAGTAGTCCTTTCCTTAACTTGGGTTAAGCAAGGTCTATTCATTGTCATAAGTGTAGGGGAAGTTTTTATACTTCCATGCTCTTAAACATTGAGGACAATGTTTAGCTTAAGTGTAGGGGGTCTTCTATCGAAGTGACCTTACCTAGAGCTTGTCATTGTCTTGCATGATAACATGGAAAATTGAATTTTCAAACATTTTTCAAATTTTTGATCTACTTTGGCCACAAAAATATGCATTCATAATTTTTGCATCAATCATTTTTCATTTGCATAACACATTTGCATTGTATATATTTCTTCTTTTATTTTTCATTCAAAAATATATAAAAAGGAAAATATAATAAAACATGGTTTTAACAAATTTAGATTTCTTTGACATATTAGGCCCGCCATGGATATTTTGACTCAACCCGAGTTTGCTTATTTTAGCACTCTCTAGCTAGTATCCTTAACCATGTAGTCCTTCATTGGTCTATTAGGCTAAGCTTCCACCAATTTCATTCTTTGAAATTTTAAATTTGTGGAGAATGGGAAATGATAGAGTTGAAGCAAGTGTAAAAGGGCTAGATAGACTTCATGGCAATTACTTGTGGCTAAACCCTTCTCTTCTTTATCTCTACTTTCTTCGCATGTATATAATTGTTAATAAATAATCAAGTACGGTTTTAATTGGTTTGTAATCTCTTATGCATTTTTGGCTAATCATTTATGGTTGATATGAGTACGTCTTAAGATTCTAAGTTAGCACGTTTTATGTGTACTAGACTTGTGTCATGCTCCATATTTAGCGGGTGTTTTTCCTTTTCTTCTTTGCAAATTTTTTTTGGTGAGGAATAAAGAAAAATAAGAGCGGCTTATGAAAAAAAATGAGTGGCTAGAAAAAAAAAAAAGAAAAAGAAAAGAAAAAAAATAATGCAAGACTCCCAAGAGGGGTAGTGTGGTGTTAATTATAGTGACTATTGAGTTCCAATATTACCTTGACGGGTTGCGGGGATTCAATAGATTGCTCCAATCCAATATTACCTTGACGGGTTACGGGGTTGAAGATCCAAAATCTCAAAAAGATGCGGATGTAAATTATTGCGTGAGTTTTATTTTTCTTTCCTTAGCGAGTGTGTAGTTACTTATGAAAGCATGACATGAGGATTTTACACATAAGGCGAATGACTTATTACTCTTAATACGGACTTGTATTAATTGTGAGCGGTTTTTCAAGTAATGGATGAGAAGATTACTTAGGATTAAAACCGTGCTTCCTTATTTTTGGATTTTACATTTCTTATATTTCACACTTTAATAATGACAAATTTGCCCACAAGCAATTTGCTCAAATAATAACCGGTTCCACATTTAATTGTCATGAATACGTTGATGCACTTTTTACTTGTGAATGCAATGATCCCATTTACTAGCTTGGTATGGGGAAAGTGAAACTTGAGGGTGATAAATGTTCATGGTACCCAAGCCCTAATCTAAGTCATTGAATTCTTTATGAGTTATTTCCATCAAAACCATTTCAAGAAAAATCAAAAAGATATAGATAGAATTGTATTTTGATTCATTGCATTATTAAAAGTCAAAATCATGCATCATCTAGATTAGAGTAGTGTAGATGCATCTCATATGGCCAAGGTGGATTAATTATGAGGGAAATGTAATTTTTTAAGCCTTGAAATATAATATTGCATGAGGACATGGCAATGCTCAAGTGTAGGGGAATTTGATATGAGCTTAAACTCATATCCTTTTATCAACAAATAACCCTAAAACATGAAGCAAAATACCCATTTATCTTGTAAAAAGCAGTGTTATGTGGTATGTTTGTGTTTGTGTGATCTTATGTAGGTAAAAGGATACAATTTCAAGCAAACAAGGAAAAACCAAGCTCAAATGGATGAAAAAGACAAAAGAGGATCAAAAGTGACAAGACTTTGAAGTTCAAGGACCTATCTTGACAATTTGTGAAAGTTGAAGGACTAGAAGTGCAAATAAAGAAAAGTCAAGATTCAAGTCAAATTTGGTCAACTATAAAGTCAACTCAAGTCAAAGGGCCATTTTGTTGGAGAATCAAAGTTGAAGGGCCAAAAATGTCAAAGGAATGAAGATTCTGGCCTTAAATAGCAAACTGCCAAGTATAGGGACCTAATCTGCCAATTATGGAAAGTTTTGCATTCTTAATCCATGTGAAAAGAAAGTAACCAATGAGAAGAGAGAAAGGACATCACACGGATTGCCACATTACCCTCATTAATACCCACTCACAGCCGCCTCATTTATTACCATATCACAACAGTGCAATCCGCAACACACCCTCACAACCAACCAGAAGGCGCCACGTGTCCATCTTCTTTAACAAAAACATTTTCCAGGAACGGGATTTTGATAGAAGGCATTTCATGAGAAGATCAAAACACCAAATTTGCTCGTTTTGAAGAGAGGAATCCAATGGTGTTATCCAATTAACAAATAATCCATTCAATCAAAAACCCCCAAATCAGTTCATCACCTTCAAAGAGGATTTGCAGAATTCTTCCACGTGTCAAGCTATGATTGGCCCGAACACGTCACAAACTCCAACAGAATCTCCTTTCATGCCTATAAATACCCAGCTTGTACTTCATTTGTGATTGTAGCTTAATTTGTAAAACACATAGTTCTTAAATTTCCCTTTCCCTTTTCCCTACTTTTCACCTAACTACTCAAGAGTCTGACAAACTCTTGAGTTAGTTAGTTAGTTAGAAGCTTGTAACAAACATTTGTAACTGAATTCTTCAATAAAATTTCAAATTCAAGTTTCCCGCCAAATTCTGTTCTTCAATTCCTGCTATTTTCCTGTTGTTGTGTGATTCCATTGTTGCTGTTAAATGTTTGTTATGATCAATCATAGATCATAACTGACATTGGTGAAGTATTGTTGCTGTTTGATCAGAATTCAAGTTCTTTCCATTGTTCTTGAAGATTTCATGGGAGTTTGATGAATTGTAGCTGTTTGATTGTTGATTTGAGTTGATTACTAGTGATAGGTGGTGGTATCACTAGGGCAAGAGAGCTCAGCGCTCCTCTTCTTCCCAAAGGACCTCTACAATAGGTTTCTTAGCTTCTGTTTTATGTTCCCCTTAACAAGTCCTTGCCTGCTCATTTTCCTAGATAACTTGATGGCTGCCTGATTTTACTTGATAAGTAGTTGTTGATTGATTGAATCTAGTGTTTTGTAGTTTGACCTAGTGCATTTGTGTTCAGCTTTCTAGTTTCTAGCTTATTTTCAGTAACTTTTTGGTCTAATAGCTACTTTCAGTTCCAGCTTTGGTAATTGCTTGTTCTTAGCTTGAATGCATTTCATATTGATAACTTAAACTGGTCTGCTATAGCTTTTGTATCAGTTCAAATCATTACTCAATAAGTCTTTGTAAAAGTTTGATTAAAACAGATTAAGGAGTGTTTGGGAGTAGCTTTAAAATTGTTTTCAAGTATTAGAAATTGGTGTTTCAGAGTTTGTTTCTAGTTAATAAGTGGTAACAAGTAGTTCTTAGTCAATTGCAAGTCATAAATAAGGTCAAACAGGCAATTGGTTAACAAAAAGTTTGGGTCATTCTTCTTATCAGCTTTTGTTTGAAAACTTGCCAAATTCACTTGCTGATTTCTCCTTCAATACTTAATGAAATTTGCTCAAACCAGTTTCTAGTTATAGCTTATAACATAAACTTTTAGACTTTAAAAGGAAAATCTACAGTATTAAGAAATAAGCTAGTTATAAGCTTTTTAGCTCAAGCTTGAGCAAATGTCATTCTCTGTGATAAAGAGGTGACTGTTTCACTAGTTCTCTTAATCCACTTCATTAAAGTAGCTGTTTTCTTTCACAATCCTGTTTAGATAGTATTGAATATGAGTTTTTGACATTTTGAGCTTTTTCACAAAAATCGGTCAACGTTTGGTCAACATAAGCTAAAAAGAGCTTATTTCAAATTTCTTCTTCATTACTGGATGAAAATGGTTCTAACTTGATTTCCCGTTCTTGTAATCAAGTGCTTAATCAGAATTGTCACAAAAATCAAGTTGTGGATGTTTGGATTAGGTTGTAGCTTATTTTGAGCTTATTGATAAGCACTCAATTGCTTATTTTGGACTTTTAGCTTATTTCCTTGAACACACGTAGCTATAATTGGATTTTAATAGTTTTGCAAGTGATTTCAGCTTATTTGGTTGAGTATTAAGCTCAAACGAGCTTAATCTTTCTTGTTGCCCGTTTTTAGTTAAATCTTTGGTTTATTTGCATTTAGTCCTTAGAAGTTTAAACAGTTTCTAAACCTAGCTAATCTTCCTAATTTTGTGGTTTTTGCAAAACTTGGTCCTTTATATTTGAAGTTTGTTAAATTTCGTTGTAAGGTTTGTTAGTTTGTTAAAATTTGGTTAGTTTGTTAAAGTTTTTACAAGTTTGGTCCTTTTAGCTAACTGTTTTGCATTTATAGTCCTTATAACTTTTAGAATTTACATTTCAAGCATTTTCATTTTATAGAAATTACATTTTCAGTCCTTATAGTTTTAAACTTTGCATTTTTATATTTTACTTGAATAAAATTTGGAATTTGCAATTTGTTTTACGTATAAGTAGGTTTATATTTTTCATTTTTAAATAGTTTTGTTTGAATTAGCAATAGATTACCAAGCAAGCTTGAACAACCAAAAACAATTATAAATTTGATATTGATTGGACTTTCTATTAGTTAAGAATTGAGAAAACGAACTTGCATTATACACATTTCATCGGCCCACGAGGCACGATGCTCTCCCACAGTACGCTCTAATATTCTCTTCAATCCACGGTTATATATCTCGGATTGACCATTTGTTTGGGGATGATAAGCGGTGGAAATATGGTGATTGACACCGTACTTAGCCATGACTCGAGCAAATTGATCATTTCAAAAATGAGTCCCTCGGTCACTGATGATAGCACGAGGAACACCGAATTGAGCAAAAAGTTGTTTCAAAAGTTAACAACCACCCTCGTATCGTTCGTAGGGAGAGCCTTTGCTTCAACCCATTTAGATACATACTCAACGTCTACGAGGATGTACTTGTTCCGTTTGGATGATGGAAATGGCCCCATAAAGTCGATACCCTATACGTCAAAGATTTCACATTCTTGTATGAAATTTTGAGACATCTCATCTTTATGTGTGATCTTGCCTTGGCGTTGGCAAGCATCACAATGTTTAACCATTTCATGAAAGTCATGATAAATGGAGGGCCAATAGAATCCAGAGTCGAACACTTTCTTCGCGGTATATTTAGGACCAAAGTGACCACCAGTGGGTCCTTTGTGGCAGGCTTCAAGGATTAGTAAAGCTGCCGGCCCATCAACACACCGACGAATGACAAGATCCGCACATTGTTTGATAAGGTAAGGGTCGTCCCAAAAATAGTGCTTAATGTCTTTAAAGACTTTTTCTTTTGTTGAGACGCTAACCCTTCCTTGAGAATTCCACCCACCAAATAGTTTGCAATGTCCACAAACCATGGGGTTTCATCAAGATTAGAGTTAATAGACATCAAGGCCTCAAGGGCAAAAGAGTCATTAATCTCTTGATTTGGGAGCTCCCCTTGATAAGGATCCTTGAGTCTACTAAGATGATCCGCGGCTAGGTTTTCCGCTCCCTTTTTATCACGAATTTCAATTTTGAATTCTTGAAGGAATAAAAGCCAACGAAGAAGTCTTGGCTTGGAATCTTGTTTTGTTAACAAGTACTTCAATGCGGAATGGTCGGTATAGACAATGGTGGTGGAAACAACAAGATAGGGGCGGAACTTCTCAAAAGCATACACTACAGCTAAAAGCTCTTTTTCGGTAGTGGTATAATGCAATTGAGCCCCCCGTCATTGTCTTGCTAGCATACTGGATTGGTTGGAAGTGTTTGTTCACTCTTTGTCCCAAAACCGCTCCAATAGCAAAGTCGCTAGCATCACACATCAATTCAAAAGGTAATTTAGGGGTAACCAAGACTGGTGCCATAGTTAGTTTATCCTTAAGAAGATTGAAAGAGTCAATACACTCTTTAGAAAAGATAAAAGGAGTATATTTTTCCAAGAGGTGGGTCATCGAGAGAGCAATCTTAGAAAAATCTTGAATGAAACGACGATAGAAGCCCGCATGACCAAGGAAACTTCTCACACCCTTCACGGTTGAAGGTGGAGGTAATTTAGCAATCACTTTAACTTTAGCACGGTCAACTTCAAGACCGGCTTTGGAAATTTTATGACCAAGAACAATACCTTCTTTTACCATGAAATGGCATATTTCCCAAATAAGAACGAGACGAGTGTCTTCACACCGTTTGAGCATACGTTCTAAATTGGAAAAGCAAGTAGAGAAAGAATCACCATAGACTGAGAAATCATCAATAAAGACTTCCATAGTTTCTTCAACCATGTCATGGAATATAGCCATCATACACCTTTGGAAAGTCCCAGGAGCATTACATAAGCCGAAAGGCATTCTTTCGTAAGCAAATGTTCCATAAGGACAAGTGAATGTGGTTTTCTCTTGGTCTTTAGGGTCGATGGGAATTTAAAAATACCCGGAAAAACCATCTAAGAAGCAATAATAGTCATTATCCGCTAAATACTCGATCATTTGATCAATGAAAGGAAGAGGAAAATGATCCTTGCGAGTGGCATCACTGAGCGTGCGATAGTCTATGCGAACTCGCCAACCCGTAGCAAGGCGAGTAGGAATCATCTCGTTGTTTTCATTGGGAACAACGGTTATTCCGCCTTTCTTAGGCACACAATGGACGGGACTAACCCATGGCGAATCCTAAATAGGCTAAATCATTCCGGCATCTAGAAGTTTGATAACCTCTTTCTTGATGACGTCATGAATTTTAGGATTAACCCTTCTTTGGCTTTGGATTGCGGGTTTAAAGTCATCTTCCATGATAATTTTGTGAGTACAAAAGTTCGGATCAATTCCGCGAATGTCGAAAATTTTCCAAGCAATTGCTTTCTTATGATTCTTCAGCACGTCGATAAGTCGAGATTTTTCGTCTTCTTTCAAGTCCTTTGCGATGATGGCGGGTAACTTCTTATTGTCTTTAAGGAAAACGTATTCGAGATGAGACGGTAAATCCTTAAGCTCTAAATCCAGTGGATTGTCGATGGAAGGCGTAGTCAAACTCGGATCATCGATAGAGATTTCCTTAGGAGAAGATGGACAAATATGGTCCTCATTGAGAAGTTTCTCAATGGTACGAATGTCTTCTTCCCAATCGATAGGAGAATCGTCATATTGTAAGTCCACATTCCATAAAGTTGCTTCAAATTCTTTCAAAAGGAAATCACTTTCTCTAAATGGAGTCAGTGATGGAGCAATAGAGGCAACGGTCTCAACAATGGGTAGAGAAGAAGAACCACTTTTACAAGCGTCTTTGAAATGCTCTTCACAAGCCTCATCAAGTACGTCAATGAAATTAACGCTCTCGTATTCAGAAGGTTGCTTAGAAAGTTTACCCATGTTGAAGACGATTTTATCGTCACCAACTCTCATGATTAATTCGCCCGCGGCTACATCAATGAGAGTGCGACCGGTCCTCAAGAATGGACGTCCAACGATTAATGGAACACGGGGGTCCATCTCGTAGTCAACGACAACAAAATCCGCCGGAAAGGTAAATTTGTCGACACCGACGAAGACATCTTCGGCTATCCCCACCGGATAAGCAATCGTACGGTTAGCTAATTCCAAGGTAATTCATGTGGGGACTAGCTCGGGTAGAGATAATTGTTTACAAACACTTAATGGCCTTAAGTTTATACTAGCACCTAGATCGGCTAGGGCCATACAATTCTCTACCCCGGGGAAGTTACAAGGAATGAGAAAACGACCCGGATCACCAAGTTTGGTTGGTAATTTCCTTAAGAGCACTGCGGAGCAACTCTCAATAAGTTGGGTCTGAGCGATATCAAGAAGCTTTTCTTTGTCACTGAGAAGACCGGGTGGTGAAAGGAAGTTGTTTGAACGATAACTGTTTGTTTCTTGATATTGATTGAGAGCTCGATTTTGGTTTTGATTGTTGCGATTGAGGTTGTTTTGGTTTTGAGGAGGAAAACCGGGTGGTGAAAGGAAGTTGTTTGAATGATAACTGAGAAATTGCGGTCACCTTGAGGACGTGCTTGATAGCCTCACGTAGAAAAGTTACAGTTAGTGGCATACACATTTTCTGGATTGTCATGAGTCGAAGGACAATCGTGTATGAATGAGATCCCCTGCATATTTCACATGACTGACTCAAAGCATTAACTTGCGCATTGTTTTTTTTGGCATTGTTTTTTTTGGCATTGTTAGCGGTTTGTAGAGCGAGTGCTTCAACAATCTTAGTAAGGTTATCAATTCTCTTGTCGGCGTCACTAGTACTAGCATTAGCCACATTAGCCCGAACACTCCTATTTTGCACTCTAGACTTATTCTCAATAATATCCCACGCGGCATTAGAAGACTTAACAAAAATGTTACCCCTTGAGGCATTATTTAGTGAATCTTGGTCATTCATGCTTAAACCATTGTAAAAAGTATTAATTTGATGCACTTTTGTAAAACCATGTTGTGGACACTTTCTTAAAAGTTCCTTAAAACGGTCCTAAGATTCACTAAATGTCTCACCGTACTTTTGTTCAAAGTTAATGATTTCATTCCGAAAAGCGGTAGTACGTGAGGGTGGGAAAAAGTAGTTGATGAATTTGGGTCTCTAAATCCGACCACGTAAGAATACTTTGTGGCGGTTCCTTTGCAAGCCAATGTCGGGCATGTCCCTCTAAGGAGAAAGGAAAAAGTTGCAAGTGAACTACCTCTTGTGAAACCCTATTATACTTGACCATATTAGTGAGTTGAAGGAACCTTTTGATATGGTCATGAGGATCATCAAGTGTACGCCCCAAGAATGGTTGAGCATAGACCATTTGAATGAAGCCAGATTTGAGCTCAAAGTTGTTGGATCCAATCTCGGGTATGACAATAGCATCGGTGTTGCCCTCTACGTGCGCTTGCAAAAGCTCGATCATTGGTCGATTGTCCATGGCGACAATAGGTTGAGTTTCGACTTAGGCTTGAGTTGCTTTCTTCTTACGAGCACGGGTACGCATACACACCTACAAAAGGAAAAGAAAGATAGACAAGAAATATTTTTGGTTTTTATGTTTTTCTATTTTTTTGGATTTTAAAAAAAAAATTATTTTTATGGATTTTTGAAAATTCTTGACACGAAAAATAACGTTCAAAAGTGAAGGGATCCCAAAATCCAACGCGTCTCTCACTAAAAACTGTTAATCTTCACGAAAAGAGCCGGCAGCTGCGCCATTTAATACAAGGTTTTGCCAAGTATGAATATTTGTTCGTCTCGATTCAATTCGAATTGATTAAGGTTGAAAGTGTGACTCATTCGTTTTTGGTGGATAAAAGAAGGTTTGGTTATCTATTACTACTTAAAAGGTAAAAGCGAAACGTAATAAAAATAAACTAAAAACAAATAACTAATAATAAATGAGCAAAACAAATAATAAAACCTAAATTAAAGCAAAACAATTAATAAAAATAAAACTAGAAGAAGAAATTAACTTTCGATTGAAAAATAAAATTTACTTATTGAAAAAGCAGGAAATAAAACTAAGTGGCTACTTTAAAACTAAATGAGACAAAACCTAAAGCGGGCACTAAATTAAAGTTAAAACTTAAACTTATCGAAAAAATATTAATACTAAAAATCGAAGAAAAATATAACTAAAAATACGTGACTTTCAGAATTAAAATCGGAACAACTTACAGATAAAACTAAGCGATTATGAAACATTATTAATAAATAAGTAAGCATGCAAGCTAGTAGCTGGAAGCACCCAGGCAGGCTGGTGAATTAGGCGGGAAAATGGGAAGCAAGTAGGCAAGCTGGCATGTCCTTTTTTTTCGGAATATTTGCTTCTTCGGAATGTTTGGATCTTGATGATTTCTTCGGATAACTGTTTTACTAAATCTTCGAAATATCAAATACTTTTAGAGCAACAAGTTATTTTCGGAATAAGTAAATATTTTCGGAATATGCGAATTCTTCAGAATAAATCAACATTTTCGGAATAGCTAAATCTTTGGAAAATTTATAATTTCGGAAAAAGGGAATTCTTCGGATAAACTAAATTATTTTCGAAATAAGATGACAATTTCAGAGAAATGACTAATTCGGATAAATGAACCAATTCAGAGAAAAGAAGGAATTTCGGATTAATCGAATTGCAAGGAAATTTTCGGAATAAACATTAAATTCAGATAAATGTAAATTCGGATAATTATATTCGGAATAAGGAATGCATCTTCGGAATTTCAAAACCCTTTTGCGAAGAAATTGAAAAAACAGATGACAGTAACAGTATGATCTAAACACAAGGAAAAAGCTACGTATAAGCTATAAATCAAATAAGCACTTACCAAAACTAAAACCAAATCAATTTTAAGAAAAACTAAATAAGCCACAAATTAAAAACTTGAAAAACACTAATTAATCAAAACATTTAAAATCAACTAATAATCAAATCTATTAATCTATCAAACCAACTTAATCAAAAATAAGGCAACCACTAGTAAATCAATACAATAAACTCAAAACATCCACCACA
Source organism: Glebionis coronaria (assembly GCA_025667525.1). NCBI lineage: Eukaryota > Viridiplantae > Streptophyta > Magnoliopsida > Asterales > Asteraceae > Glebionis > Glebionis coronaria. The sequence continues at coordinate 257,267,455 of CM046877.1, forward strand.
TCAAAACTATAAGATCAATCACATGAATAAATCAATCACATAATCAAATAGATGAAATCAAATACATGATTAATTAAATCACCACAAGATTAAGAAAGGTAGAATGAGAGATATGAAATAAACTTGATTAAATTGAAGATTTTGGATTCAAAGTTACAAGATTAAGATGAAGATTAAGAAAACTTGAAGAGAAAGCTAGAGAGAGAAAATAAACACACCAATTACCTACTAAAAATTAAAAACTAAAAATTAACTACTCCACTAATGACTATTTTCTAACTATATATAGGGGAGGTGGTAAGCTAGTTTCTTCTCTTTTCTTCTCGTCTTTTTCGGCTGAGGCTCGTTATTAGTCGAATTATAACTTGAACTCGTCTTCTATTTTTATTCTTTTAATAGACTTGGTTCTTCGACTTCGTTAAACTTTCGTCTTTATACTTTTTCTTCGATAAATCTTTAGAATAGGCCTTCGACTTCCGTTCTTCTTGCACTTTTGATCTTTTGACTTCGTCTTTTGTCTTTTTCTTCGATAAAAGCCTGTGAAAGCCCATTTTTTCTTCCCTTTTCACATTTTCATCGTAAAACACAATAAAAACACAAACCACGCATAATTCCGACATTTACGACATATAATACACGTTTTGGTCTTGTTATTATTGGAAATAAGTGGTAAAAGGATAAGTGTTTTCACAATTATTAAACCCCTTCAATGCTTACCAAGACGTCATAACTAGCACCTTGTTGTGATTGTTCCAGTGCTAGCTTAAGTCATTAGTCGGCATTTTTCCCGTACACTCAACTACTCCATCTTTCCTAAGGACATCTAAATTCTAATGGATTGTCCCTGGGAAGATCCCTCCTGTTCTGGTTGGATCATAGGACGAATATCTAACCACCTTTTGACACCAATACCATCGTGAATTAATGTGTTGAAGGGTATAGATATCGTAACCAAAAAACCTGTTGAAAAAGCAATCAAGGTGTTGATGAAATCAATGTTTACACCTTGAAAGTTTTCTATATCACCAAAACACTCCCCCTACATATGTGCATCCTAAAAGGAAAGGTTTTTGCATATATTAGGAAGAGAAAGCACTTATATCAAAGTTCTTATCCAAGATAACACATTCTAATCACTATTCTCCCCCTCAAAAATTGCATGAGATTGAAATTTTTGTGAAACTAGTGATGAAACATGGAGAGAATAATGTTGCATGAAAGTTTGTACTCCCCCTCGAAAAGAAATTCTAATTAAAATAGGGGAGTATATGAGCACAGAGTTTTAAAATACTTTGATAAATTGTGCTCAAAAAACCCGAGAAAACGTAATTTCCCGTTGTTAAGGAATAATGTACATAACTGAACATTTTCCTTGTGTTCATGAGCTTAAAACTTTGAATGTTTTAATATAAGCCCATGACCGAGAAAAATTAATTTCTCGTTGTTGAGGATAAGTCAAAGACATTCCTTTCTTTGGGGACCGGGTTATAGTCTGACATCAGACTATAAGCCAATATGAGAGGAAAGTAGAAAAGACATGTTTTGAAAACATTTGAACTCTCATTCGAACTTTATGTACGTACCCGTGTCTTTATTAAGCGACATTTCTAAGTACGTCCATATTATCGATGCTGAGAGACATGTCGGAGAAGAATATTTTTGGTATTTTTGAAAGTTTTTCGCATTTTTTTATTTTGTTTTTATAGGTTTTATATTTTTGTATTTTGATTTTCTGATAAATATATACAAGGTTAGTGCGAATGTGCAAGACGTTCAAGTTCATCTGGAGTGAAACTACGCATACCAAGTCGACGAACCAAGAATTCAAATTTGTCTTAAGAAAGAGCTTTGGCGAAGATGTCGACTAGTTGGTAGTCCGTCTTGACAAAACACAGTTCGATCGTTCCTCTTTCAACATGCTCCTTTATGAAATGGAATCGGACATCAATATGCTTGGTCTTTGAGTGTTGGACCGGGTTGTAGGATATGGCTATGGCTGATTGTGAATCATAATAAATAGGAACCTTGTTAAAGTGAAAGCCATAATCCGTGAGTTGTGTTCTCATCCAAAGGACTTGAGCACTACACACGGATAGAGACACCTATTCTGCTTCCGCGGTGGAAAACATCGCACAATCTTTCTTTCTTGAGGACCATCTCACTAGCTTTTCGCCTAAGAATTCTACACCACCAGAAGTGCTCTTGAATGTATCATGACTCCCTGCATGGTCGGCATCTGAAAAACCAGTTAGATTAAATCCGGAATCCTTCGTATACAAGAGACCCATGTGAATAGTTCCCCAGAGATAACGAAAGATCCTTTTAACCTCCTTGAGGTGCTTCTCGGTTGGCTTAGCCTGATACCGAGTACATAAACAAGTAGCATGAACAATGTCCGGTCTGCTTGAGGTTAAGTACATAAGGGACCCGATCATACTTTGGTATTTTGTAGCATCTACAAATGTCCCTTTCTTATGTAAATCAAGCTTATGTTTAGTGTTCATTGGAGTACCAATAGGATCACAGTTTTCCATAGCAAATTTCGTTAGAATCTCAAGAACATACTTGGATTGATTTATGAAAATACCCCGGGGGGATTGGTGAACTTGGAGACCAAGAAAAAACATCAATTTCCCCATTATGGACATTTCGAATCAACTTTTCATAAGGTCGACAAATAATATGGAATATTTGGGTTAGTAGAACCAAATATAATATCATCTACATAGACCTGAGCCACCAATATGTCGTTGACGTAGTGCTTGATAAACAATGTTGGATCAATGGTTCCTTTGTTGAAGTGATTTTGGAGAAGAAATGATGATAATTCGTCGTACCGTGCCCTCTGTGAATGTTTCAAACCATAAATTGCCCTTTTCAACTTATAGACATGGCTTGGATGTTCGTTGTTGATGAAACCTTCAGGTTGACATACATACACATCTTCTTTGAACAGCCCATGCAAGAAAACATCTTCACGTCCATTTGATACATAGTGAACGATTTGTGTGCAGCGTATGCCAAGAAAATCCTAATAGCTTCAATTCGAGCAACCGGGGCGAAGGATTCTGCGAAATCAATTACCTCCTTTTGTTTATAACCTCTCACAACTAATCGAGTCTTGTTCCTAATGACCGTTTGCTCTTCATCCTTCTTGTTTTTGAATAACCATTTCAGGGTAAGAGGATCGATATTGTTCGGGCATGGTACTAACTCCCATACATCAAGCTGGATGAATTGATTGAGCTCTTCTTGCATAGACTCAATCCATGATGCATAGGTCATTTCTTCTTTAAATTTTAGAAGTTTAGTTAATTTTAAATAATATGTTTTGAAAATAAGTAGATTAAAATTAATTTAGTTTTTACATAAATAGTTTTTTTTATTTAAAGAAGATAGATTCTTGTTTAATAAAAAGGTAAAGAAGATTTTAATAGATTTAATTAATTTTTAGATTTAAAAATAATTTTTAAATTTGTTTAAATAGATTTTTAAAATAGTGTAGAATTATTTTAATTAAATAAGTTTTAGTTAAATAGAATTTTTTAAATAGTCTATTTTTTTAGTAGTATTAATTTTTAATAATTTGTTTTAGATAAAAATAATTCGGGAACGATTCATGCACTTAGGATTAATTAGCTTTAAATTCGTAGAATTAATTTTAGTTTTATAAACCGAAAACCAAATTGAATCAATTGTCCAAATCGAAACAAAACGTCTCAATTTCACTTGATCTTTGTGTACAACAAACTTGGATAATCAACGTGCTTAATTAAATCCGTCTTTGGTAATTTTAGTCTATTACTTTTTCCTAAAGGCAATTTTCTAATTTACCCTATAACGTATCTTAATTATCACATATACTATCCACCACATACATTCCTCACTAATCAAAAATTTTGGCGCCGCTGCCGGGGATCTTGTGTACGATTCCTTTCATGTAGATTTGTTGATCAATGATTTGAAGACACTTTCCGTCCTCGAAAAGTTTTGTTATTTTTCTATTATTATAGTATGTATCGTTTTTTCGTGTTTTTTGGGATTACTATATTATATTACGTAGAACAATAAATTTACCTACTTTCAAATAAGACCTTAGTTGGGATTTCATCACCTAGCTATTGTATTCGAATCCAAAAAAAAAGGCAAAATAGATAATTACTAATAAGAAGTTTGAACTCGATTTATACAAACTATAAGGTGGGTATAAGGCGACGAGCAATAAAAGGACGTCTAAGGAAAAAGGTTTTTAAGTGCTTTGTGCCACCTCGTTTCCCCGCTTGCTTGTGCGTATATTGAGAGGGACGACCGATTATTGGTTTGCCAACTCAAGTAGTATTATATCTTATTTTTGTAGTTTACTTATTGAACCTCGAGACGTTTAGGTTTTCATCTATCGTTTCAAAGTCGACCGAGGGTAATTTACTTCCATAGTAGTTATCCTTATTCCTTGTTTTTTATCGATCATTTTTTATTGAGTGATGAGATGGCATTTATACATGATCTCATCGTTCTTTTCGGGCTTTAAATGCATAAAAATGTCATAAAATACCATATATATGCTTGTGTTTGTTTACTTGTGTTTTTTAGATATGGATATCATGAAAAAGACAAAAGATCACAAGAAACAAGGAAAAACGGACACGAGAAACAAAGCCGTACAAAGAACTGGGCCCTAGTCCATGAATTATCCAAGATTTACCCTTGAAGAAATGCAAGATTGATCCTCAAACAATGAAGAAATGACACTTAAAACCCTTGTGAATTCATAATTACAAGATTGGTCCCTTAAGTTTGTCAAATTTGCAAAAAGGTCCTTCAACTTTAAAGAAATGGCAAGATTAGTCCCTCAACTATTCAACATTGTCAATTATGGTCCCTCATAAAGTCAAAGATATATTGAAGACCTTTGAAGATCAAGTAAGTCCAAATTCAGTCATTCAACTATGGAAAAGTGGCAAAAATAACCCTTGAAACCCTTATTACAAAGTTTGGTGGCAAAAGTGTGAATTTATAACTTATTTAACAAAGGAAATTAAGTTTGGTTGACTGAAAACACGTTTTACAAGTTTAACCAAAGCTCAAGGACTACTAAAGTCATTCTACAAAGTTTAAACTTGCACAAACACGCGCCAAACACAATACACCTCCTTATTTCGGATCAAAACCTTTACTGTTTACCATCATATACCCAGTTACCATCCCACTTAAACCAAAGGGTAAAATGAAATTACCCACTCCCACGCTTGATTCACACATGCAGAAACCTATTTCACAAATAAAACCTTCACCTCCACTCACCAAAGGGTCCCACACTCAACCTCGTCCACCTATCACATCACAACTTATTCCCCAAGGATTGCCACGTGTCAAGATCAACAGCCAAGACTCTTAGCTTAACCCCAAAGCTGAAATGAACGTCCATGATGCATTTGGACAACTCATTCCATCAAATGATCTAGAAGACCTCAAGGACAATTTGGGAATTTTAGTTCTAGGTTTTATGAATAGTGTTTCGTATGCATTTGCCTATAAAAGGAGACCTCAACCTGTGAGAGTCCCTTTGTTCCAGATTTTAACTAATTTCATTGTAATTCCTTTTTATGAAATAAAGTTTGAATTTCTGAAAATTTGAATTCTCATTTGTTATTTATAAAAGTTTGGTGTCTGATTAGCTGAAATCTGAGTTCCATTCACATGTTTTGTTGATTTTGAGAAAAGGTTTTAAGGATTAAAACACTTGTTTTCAAAAATCAAAGGTTAAATCTGTTTTTGATCTCACTTTTCTGTTTGTTCATCTTAGCAGCTTGGAAGCTGGTACTTGTTCTGCTAGTATCTCAACTCAAACAATCCAGGGCCTGGATGTAGGTCTTGGAGGTTTGCATCCTTCTCCCTTTTCAATTTTTTAATTTTTCTAAATATTGGTGATTTTTGTATGATTGTTGTTGAATCTGTGTTTTTATGATTGGATCTTGTTTATATGGGCTTGTTTGATGTTATTGAGTAGATGTTAACTTGATTTGTGGGTTAAATCTGAAATATCCTTTGAGAATTTATGAAATCAGATAATTAAGGGGTGTTTGGGTTAACTGCATAAGCAGGATTTGTGTAAAGTTGAGTAGTTGTTTTGTGTTGTTGAGTATTGGTATCTGTTTAACTGATATACTTGGTCACTTATTTGCAAGCTTTGTGGTTTGAAACACCTAAATCTAACATAGTGCTATAAAATCAGATTTACTTGTTGAAAATAGCTGTGGTTTAAGGGACACCTAGATCTAATCATAGACTAGGGTTAACAAGTGATTAAACCTAGTTAGTTACACCAGGGAAGTAGGATTTGAGGTGTTGAAGTTGGATTTGTGGTCAATTAGATCAGCAAAGTGTGCATGTGTTCTTGAAGTTCATAACAACAAGTATAATCTGCTTTGATCTTGTTCCATACCTTGTTTCAGTGATTGATTTAAGTTTGTTTATGCTTAATCATAGTTTATATAGCTTGTGTATGCATCTGGTTGAATTAAGAGTGCTTATTCTAGCTTAAAACTGCTTAAGTGTTCATAACTACTTAATATCCATGTCTGTGTTAGATCTGAGCATTGTTTGATTTTTCTGTGGCTAATTGAGTGAACTGAAGTGTGTTTTTGTGCTTGATTATGACTCCTTGTGGTTAACTGATCACTTGGGTGCCCTTGTCTTCCAATAAAACATACAGAATCTCTCTAAAAAGCAAAGTCAAATAGTCAAAGCAGTGGGAACCAGTTCCTACTGAAAGTTCCCCCTGCTAGTGTATTTTGGTGTTCATCTTATCAATAAGCTATTCTAGCTTATTTTAACCAGCAACAACTTGGATTTTGTAATAGGTGCTCATTATTTGACCCATTTGTTCATACTGGAGCATTTGGTGGGTTGACTTTAGGGTTTGACTAGAAAACCAACTTAATTGACTTTTTCATAAGTGCTTATTGGCTTATTCCAGCTTATTTGTTTGCTTATTGGATTTTGGTTGATTGATTTGCCTTATTAAAGTCATTTGTGACATTTTGCAAGTTGAATCAAGTCCTGAGGTGCCCTAGATCTCAAACCCGACTATTTTGTCTTTTAGTGGATTTGTACTTTGCTTATTTCTGGCTTATTGAGTGTGCTTTTTCAAAATTTCTTTTTACAGATCTCTTTAGTATCCCAAAAGAAGGTTGTGTGTCAAATTAGAGCTTATGGCATTAGCTTATTGCTTAATGGGCTTAATGGCCCAATAAGGATAAGCTGTTTGATCATTAAGCTGTGATAAGCTCACTTTCAGCTTTTGGGCCTCTAGACTTTTGTGTTTAGAATTAAATTTTGAGTCAGATAGTGCTTTTCTAAGTCATTTGGGCTTATTTTTACCTTTTGGGCTAAAAAGCCCAATAAGCTTGACTGTTTTGGGTTTTGGCCCATTGGGGGGCCCAATAGGGGTATTCTGGTCATTTCACTTTCATTTTCTGTTAAATTAGGTCAAAATAAACTAGTTTGCAAGCTTTTAGAATTTTTTATAATCTTTGGATTTTTAATATTATTTTAGTATTATTTTATTATTATTTTTCAAATTTCACATTTTTGCACTTTTAATATTTTTCTTAGCTTAAATACATTAAAATAGGAATTTTACAACTTTTCGATTAATTTTATCATATTTAGATTAATTTTTATAATTATTTTAAGTTTTAATAGTTTTTAAATCATTTTAAATAGTTTTTATTAGTTTAAAAATTTTTAAAAATAGTATTTAATATTTTTAGGTCATTTTAGAGGTAAACCAATTGAAATATCTTTATTTCGGCTTTTTGATAATTAATTTGATTTTTAAGGCTTTAATTAGTATTTAAAAATTAAATATTTAATTAATTAAAAGGTTTGAAAAAGTTTTGATCATTGGTAAACTCTTAGTTTATTTATTTTGACTTTTGGTGAAATTTTGGTAATTTTTAGAATTAATTTTTATTTTTGTACTTTTTACGGTTTTACGTGTAGTCGTAGTAGTAATTAATTTCACGTCTTCGTCATCCTCTTTTCTCATCCCCTTCTAACCAATATTAATCTCAAACCAAAGACGAACTATTCACACACATATACCTCCTTGGGAAACGAACTTGAACTTCACTTAGGGTCATTTGTACACGGTTTTCCTAAACCGTCGTATTTAATACTTTCCCTATTTTGGTACTCTTTTCCTAAAGGGTATACAAAAATTCTACAATCATTTTGGCGCCGCTGCCGGGGAGGTGTGTCGTGATTAATTTTTCTTGTTGTTTTTAATATTAACCATAAATAGTATTTGTATTAGTAGAAATCTACTAAATACGTATTATCGGTTTTTTGGTTTTTCTTGTGAAATTATTATTACTATATTGTATTAAATATCACAATCAATTCAAAATATCTCCAAAAGTGTGAAAACACACCTTTAGTTGGGATTTGATCTCCTAATTATTGTATTCGAATCTCAAACAAAAGAAAAAGGCAAAAATAGATAAATACTTTCGTGAAGCTCGATTTTGAAAAATACGAACTATAAGCTGGGTATAAGGCGGGTATTATAAAATATACCCTAAGGAAAAAGGCTCTTAAGTGCTTCGCGCCGCCTCGTTTCCCCGCTTGCTTGTGAGTATTTTGAGATTGAAGGCTAATCGAGGGTTTTGCCGCCCAAAGTATTACTACGTATAATATATTTGCTTGGTTTTCTTTGTGATTAAACCCTCTTGAACAATTTGTTTTTCACCAAAGTTCTAAAGTCATTCGAAGGCGTTCACTCCACGTGATCATTTTCATTCCTTTGAGGCTTCTTTAATCAAGAGTTTGATTCGAGGAGAGATTTGGTAGATTGTTGTCTACGAAGATACACCAAAATCCAAAAAAAAATAAAAACAATCAAAAAACACAAAAAAATTGAAAATTCACAAAACACCCAAAAAGAATCTTCTTTGCTCACCTCCCATTCTTCGTGAAGTTTATGATCACTCGTAATGAAGCAAAACGATCTCGTAAACGTCTTCAAAAGCAAGCCAATCAAGAGACGTTGATGGAAGAACAAACTCCAGTTGTTGAACCTATTGTAGAAAAAGAAGTCGTCATGGCTAATCGTACTATGATAGAGTTGCTACAAGCACCCACCGAGGATTTTGGAGAGGCCATTGTGATTCTCACTATCCTTGCGGAGAATTTCGAGATTAAGACGGATTTAATGTCGATGTTGCAAGCTAATAAGTTTAGAGGTCATGAGAAAGACAACCAGCATTACCACATAAGGAATTTTAATCGTCTCACCGCTACTAGAAAGCTTAAGGATGTTCCACATGACGCCATTAAGATGATGTTGTTTCCATACTCGTTAGATGGACCCGCAAAAATTTGGCTTGAAAAAGAACCGCCAAATTCAATTTTGACATGGGGTGATCTCGTTTCTAAGTTTGTGAACAAATTTTTTCCACCATCTAAAACAACACATTTGAAAAATGAGATTTCAAGATTTGTACAACGAAATAATGAGAGTTTTCAATGGCATGGGAACGATTTAAAGAGATGTTACATGAATGTCCACACCATGATTTTTCGGAATTACATCAAATTGATACTTTTTATAATGGGCTTAATGATCATGAACGAGATTACTTGAATGCCGCCGCGGGTGGTAATTTTTTGTGCAAAACGACCGATGAAGCTTTAAAGATTATCGAGAATAGATCTAAGGTTTATAGCCCTCGTAACACACCGAGTGTTGCCAATTTGGGTTCGTCATCGTCGTCATCGTCTCGTAGCATTAATGCCATACATGATGAAGCTAATGAGGAAAATCGGTTTTTTGATAGATTTGCTAATCTTATGACTCATTGGAAAGCTCAAGAGGCTTTGAATTCCGCTTCGGTTAAAGCGGTTGAAAAGAGTTGTTTGTCTTGTGGTGGAGCTCATGATCTTTCCGAGTGCATTACCGCCGGTGGTAACACTTCGAGTGCTTATGTAGCAACGGGAACTTATAACCAAAACGGCCAAGGTTCCCTCCCAAATCAAGCTCCACCAAATCAAAATGCTAAGAACTATCGAAACAACAACCAAGGTGGTAATTATCAAGGCAATTCACGTAACAACAACAAGGGGGATTATCAAAGTGGGAATTGACAAGTCACTAATCAAAACCAAAACCGTGATTTTCAAAACACTACACAAGGTTTTCAAAATGCTCACACTAAAAATCTTCAAGGAGAATATTTGGATTATGCCAAAGCAAATAATGCTAAGTTTGATAACATGCAACGTGAGATGATTAGCTAAAGATCCGAGTTGAAAAACGAGCTTAAAAACGAACTTGCTAATGAACTTAAGACTCATGCAAATAAAATGGAAGGAAATGTTCAACGTCTTCAACAAAATCAACAAAAGATGGAACAAGGACAACATGAGATTAAGCAAGAATTGTTAAAAGCGGATGCTAGGCAATCAAAATTTGAAGACCGAATGGAAAAAATGTTTGAAGCAATCATGTGTAAACCCTCTTCCTCGGGTGGTCTTCCTAGTGATACCATTGCAAACCCGAACGAAGAAATGAAGGTTATTACTACATGTAGTGGTAACACTTTCAAAGAACCCATTTCTCGTCCAAGTACTTCTACGGAGAAGGAAAAAGATAAAGAACCCGAGGTGGTGGTCGAAAAGGAGCATATCACAATCCCACGAAGTACCGCTCATGCCACACCTACGGTTGAACCAATGCCAATTGTGGAACCTGAGATTCCAAGGCCGTTGCCTAATGTCCAACCCACACCACCCTTACCTTACCCTTCGAGACGAAACAAAGAGAAATTGCAAGAACGTAACAAACAACAAATCGAGCTTTTTATAAAAATGTTTCAACAAGTGCATTTTGATGTGAGTTTAGCCGACGCGTTGTTATATATGCCTCGTTTCGCTTCCACTTTTAAAAGTATGATGAGCGATAAGGAAAAGCTTTCAAAGCTTGCTAATTGTTCTTCGGTTTATCTTAACCGCATACCGGAAAAAGTTGGTGACCCCGAAAAGTTTCTCATTCCTTGTGACATACAAGATATGAAAGAATGCCTCGCCTTGGCCGATCTTGGTGCGAGCATTAATTTGATGCCATTTTCCATTTGGAAATCGCTTTCGCTTCCGGCTCTTACTCCTTCGAACATGTCTATCGAGATGGCCGATCATTCTACGATCTTAGCATGTGGAGTAGCCGAAGATGGTTTCGTGAAAGTGGGGAAGTTCTACTATCCCGTTGATTTTATAGTAGTTGACATCCCCGCGGATCCTCAAGTTCCTCTAATTTTAGGTCGTCCATTTTTAGACACCTCGAGATCGCTTATCGACGTTCATGCAAGAACTATCACTTTGAGATTCAACGAAGAGGAACTTGTTATAAACGCTACTCAAAACTCAAAACCTTCTCATGTTTATGCAATCGCTACCATCAATCACATTGACTTAGTTGATGTGGTTTGCGATGAGTTTTCACAAGAAGTGTTAGGTTTTTCCGATAGCTCGTCAAGTGGCAATCCCACTATTTTGGATCCGATTCTTGCTAATTCAACACAAAATCTCACTCCATTCCAAGGAGGCGATTTTACTTCAAATGAAATCGACAATGAAGATGAGGTGTTTATTAGTGATGATACTTCCATTCCACCATTTCTTCCGCCGATGGAAGTTATGAATGTTGAACCAAAATCTTCAATCGAGGAACCACCTATCCTTGAATTGAAAGATCTTCCTTCTCACCTTGAATACGCATTCTTGGAAGGTGATTACAAGTTGCAGGTTATTATTGCAAGAGGTCTTGCTAATGATGAAAAAATCGAGCTCTTGAAAGTTCTTAAAGCTCATAAAGGGGCAATTGCGTGGAAAATTTCCGACATTAAGGGTATTGACCCAAAATTTTGTACTCACAAGATTTTAATGGAGGATGACTACAAACCCGCAATTCAAAGTCAAAGAAGGGTAAACCCCAAAATTCACGATGTCATTAAAAAGGAAGTGTTAAAACTCCTTGACGCGAGAATGATTTATCCTATCTCCGATAGCCCATGGGTGAGCCCAATCCATTGTGTCCCTGAAAAGGGAGGAATGACCGTTGTTCCTAATGAAAACAACGAGTTAATTCCCACTCGTTTTGTGACTGTTGGAGGGTGTGTATTGACTACCGAAAGTTAAATGACGCCACTCGTAAAGACCACTTTCCTTTGCCCTTCATGGATCAAATGTTGGAGCGACTAGCGGGAAATGAATTCTATTGCTTTTTAGATGGTTTTACCGATTACTTTCAAATCCCTATCGACCCTCGTGATCAAGAGAAGACTACGTTTACGTGTCCTTATGGAACGTTTGCTTATCGTAGGATGCCTTTCGGACTTTGTAATGCACCGGGTACGTTTCAACGGTGTATGAAGGCCATTTTTCACGATATGATCGAGAAGTCGATGGAAGTGTTTATGGATGACTTTTCGGTGTTTGGAAATTCGTTCACGTCGTGTTTATCTAATCTCGAGCAAATGTTAAAACGTTGTGAAGAAACCAGTCTTGTGCTTAATTGGGAAAAATGTCATTTTATGTGTAAACAAGGAATCGTCTTAGGACATAAGGTCTCGAAAGCGGGGATTAAGGTCGATAAAGCTAAGGTAGACGTCATCGCCAAGTTACCTCATCCCAAAACCGTTAAAGGAGTTAGGAGTTTCCTAGGCCACGCGGGCTTTTATCGTCGTTTCATCAAAGACTTTTCGAAAATCTCTCGACCGATGACACACCTTCTCGATAAGGATGCTCCTTTTAATTTCAATGAGGATTGTGTTAGAGCTTTCAAAACTCTTAAAAGGAAACTTACCGAAGCTCCCATTATTGTTTCTCCTAATTGGGAATTACCTTTGCCGTGGTCTATGCTTTTGAGAAATTCCGACCTTATCTCGTCTTGACTAAAATCATCGTGTATACCGACCATTCGGCTATCATGTATCTCTTAGCTAAGCAAGATGCTAAGCTAAGATTGCTTCGTTGGATGCTCCTCCTCCAAGAATTTGATGTCACCGTGCTTGACAAAAAAGGAGCCGAGAATCTAGCGGCCGATCATCTCTCTCGTCTAGAAGATCCTCACAAAGATGTTTTTGAGAACAAGGAAATCACCGAAACATTTCCTCTCGAGACTCTCGGTGTAGTGAATTCTAAAGACACCACCCCATGGTTTGCCGACATTGCAAATTACCATGAGGGGAATTTCATAATCAAGGGTATGACGACACAACAAAAGCGAAAAAAATTTCATGACGTCAAGTACTATTTTTGGGACGACCCTTATCTCTTTCGGGTTTGTGCGGATCAACTCGTTCGACGTTGTGTTTTTGGTGCCGAAGCTTTTAATATCGTTAGAGCTTGTCACGATGGGACCCACGGGTGGTCACCATGGTGCTAATCTCACGGCTAAGAAAGTGTTTGATGCCGGCTTCTTTTGGCCTTCTATCTATCGTGATGCACACGCACTTGTGAAGTCGTGTGATTCGTGCCAACGTCAAGGAAAATCGTCTCAACGTGATGAAATGCCGCAAAACATAATTCAAGTGTGTGAGATTTTTGACATTTGGGGCATAGACGTTATGGGACCGTTCCCATCGTCTCATGGTAACAAGTATATCCTCGTCTCGGTGGCCTACCTTTCTATGTGGGTGGAAGGTAAGGCTTTACCTACTAATGATGCTCGTGTGGTAGTGAAGTTTTTGAAGCAACTATTCTATCTTTTCGGAACCCCTCGTGCTATTATAAGCAATCGTGGAACCCATTTTTGTAATGACCAATTCGAGAAGGTTTTAAAGAAATATGGAGTTACTCATCGTCTTTCTACGGCTTATCACCCCCAAACGAGTGGGCAAGTCGAGGTTTCGAACCGAGCTTTCAAGAGGATTTTAGAGAGGTCGATTGGAGAAAAACGTGCTTCATGGTCTGACAAACTCGATGACGCTTTATGGGCCTTTAGGACCGCTTATAAGACACCTATCGGTTGTACTCCTTATAAGTTAGTCTATGGGAAGAATTGTCATTTGCCCATTGAATTGGAGCACAAGGCATATTGGTCCCTTAAGCATGCAAACTTTGACTTGAAGACCGCGGGAGATCACCAGAAAATACAATTGAATGAATTGGATGAACTAAGAGACAATGCTTATGAAAATTCATTGATTTTCAAATAAAAGACTAAAAAGTTTCATGATGCAAAGATTAAAAACCGGGTTTTTAACGTTGGTGATCAAGTGTTACTTTTTAACTCTAGACTTTAAATATTTTCCGGGAAATTGAATCTCGTTGGTCGGGTCCTTTCACCGTTACACAAGTGTTTCCTTATGGGACCATCGAGCTAGCTCAAGATGATGGTCCTAACTTTAAGGTGAATGGACATAGGCTTAAGCACTACTTTGGTGGGGAAATTCCTTCAATGGTTGACCTCGACCAAGTCACCTTCCCCAATGATAATTAGCATTGAGGGGATCGAGTCAAGCTCATGACTCGGTAATAAAAAACGAGGTGCCTCGTGGGGGAGATCCCATGCTTATCCTTTTATGCTTACTAATAACTAATTGGAGGGGATTTGTGCCCTTCCAAATCGTTGTCTCATGGTTGTTTGTGATTGTGTTATCTAGATCATCATCATCTACGATTGAAGACTCTCGTGTTCGTTTACGTGAGCCTCCATCGTTTGCTTGAAGAAGTTTTTCACGAATCCATGACATATCCTTTATTGTTCTAACAATTATCTTTTAGCATACTTAATAAACGGCTTTAGATATATTGTTGATCACCCTTTCCATGCTAGATCCTAAGCATTCGATTCTTCGTCTCTAGTATGGGGGTGCTCTACCTTTAGACTTGAAACATTGAGGACACTGTTTACTTTTAGTATGGGGGGGTGAATAGATACTTGCTTTGCTACGCCCTCACGTTTTCCAACTTTCAATGTTTTGTTGCTAATAAGGCTAAAAATGGCCAAATTTTAAAAATTTTCTTAGTTTTCATAAGTGTTTTTAAGACACGAATGTATATTTCCGATGGGTAGAATAAGAGCTAATTTTTGACTTGATGGGCATTTGGAGCCATTTACATTCCTTAACCCGCTCAATTCAAGTTTTGCTAGACTTTTATATAGGGAACTTTAAAACGCGAAAGTCTTAGCTCATTCGGGTTAAGAACAATAACTTTTAGCAAGTTCCTATAATTGATCCTAGAAAGTCACTTATCAAGGGAACTATAAAATGCATTCTCTAAACTTGAAAAAGTCCAAGAAAGTGCAAGATCATATAGGTGGCTTGAAAACCCAAAACTTTGATTTGATATAGTCTTAATGAAAGCTAATCCAAATTTGGCTTAATTTTGACTTGCATGGCTAAGTATTCACGAGTCTCTTTAATTAGAGGTCTTTATATAGTGAAGAACGAGAAGTGATAGAGTTAAACAAGTGATCATGCTAAACGTAGAACATGAAAATGTTCTTTCAAAAACTCATATGTTTTTAAATGTGGCTTTTTCTTCCCATAAGATCAATGCATTAGGAATAAAAATAATTGCAATAAGTAAGGTCGTACGATTTGAAAGGTTACTTAGCCTCTAGCGCAAGATCGTTTAAAAGTTGCTCGGGGTTGAATAGAGTTCATAGCCAAGGCATAACTTATTGAAGCGGGACGCGAAGATTGGTGAAGATCCAAAAAGGCCCTTACAAGGCATGAGGAGCTCTATTTTGTTGCTAAAAATCCAAGATGATGTGAAGTATCATTATTCCTAAATCAATATGAAGGATCGAGACACACGACGAAAAGCAATTACTCCGCTAAAGATCATGGAGAAAGTCTATCCAAAAAGACCCTTACAAGGTATGAGGATAAATATATCCAAGTCCGAAAAGGAGGCGGATCGTTGTATATCCAAATCCAAAATAAAGATTGAAGGAAAATGATGAAGTCGTGGTCCAAATATGAAGAATCTCTCAAAAGGTCAAGTGAAGAAATTCCAAATATATGAAGAGAAGACCATAATTTCAAGAACGTCTTCCCAAGATTTGAAGTATAAAGTACATGCCAAATATCGGTCTGAGAAAGGTCTCAAATCGTGAAATGAGTTATGCCAAGATATGAACTTAAGGAGATACACGAGAAGCCGTTTTAAAAGATTTTGTCCTTCGGCTAACTATCAATTAAATCGTGCTACTTTGCTTTCGGACTAATAGATACTCAAATAAGTCAATATGAATCACTTGTGATCCATGACAAATAGTTAAAAAGTGCTAGTAACCCATTTCCTTTTATAATAACTAGGATTGCGGGGAGAAAAAGTATTACACAATTTGGACGTATGAGTAGTGTTAGCATTGTGACTTGTACCAACAATGATCTCTTTTTTTCACTTAGCAAGGAATGTATGACAATCAAGGGTGACGAAATTTACTCTAAGGGACATTTACTTGTTTCTATTCTTTAACCCTAAAAGTCACATTCATGATGAAATTCATACATTATGTCTTTACACATCTTCGTAGTATTGTTGCAAGTCTTTTACTCTTCAATAAAGGTTAATAAAATTGAATTTTGGTGATACTTTATTCTAGCATTGCGTGAGGGCACGACAATGGCTTAGTATGGGGGAGTGATGAGATGGCATTTATACATGATCTCATCGTTCTTTTAGGGCTTTAAATGCATAAAAATGTCATAAAATACCATATATATGCTTGTGTTTGTTTAATTGTGTATTTTAGGTATGGATATCGTGAAAAAGACAAAAGATCACAAGAAACAAGGAAAAACGGACACGAGAAACAAAGCTGTACAAAGAACCGGGCCCTAGTCCATGAATTATCCAAGATTTACCCTTGAAGACATGCAAGATTGATCCTGAAACAATGAAGAAATGACACTTAAAACCCTTGTGAATTCATAATTACAAGATTGGTCCCTTAAGTTTGTCAAAATTGCAAAAAGGTCCTTTAACTTTGAAGAAATGGCAAGATTAGTCACTCAACTATTCAACATTGTCAATTATGGTCCCTCATAAAGTCAAAGATATATTGAAGACCTTTGAAGATCAAGTAAGTCCAAATTCAGTCCTTCAAATATGGAAAAGTGGCAAAAATAACCCTTGAAACCCTTATTGCAAAGTTTGGTGGCAAAAGTATGAAGTTTATAACTTATTTAACAAGGGAAATTAAGTTTGGTTGACTGAAAACACGTTTTACAAGTTTAACCAAAGCTCAAGGACTACTAATGTCATTCTCCAAAGTTTAAACTTGCACAAACACGCGCCAAACACAATACACCCCCTTATTTCGGATCAAAACCTTTACTGTTTACCATCATCTACCCAGTTACCATCCCACTTAAACCAAAGGGTAAAATGAAATTACCCACTCCCACGCTTGATTCACACATGCAGAAACCTATCCCACAAATAAAACCTTCACCTCCACTCACCAAAGGGTCCCAAACTCAACCTCGTCCACCTATCACATCACAACTTATTTCCCAAGGATTGCCAAGTGTCAAGATCAACAACCAAGACTCTTAGCTTAACCCCAAAGCTAAAATGAACGTCCATGATGCATTTGGACAGCTCATTCTATCAAATGATCTAGAAGACCTCAAGGACAATTTGGGAATTTCAGTTCTAGGGTTTATGAATAGTGTTTCGTATGCATTTGCCTATAAAAGGAGACCTCAACCTGTGAGAGTCCCTTTGATCCAGAATTTAGCTAATTTCATTGTAATTCCTTTTTATGAAATAATGTTTGAATTTCTGAAAATTTTGACTTCTCATTTGTTATTTATAAAAGTTTGGTGTTTGATTAGCTGAAATCTAAGTTCCATTCGCATGTTTTGTTGATTTTGAGAAAAGGTT
The DNA here is from genome assembly GCA_025667525.1 of Glebionis coronaria. NCBI lineage: Eukaryota > Viridiplantae > Streptophyta > Magnoliopsida > Asterales > Asteraceae > Glebionis > Glebionis coronaria. The sequence goes on from CM046877.1 coordinate 257,285,359, forward strand.
TTAAGGATTAAAACATTTGTTTTCAACAATCAAAGGTTAAATCTGTTTTTGATCTCACTTTTCTGTTTGTTCATCTTAGCAGCTTGGAAGCTGGTACTTGTTATGCTAGTACCTCAGCTCAAACAATCCAGGACCTGGATGTAGGTCTTGGAGGTTTGCATCCTTCTCCCTTTTCAATTTTTTAATTTTTCTGAATATTGGTGATTTTTGTATGATTGTTGTTGAATCTGTGTTTTTATGATTGGATCTTGTTTATTTGGGCTTGTTTGATGTTATTGAGTAGATGTTAACTTGATTTGTGGGTTAAATCATAAATATCCTTTGAGAATTTGTGAAATCAGATAATTAAGGGGTGTTTGGGTTAACTGCATAAGCAGGATTTGTGGAATGTTGAGTAGTTGTTTTGTGTTGTTGAGTGTTGGTATCTGTTTAACTGATATACTTGGTCACATATTTGCAAGCTTTGTGGTTTGAAAAACCTAAATCCAACATAGTGGTATAAAATCAGATTTACTTGTTGAAAATGGTCGTGGTTTAAGGGACACCTAGATCTAATCATAGACTAGGGTTAACAAGTGATTAAACATAGTTAGTTACACCAGGGAAGTAGGATTTGAGGTGTTGAAGTTGGATTTATGGTCAATTAGATCAGCAAAGTGTGCATGTGTTCTTGAAGTTCATAACAGCAAGTATAATCTGCTTTGATCTTGTTCCATACCTTGTTTCAGTGATTGATTTAAGTTTGTTTATGCTTAATCATAGTTTATATAGCTTGTGTATGCATCTGGTTGAATTTGGAGTGCTTATTCTAGCTTAAAACTGCTTAAGTGTTCATAACTGCTTAATATCCATGTCTATGCTAGATCTGAGCATTGTTTGATTTTTCTGTGCTAATTGAGTGAACTGAAGTGTGTTTTTGTGCTTGATTGTGACTCCTTGTGGTTAACTGATCACTTGGGTGCCCTTGTCTTCCAATAAAACATACAAAATCTCTCTAAAAAGCAAAGTCAAATAGTCAAAGCAGTGGGAACCAGTTCCTACTGAAAGTTCCCCCTGCTAGTGTATTTTGGCGTTCAGCTTATCAATAAGCTATTCTAGCTTATTTTAACCAGCAACAACTTGGATTTTGTAATAGGTGCTCATTATTTGACCCATTTGTTCATACTGGAGCATTTGGTGGGTTAACTTTAGGGTTTGACTAGAAAACCAACTTAATTGACTTTTTCATAAGTGCTTATTGGCTTATTCCAGCTTATTTGTTTTGCTTATTGGATTTTGGCTGATTGATTTGGCTTATTAAAGTCATTTGTGACATTTTGCAAGTTGAATCAAGTCCTGAGGTGCCCTAGATCTCGAACCCGACTATTTTGTCTTTTAGTAGATTTGTACTTTGCTTATTTCTGGCTTATTGAGTGTGCTTTTTCAAAATTTCTTTTTACAGATCTCTTTAGTATCCCAAAAGAAGGTTGTGTGTCAAATTAGAGCTTATGGCATTAGCTTATTGCTTAATGGGCTTAATGGCCCAATAAGGATAAGCTGTTTGATCATTAAGCTGTGATAAGCTCACTTTCAGCTTTTGGGCCTTTAAAGTTTTGTGTTTAGAATTAAATTTTGAGTCAGATAGTGCTTTTCCAAGTCATTTGGGCTTATTTTGACTTTTTGCGCTAAAAAGCCCAATAAGCTTGACTGTTTTGGGTTTTGGCCCATTTGGGGGCCCAATAGTGGTATTCTGGTCATTTCACTTTCATTTTCTGTTTAATTAGGTCAATATAAACTAGTTTGCAAGTTTTAAGAATTTTTTATAATTTTTGGATTTTTAATATTATTTTAATATTATTTTACTATTATTTTTCAAATTTCACCATTTTGCACAATATTTTTCTTAGCTTAAATACATTAAAATAGGAATTTTGCAACTTTTAGATTAATTTTATCATCTTTAGATTAATTTTTATAATTATTTTAAGTTTTAATAGTTTTTAAATCATTTTAAATAGTTTTTATTAGTTTAAAATTTTCTAAAAATAGTTTTTAATCTTTTTAGGTCATTTTAGAGGTTTACCAATTGAAAAATCTTTATTTGGGCTTTTTGATAATTAATTTGATTTTTAGGGATTTAATTAGCATTTAAAAATTAAATATTTAATTAATTAAAAGGTCTGAAAAAGTTTTGATCATTGGTAAACTCTTAGTTTATTTATTTTGATTTTTGGTGAATTTTTGTTAATTTTTAGAATTAATTTTTATTTTTGTACTTTTTACGGTTTTACGTGTAGTCGTAGTAGTAATTAATTTTACGTCTTCGTCATCCTCTTTTCTCATCCCCTTCTAACCCATATTAATCTCAACCCAATTACGAATTATTCACTAACATATACCTCCTTGGGAAACGAACTTGAACTTCATTAGGGTCATTAGTGCACGGTTTTCCTAAACCGTCGTATTTAATACTTTCCCTATTTTGGTACTCTTTTCCTAAAGGGTATACAAAAACACTACAATCATTGAGCAATACCAAATAAAAATACCAAAAATAATCTTCTTCTTGTCTAATTTATTTTCTTCAATCCTCTAAAATTCTCGTCACTTTGGTTTATGCAATTACGATCTTCTCGACTTTTGATTGATTACAATAGGCTTGAAAATATTCCTCGTAGAAATAGAAATCGTCAACAACGAATAGTGGAACCCGAGCTTCCACCTATTGTTGTAGAGATGGCCGATAACCGAACAATGGAGGAATTGCTCCGTGCACCCACCGAAGGGTATGGGGAAGCAATCGTTGTGCCGGCTATTTTGGCGGATCATTATGAGATTAAGTCGGGTCTTTTATCGCTCATTCGTGCCGACCAATTTCGTGGCAATGAGACCGATAGCACGCACTCTCACATTCGGAATTTTCATCGTATTACCTCGACTCTCAAGTTTAGAGATGTGCCGAATGACGCGATTAAGCTCATGCTTTTTCCGTACTCGCTCGAGGGTAACGCTAAGATTTGGTATGAGAAAGAACCACCGGGTTCGATTTTGACATGGGATGATTTAGTGACTAAGTTTATGGATTACTTCTTTCCACCATCCAAAACAACACACTTTAAGAACGAGATCACTAGATTTGAACAAAAAGTGCATGAATCGTTTGGGGTTGCTTGGGAAAGGTTTAAAGATTTGTTAAGACAATGTCCACACCACGGTTTCTCGGAATTGCATCAAATCAATACTTTTTATAATGGGCTTAATATGATTGAACAAGATCTTTAAATGCCGCCGCGGGTGGTTTTCTTTTAAGAAAAACTCCGAGAGACGCGTGGGGTATAATTGCGAATAATTCTAGAGTGCAATATTCATGAAACACACCGGTTGTTTCCAATGTGAATTCATCTAATACCGAGATTGATAGATTGGACTCTAAGATTGACACGCTTTTGAATGAGCTTAGGAAGAATCCTCATGGATCGATTAATATGGTTGAGAATTTTTGTGTATCATGTGGTGGAGCACATCCTAATTATGCTTGTTCAACCACGGGGTTTGATCAAGCTTGTGCTTTTGCCGCGACGGGAACTTATGGCACCAACGGTCAAGTTCCTCGTCAAAATCATGTTGCTCCACCGGGTTTTCCACCGGTTCAAAATAGGTACAACAATGGAAATAATGGGAATAATTTTAACCGTGGTAACCAAGGGAATTACAATCAAGGAAATGGGTTTAATGCTAATCAAAACAATCAAGGTTTTCACAATAACAAAAATGATTTGTCAAGCTACATTAAAATGAATGATGCAAATTTGAAAGCTTTTCAAAATAATATTCAAGGACAGATGGCAACTTTGAAAATGAGTTTCAAAATACGATTAAAGGGCAAAATAATAAGACTGAGCTTAACCAACAAAGAATTGAACAAAGATTTGAGCAAATATTAGAGAAAAGTCAAAATCGTATGCAACAAAGTATGGAACAAGGTCAAAAAAAATTGCTTTCGATGTTTGAGTCTTTTATGAGCAAACCCTCCTCTTCTTCGGGTGACTTACTTAGAAACATTATTCCAAACCCGAAGGGTGAGATGAAAGCTATAACCACACGTAGTGGGAAGGCTTTAGACAGACCTTTGCTTCCACATGTGAGTACCTCTCCGGTGAGGGAAGTGGAGCAAGAACCCTAGGTGGTTAAAGAAAAGGAAATTCCTATTCCACCAAAGGTAGACCAATTGCCTATTCCGGAACCCGAGCTTCCGAAGACTAAACCCACACTACCCTACCCTTCGAGACTTAACAAAGAGAAGCTCCGCGAAAAGACCAATGCTCAAATGTCTACATTTCTTGAGGTGTTTAAGAAAATGTATATTAATCTTAGTTTCGCGGATGCATTGCTTAGCATGCCTAAGTTTGCTTCAACAATCAAAAGGTTGATGAACGATAAGGAGAAATTGGTTGAAGTATCGACATCCTTAAATGAAAGTTTTCCTGCGGTTCTCTCTAAAATGTTTCCCAAAACGCTTGGAGACCCCGGTCAAATTTTGATACCATGTGATTTTCCTAATATGAAAGAATGCTTAGCATTAGCCGATCTTGGCGCTAGCATTAATTTGATGCCTCTTTCCGTGTGGAAAAGGTTATCACTTCCCGAGCTTACACCTACTAAGATGACTATCGAGCTAGCGGATCGATCGACCGCCTTTCCAAAAGGTATAGCCGAGGACGTGTTAGTCAAAGTAGGAAAGCTCATCTTCCCAGCGGATTTTGTAATTTGTGATTATCCAGAAAATTCTCGTGTGCCTCTTATTTTGGGAAGACCGTTTTTAAATACGGCTAGTTCTATAGTTGACATGAGAGAGGGTAAATTGACTTTACGTTTTGAAGATGAAAGTATCACTCTTTATGTTGGTAATATCTCGAAGCCTTCTTCCGAGGACGACGAGGAATCAATCAATCGAATCGATGTGATTGATGTTGCTAGTGAAGAAGTTTCGCAAGATATGCTTGGTTTTTTTGATATTTCCAAAAGTGGCAATCCCACTTCATCGAATCCGGTTATCTCTTTGGCTAAACCACCACTCACTCCATTTGAGGGAGGGGACTTCGTTCTAGAAGAGCTCAAGGATAATGGTCATTCAAAATTCAATAAGGAAATTGATGATTACCTTAGCAAACCATTCGATCCTAGTGAGTTTGATAGTGAGAATTTTGATCCCGAGGGAGATATTGCGTTGATTGAAAAGTTTTTGAATGTAGATCCTTTTGAATCACCACCTATGGAATTAAAAGTTGTGAATGAAAATGAAACTAAAGTGAAAACATCTATTGAGGAAGCACCCGAATTAGAACTTAAGGAACTTCCCACTCATTTAGAGTATGCTTTTCTTGAAGGAACGGATAAGTTACCTGTGATTATTGCCAAGGGATTAAAGGAAAATGAAAAGGATGAACTTATTAAAGTGCTTAAGAAACATAAACGGGCCATTGCATGGAAAATCTCTGACATTAAGGGTATAGATCCAAAATTTTGTACTCGTAAAATTCTAATGGAGGATGATTATAAACCCGCTATCCAAAATCAAAGAAGGGTCAATCCAAAGATTCATGAGGTGATCAAAAATGAAGTCACTAAACTTCTAGACGCCGGAATTATCTACCCTATCTCGGATAGTCCATGGGTTAGCCCCGTGCATTGTGTTCCAAAGAAAGGAGGAATGACAGTTGTTACTAATGAGGATAATGAATTGATTCCTACTAGACTTGTGACCGGTTGGCGTGTTTCTATTGACTATAGGAAGCTTAATGATGCCACTAGGAAGGATCATTTTCCATTACCTTTTATGGATCAAATGTTAGAGAGACTAGCGGGGATGAATTCTATTGCTTTTTGGATGGATTTTCCGGCTATTTCCAAATCCCCATTGACCCTCGTGATCAAGAAAAGACCACATTCACTTGTCCTTATGGAACATTTGCTTATCGTCGGGGACATTCCATAGGTGTATGATGGCCATTTTCCATGATATGATCGAGAAAACCATGGAAGTCTTCATGGATGACTTTTAGGTTTTTGGGGAATCTTTCACTTCATGTCTCTCTAACTTGGAAAGAATGTTTGCAACGTTGTGAGGAAACGAATCTTGTGCTTAATTATGAAAAATGTCACTTCATGTGCAAAGACGGAATTGTGTTAGGACATAAGATCTCTAAGGCCGGTATTGAGGTTGATAGGGCTAAAATCGACGTGATTGCCAAATTACCTGCACCCACCACCGTTAAGGGAGTTAGGAGTTTTCTCGGCCATGCCGGCTTCTATAGACGTTTTATTCAAGACTTCTCTAAGATAGCTCGGCCTATGACCCATCTTTTGGAAAAAGAGACTCCTTTCATCTTTCCGGACGAGTGTATTCAAGCCTTTGAGATGCTTAAAAAGAAATTAACCGAATCTCTGATTTTAGTTGCTCCGGATTGGGACCTACCTTTTGAAATTATGTATGATGCTAGTGATTACGCGGTAGGTGCGGTGTTGGGGAAACATAAGTGAAAACATTTCTTGCCTATACACTATGCAAGTAAGACTATGACGGATGCTCAAACAAAGTACACTACAACAGAAAAGGAGTTTCTTGCCGTTGTGTATGCTTTTGAAAAGTTTAGACCATATCTTGTCTTGTCTCAAACCATATTGTATACGGACCACTCGGCTCTCAAATATCTTCTTAATAAACAAGATGCTAAGCCGAGGTTGCTCCGGTGGATTCTCCTCCTTCAAGAATTTAATGTCAAAATTCTAGACAAAAAAGGAGCCGACAATCTCGCGGCCGATCATTTATCTCGACTTGAGAATCCTCACCAAAGCGATCAAAAGAACAAGGAAATCAATGAAACATTTCCTCTTGAGACGCTTGGTATGATTGCTTTTCGTGGTGATGATAGTATCCCAAGGTTTGCGAACGTTGCAAATTACCATGCGGGGAAGTTTGTGATCAAGGGTATGTCATCCCAACAAAAACGAAAGTTTTTCAAGGATATATCCTATTACTTTTGGTACGACCCCTATTTGTTTCGTATGTGCGCGGATCAAGTGATTCGTAGGTCCGTGTTTGTCAAGGAAGCTCAAAATATCCTTAAATCTTGTCATGAAGGACCCACCGGGGGACATCATGGTGCCAACGCAACCGCGAAGAAAGTCTTTGATGCCGGCTTCTTTTGGCCTTCTATATATCGTGATGCCCAAGACTTGATCAAGACTTGTGATGATTGTCAACGTCAAGGAAAGAACTCACAAAGGGATGAAAAACCTTAAAACATTATCCAAGTTTGTGAAATCTTTGACATGTGGGGGATCGATTTTATGGGGCCATTTCCATCATCGAAAGGAAATAAGTACATTCTCGTAGCTGTGGACTATTTTTCTAAAAGGGTTGAAGCTAAGGCTTTGCCCACGAATGATGCTCGAGTTGTGGTGAAATTTTTGAAGCAACTTTTCGCTAGGTTTGGAACTCCACGGGCTATAATAAGTGATCGTGGGACCCATTTTTGTAATGAACAATTTGAAAAAGTTCTAAAGAAATATGGTGTCACTCATCGACTTTCGACGGCCTATCACCCTCAAACGAGTGGTCAAGTGGAGGTTTCAAACCGAGCTCTTAAAAGGATTTTGGAGCGTTCTATTGGAGAAAATCGCACTTCATGGTCAGATAAATTGGATGATGAATTGTGGGCTTTCCGTACGGCTTACAAGACGCCAATTGGTTGCACACCATTTAGGTTGGTCTACGGAAAAGTATGCCACTTGCCAATTGAACTCGAACATAAGGCGTATTGGGCTCTTAAGCATTGTAACTTTGATTTGAGGACGGCGGGTGATCATCGCAAGGTTTAATTGAATGAACTAAGTGAATTAAGGGATCAAGCCTATGAAAATTCTTTGATCTATAAAGAGAAAACTAAGAGGATTCATGACTCTAAGATCAAAAACCGCATTTTCAATGTTGATGATCAAGTCCTCTTATTCAACTCTAGACTTAAGATTTTCTCGGGCAAGCTTAAATCCCGTTGGTGCGGACCATTCACCATTTCACAAGTTTTCCCTTATTGTACCGTTGAGCTAGCTCAAAAAGACGGGCCTAACTTTAAGGTGAATGGTCATCGTGTGAAACACTACTTTGGAGGGGACATACCTACGAAGGTTGTTCCGGATCTTCAAACTTTCCCTAAGTAGCAATGAATGCGGGGACCGAGTCGAGCTCATGACTCGGTTAACAAAAACGAGGTGCCTTGTGGGGGAGTCCCATTCATTCTTTCTTCTTTCTATTTTCTAACACTAATAAGGCTTGATCTTTCAAGCTCGTGCTCGTGTTTTGTTGTGTTGTGAATCTTAGGTATGACCCTAATCATTGAAGACTCTCGTGTTTGGTTTTTGCCGGTCCACTTGTTCTTCCTATCTTTGAATGCCAAAAAGGGGCACACTCTCTATCCTTTGATTTTTATCGACTAACGTTTTATCTTGAGGCATAATTAATAAACGTCTTATAGATTTACGCTCTCTTTCCATGTTAGGATTTTGCATTAGACTCTTCGTGTTTTAGCAAGGGGGTGTTACTCTTGAGCTAAGAAACATTGAGGACAATGTTTTGTTTTAGCATGGGGGAGTCAATAGATATAATCGCTTGCAATTGCTTTTGCCGTGTCTAAACGTAATTGTTTTTCTCATTTTTCATAAAAAATTTAAATTTTTAGTGTTATTTTTAAGTTTTAATAAATAAAATAAGTGCTTTTGAAACAAATGTAGGCTTTCCGTTGGTGAAAATAAAAATAGTTTTTGACTCGACTCGGTTTTTACCTTAGCTTCTCCTTAACGTATTTGAATTAAGCTTTGCTAGGCTTTTATATAGGGAGCTTAAAACGCGAAAGTCTTAATTCATACGGGTTAAGAACAAGAACTTTTCGCAAGTTCCTATAATTGATCCTAGAAAGTCGTTTATCAAGGGAACTTTAAAACGCAAATTCTAAAACTTGAAAAAGTATAAGAAGATGCAAGATCCTATAGATGACTTGAAAACCCAAAACTTCGATTTAATAGGCTAAGTATCCATTGATTTCACATTTTTGAAATTTTACAATATGGAGAACAAGAGATGATAGAGTTTAATCATAAGTTTCTAAGGTTAAATCTTCTTTGTGTAAGTATTTTTGTGTTTGATTTAATCTCCTCGTATTTATTTTTCACGCTTGAATAATAATTGCTTAATAAATGAATTTTTTAGCGGTTTAGGCTTGATATCTTAACTCGTAACTCCTTCTTTTTCTTCCCTTGTAGTTAAAGCGAGAACACATTAAGGGTGTCAGCGTCATGGAATTTTGATCATGGGATTGCGGAAATTTGGCTTACTATAAATATCATATTAATAAAGAAGAATAAATAAAAACATGTTCTCTAGGAGCCTTCGGGTCGGAGTCATGTAGCACTAACCTTGTCATTAGAGCCTTAGGGTGTACGGCAAGGGGACGTGTTGAATAAAAATTGCTTCATCATCATGATCCATAAGGTGGGATGGTGATGTCAATTCCCTTGTTTTTGTCCAAGGAGCCTTCGGGTGTGGATTTTAAATAAGGAGCACAATTGCATCTTAAAGAGCCACAAGGTGTTATGATGTAGTTGTTGCTAACTCCATTAATAAGGTCATAATTGACTTTGGAGGTTTTTATTGTTGCTTTTAAGTAGTCCTAATATCCAAATTTCGGGTCCGGGGATTTATCCCTCAAATCGTCTTAAGTTATCCTTGAAGTGGGTTTTCTTTAGTGACAACGGTTTTTGAAGTCGAGGTTAGGTTTTGAGTGTTGAGTTTACACCGTTTTTGCCTTCATTTTTGGACTAATAAATATCAAATAATGTCAAATGAGCCTTTGGGTGAATGACAATTAAAATCCGGAGATACAATTAGGAATAAATAGGAGAGTGAGTTTAACACAAATTACTTGCATGAGTTGTTTTAATTTTGGGGCTTATGATTGACAATGATCTTGTTTTTACACTTGGCATGGAAAAGTGAAAAGTCGAGGATGATGAATCTATTTGAGTTTTATGATCCTAAAAGTTATTTTCAATAATGAAAGTTTATACATTATGTCTTTGCAAAATAAAGTTACAAAAGTTGAATAATGGTGTAGTTAGTGTTTTATTTTATCATTGCGTGAGGACACGGCAATTGCTTAGCAAGGGGGAGTTTGATATGAGTGATTTTAATCATATCAATTTTATCTTAAAACCATCAATAATTGCATGAAATGTATAAAATATGCCTTGTATATGCATTGTTTTGTTGTTTCGTGTGTGTAGGTACCAAGTTCATGAAAACCGGCAAAACCGACACAGAGTTTGAAGAAAAGTTCAACAAAGCTAATATCAAGCTCGTTTTTAGTGGATTTAATCATTTATGGAGTTTAAAAGGCTTGTGGGTCCCACATTTGAGAAAATAGGCTCAAAAGCCCATTTGAAGTTCATAAAGTGTTGTTATTTGGAATAAGCCCATTAATTTAGTTATTTTGAAAATGGCTAATTGGAAGGCCCAAAATCAAGCCCAACAACACTAGCATGGACGGATGGAATATTACATACTCAAAGCCCAAACCCATTAGTGTTAAATATCAAAGAGCTGTTAAAACGTTTCATTCATCATTTTTTAGTCAACATTTACCCACACTCACACCACATTTCAACACACGTTTATTATCACTCGTTTATTATTTACTTTTTGTTACTTTCTATGTCACAACTTCTCATCTCTCTCACCTTCCCAAACAGATAAACCAGGCACCACCTATTCCCCCAAACCCTAAAAATACAAATCAATAAAATTAATTGGGGCTTTTTGATTATTTCACTCGTGTGATTCACATGAGTTGGGAATTAATTCCCCTTTGTTTTCGGAATCTAGAAGATGGAAGAATTGGTGACGTGTTCCCTTTACTAGCCTCTGATTGGTTGTGACGGCAATCATTCCCCAATCCTCCAATAATAAAAGGCCACATCATCACCAAACTAGAACAACTAGCACACTCGGATGCCACGTTGGCGATCCGTGTGCTAGTGTGCATAATCTCAACCGTAGATCAAAAGAGAAGAAAGAGAAAGAAGAGATCAATGGCCATGGATGAAGATTCTTCCTCAACAACCTCACCAAGAAGGTTGGGAGTTAGCCTATAAAAACCCTCCCATATTTATGTAATCAGGCATCCCATTTTTTTACTTTCTAGTTATAATGACAAAATAGATTTAGGAATATTTGTATTTTATTTTTAAAAGTATTGTAATCAAATTTCCAGTGATTAATAAAGGTTGAGTTTGGGTAATCTGTCTTACTTTATTTACTGTCAAAATTTATTACAATTATTATTCCTATAATCTATTTGAAATTATATGAAAATTATTTAATCAAGCTAAGAAATAGCTTATATTAAATGATTTAAAGTAATATTGGGAATGATTTATCCCCACTAGATAAATTAAAGGTTACTGTTCTGGTTCAATCATCAAATTGTGGTTCGAGTTACTGTACCGGTTCGATGGTAATGATGGTGGTCAATATGGTGAGATGAATGGTGGTTTTGATACGGCTTTTAGACGGCTCAGCGCCGCTTATACTTCACAAAGGATTCTCCAATAGGTTTTACTCCTTTTAATTTTTATGTAGTTTATATATTAGACGAATATGTTTAAGTGATTTTATGAGTGAATGATAAATGGAATAGGGTTATTTGGATCTGTTTAGTTTTTATTGATTAATGTTTATGAATCTGACACTGTTTTGATTTGTGCTCACTGTTTTGAATAATATGTCTTAAGTTTTGGTTCGAATCTGATAATAGGATTTAAATGAAATGAATCTGCTTAACTAATTCTAGATTGGTAATTTGTTAAGCATACCTTAATGGAGATGCATTTAAATACTCCACCATCTGAGTATATTGAGGAAACAGTGTTTTGTCAACCTCTAAATAGGCAACCATGTTGTGCTGACTTCTGAACCCCAATACCAAATCACTCTGTTTAAACTTAGGCTCCGTTGATGTAGAAAGATGTGTGAAATGTTATGAAAGATGAATGTGTGTGAAAATTTAGTTAGACAAGAATAAGCAGTTACCCTGTTTCAAAAGAATGAGCCAAATATATAGGAGAGGTAAACACATGTGATTGGTAAAAAATAAGGCAGTTATTTTCAAAAGATAATGATTAAAATCTTGAAAAATATATAACTTATCTTGTGCATTAATAAAAAGTTACCAACTCCTAAAATTACGGCCCAAATTTTCGTCAAAAATAACAACTGGGTAGGACCCAATGTTTGTCAACGGTAAAAAATAACCTATCAACGCTCAACGGCTATATTCTTGTCAACGTTGGAAAATGCCATGTCAACGTCAAAATTGGTCCTAACAACGTTTGGAAATAAATCTTTCAACATCCAAAAATAAAAATAATAAAAATGAAAAAGGACCTTAACAAAGTGATTTATCCTAGTGAAGATAACCTATTACCATAGGGTGGCAAGGACTGTCCAATCATGCACACTTGCTTAAGCAAGATAGATATAATTGTCCTCAAGTGTCCCTTGCTAACCAAAGTTCTTAACAATGAAGTTATCTCATAAAATCCTTTGTAACTTCCCAGGTAAGCCGAATAAAAATCATACCCAAGTCTTCCAACAAACCACATCCAATTCTAGGCCAAAAAGGCTGGCAGCGTGCATAGTATATCAACTTTGCATGCTACAGTGCCTCATGAGTTAGTAAACTAATTCATACTCACCAGTGGACACAATCTAGAATTGTGATAAGAGTATTATATGAATACCCAATAAGTCCTAAAGGTTTCCTAAACCTCCCCTTAAACTATGATACATAAGTTGCCAAATATAATGCACGTAATAAAAATTTAGGTCAAGATAGGAATATAAATATTCCAACCATCATCCAAAAACTTGAACATGCTCCAATAATGCTCCAAGGATCCATAAGCAACTCTATATCCATTTTTACAATGCTAACAACGCCTGCATAATTAGATCAAAAACCACAAAACTAACATGTTGCTGACAACGTCAATTTAACACTTGTCGGCGTTAAAATAACCTTTGTCAGCGTTAGACAAATATAGTGGAAAATCTAGTTTTGTACAAAAACCAATAACAATGCATATCTTGTACATACTTTTACAATAATCCCCCAAAACACATATTAAGTGAGATTAATCATTCCAATACTTGTTACCAAGTATTGAAATCTCCCAGTATCAAAAGGTTTAGTTAATAAATCAGCCACATTTTCCTCTGTGTCAACCCTATCTGGTTGTATTAAACCTTTTTCAAAACAGTCTCTTATAAAATGATGTCTAATTTCTATGTGTTTTGTTTTAGAATGATGTGCAAGATTTTTAATAATGCAAAAAGTAGTGTTATTGTCTACAAAAATCTTGGTATGCATGAAATTATACCCATAATCTAACAGCTGGTTCTGAATCCACAAGACTTGTCCACAACAAGCAGCTGCAGTAACATACTTTGCTTCAGTTGTAGAATTGGCCACCACTGTTTGTTTCTTGCATTGCCAAGATATCAACCTACTCCGAAGAAATTGGCATCCACCAGTTGTGGATTTTCTATCAAACTTGTCACCACCATAATCACTGTCTGAATATGCAATAAGTTCCAATGGAGAATCTTTTGGATACCATAATCCCAAGGTAGGATAGCACCTAAGATACCTAAAAATTCTCTTGACAGCATGAAGATGATACTCTTTGGGAGTCACTTGATGGCGTACACATGCACACACAGCAAACATAATATCAGGCCTGGAAGCTGTGAGATACATCAATGATCCAATAATTGACCTATAATGCCTGACATCCACTTCTTTTCCATCTCCAACCTTTCCCCAGGGGTGTTCCCTATCCATGGGTTTGCTAGCCCGTTTCTCATGTGGAGAAAAGCCAAACTTCTTCAAGATTTCAGCTACATATTAATCTTGAGAGATGAAGATACCATCTTCTTTCTGCTGAACTTGTAACCCTAGAAAGAATTTCATCTCCCCTATTGCACTCATCTTGAACTTGTCTGTCATGAGTTTGGAAAGTCTTCACTCATCTTTGGACTATAAGAGCCAAAGATGATATCATCCACGTCTTCTTTGTAAACAAAGTCTGATCTATGGTGCCCCTTTTGAATCCATTTTCCACCAGATAGGTGGACAATGTACCATACCATGCTCTTGGTGCTTGATGAAGTCCATACATAGCTTTCTTCACTATAAACACCTTGTCTGGATGTTCTGAATCATCAAAACCAGGAGGCTGCATTACATAAACCTCCTCTGCAATTGTGCCATAAAGAAAAGCACTCTTCACATCCATTTGATAGACTATAAATCCCATGCAGGAAGAATAGGCTAGAAAAATCCTTATTTCCTCAATCGTTGCAACAGGTGCAAAGACCTCCTCATATTTTATCCCTTCCTCTTGTGCATATCCTTGAGCAACTAAACGCGCCTTGTTTCTGACCACAATTCCTCTCTCATCCTTTTTGTTTCTAAGAACCTATCTTGTCCTAATAGGTCTGACATGTCTGGGACAATCAACTAACTCCCAAATATCTTGAATAGCAAATTGGTGAAGCTCGTCTTGCATTGCTTCCACCCAACTTGGTTCTTTGAGAGCATCAAAAATCTTCTTGGGTTCCTGTTGTGACATAAAACAGGCAAACAAACATGCTTGAACAAGAGGGTTATCAACCTTCTTGTGAATATTGGCAATAAATCCTCCATGATTTTGATGAGACCTTCTAGTTTGTACAGGAGTCATCACATCACCTATAATAAGAGAAGAAGGATGATTCTTCATAGTAGATGTAAGTACACCTCCTTCAATTATTGTATTATCATCAATTTCAGTCTCCAAGTTGCCAAAATCTTTTTTAAATGCTCTTCCATCATCATCTGAATGAACCTCTCCATTTCTGTTTAAAGGTTCACCTTGTTCAAAAACACTGGAAGAAAATAAATGGTCAAAAGAGTTGTCAATGCCTGAATAAGGGTTGTCAACGTTTGAGCCATCAACGCCTGAATTTGTCTTGTCAGCGCCAGATTTTCCTTTTGTCAGTGCTTGAAGAATCATGCATGTTTTCAACTGGTGATACTTGTGGACCACCTTTCTCTTTTCCAGCAGCAGCAACAGCAAATGCATCTGTCCATATAGGAATGGTAACATACTCAAGTATGGGTGCTGATTTGTCTGGTTGTGATCCAACCTCCTTGTCAACCTGTATACCTGAAATTTCAACAACTGGTTCTTCCACAACATTTGAAGTCACCTTCACAATGTCTGGATTAGTCACATGCATATAATTCAAAGTTCTAGATAGAGGTTCCAAGTCAAATAACCAATTTGGTTCATTCTCAGGATCACTGGGTTTACTTTCTAAAAACCTAACATGTACCTTCTAAAGTATACATTTTTCTTTCTTAATGTAAACCCTATATCCTCTACTCTGCACTGAATAACCCATAAAGTAGCCTTCATCACCTTTAGCACTAAACTTTCCTAAGGCATCACTAGTGTCTAAAACGATACATGCCAGCCAAAGGGTTTAAGAAAACCAATATTAGGTTTCCTACTCCAAAATAGGTCATAAGGTGTCTTATTGTGAATATTGTTGATTAATGCCCTATTTTGTACATAACAAGCTGTATTCACAGCCTCAGCCCAAAATGCAATGGGAAAGTGAGCATCAGCCAACATAGTCCTAGCTTCTTCTATGAGTGTTCTATTTTTCCTCTCAGCTACCCCATTTTGTTATGGGGTTCTAGCTATACTAAACTGTCTAGTAATCCCTTTCTTGGCACAAAAATCATCTAACAAATTATTCCTAAACTCACCACCATTATCACTTCTAAGTATCTTAACCTCATTCCCAGTCTTTTTCTCTAATTGGGTAATAAAGTTAATCAAAGTATCAGCAGTTTCACTTTTCAAAGCTAAAAAGAAAGTCCAAGTAAATCTAGAAAAATCAGCAGTAATGACAAAACAGTAGGATTTACCATTTAAACTTTCTATATTAGTTGGACCAAACAAGTCCATATGCAGCAAGTGAAGTGGTTTAGAACTAGAATGCACAAGTTTAGACTTAAAGGAGACTTTGTGTTGTTTTCCTTTAAGGCATGCAACACAAGAGTGGTCATTTTGGAAAGCCTTTTCAGGCAAACCATCAACTAAACCATGTCTCACAAGTCTATTTTTATTCTTAAAATTAATGTGCCCTAATCTTCTGTGCCAAAGATTACTCTCATCAATTGAAGCCTTAGCATATAGACATGACAACTTATTATTCATCCTAATTCCATTAAGATTCACATTATAAATGTCCTTATGCCTAGGTGTTTTATAATCAATGAATTTCTCATCTGGTATTTTAAAATCTTTGCTCAACACCAAGCATTCAGTATCAGTGAAAAGAACCTTATTTTTGTTATCACAAACTTGTGATACACTAACAGATTATAGTCAAGTTCTTTTACCAGAAACACGTTCTCAAAACGCAAATTTTGGTGATAAGAGTGCCTCTGCCAGTGATAGTTCCATATCCGCCTCCAAAGTACACTTTGTCACCATCTTTAATGGGGGTAAAGTTTGTCAAGTAATCTTCCTTCCCCGTCATGTGCCTAGAGCATCCACTATCCCAATAGCCATAATCATTAACCTGCTTTTGAATACCCTGCACATAAAGAAAACAAATTAGTTTTCTTTGGGAACCCAAGCCTGAGCAGACTTGGATTCGTTTGGTTGTTCAACAAGAACAGACTTAGTCCTTATGACAACCCGTTGTTCATCCCTTTTTGGATTAAACACTCAGTTAACCCCAATTGGTTTAGTTATGACCTTTGAAATATAATGAAATCTATTACAGGTCGTAGAAATCGCATCTGAATTAAGGTTTTGGTCTTGTTTGGGTCTCCATGTCAAGCTAGAAGAAGATTTAAACCCCTTTCCCTTTGGTTGCAAGTATTTGACATTACTTGGTCTAGCAACGTTGGAAACATTCCTGTCAGCGTTTAATTTGTTCTTGTCAATGCTGATGTTACCCTTATCAGCGTCAAACCAAGGGTTTGCTACAGGAACCCATTGTCTGTTAGACCATGTACTGGTCTTTTGAAAAGGCCTTTGTCCATAAGTATTAGATACTTTAGTGAAGAATGGAGCTGGTCTAATTATTTGTGAACTTTGCTGGACAAGAGGTTTGGGTTTGACCATGGTTGATTTTCTATCAGCGTTTACCTTTGAAGCATTGATACATTTATAAGCCAAATGTGAAAAGCTTCCACAAGTATAACAGGCTTTTCTAGACATAACTCTAGGTCTACATGAAAAGAAACATGTCCCATTATCACTAACTTGACTTTTTGGTGACCTAGGTTTTCTATACATTTCTGCATATTTAGTTCTAGGTTTTCTATCAATGTTTAGGCCAAGGTCAACAGTCTTTCTAGTACTAGGATTGGTCACTTTTATGGGTGTTGACTCATTTGGGCTGTCACTAAGCATGCCACCCTTAACAAACAAAGTAGGGTTGGCATTCTTCCATTGGTCCAAATCAATCAATTTTTTCTTGTATTCCTCTACTAGAGTAAGAACTCTTGGTGGAGGAATAAATTCCTCTTCTTGGAGTTCTAGTATACCAGTCCAAGACAAATCCTTTCTAAGGACACCATAGAAGTTCCTAGCAGGTGGTGGAACACCAGCATATTCTTTCATCCTAATCCCACTCATATCCCTAGAATCCCTTTGTTCACTCACACATTTTTCTAGGGTTTTAGAAGCTTGATCAAATTTTTGAATCTTAAGATCTACATTATCTTTGTTTTTTATAGCCTCATCTAACTTAGCCTGAAGAGCACCATTGGATCTCTCCAAGATGTCCCTTACCTTAATACTAGCATTTAGGTCATGAGTTAAAACATTGATTTGATCTTTTATGTCAAGCTCCATTTTCTTATAGTCAGCCACAGTCTTTTCAGTTTGAACAAGTGCAAGTTGATAGTTAGATAACTTGCATTTTTCATTAACAACATCTGATTTTAACTTTAGATTCTCTTTATTAAGTTTTTCAGTGTTTAGTCGACAACCTTTACTACAAAATGCATCATCATATACCTCATTGTCTGATGAAGATGATGAATGTGCCATGAGAGCATAGTGAACATGCTCCACTTCCTCCTTTTCTGCAACCAAGGCCTTGTTTTGTTCCACATCCTTGGCCAATAAATTCTAGTCCCAGCGAATACCATCAATCTCTTGCATGGCAACCATAGCTTTTATATCTTCAACCTTGACGATTTGGCTTGAAGGCTTTCCAGCATCAGACCTTCTTGGAGATCTACACTCTCTCATAAACTGACCCATTCTATGGCAATTGTAACACTCAACCTTGGATTTATCAAACCCAGCAGTGTCTTTAGCATTAAAAGTCATCTTCTTCCTGAATCTTCTATTCCATCTATTGGCCCTTATGCTTGCAAGTGCCATATTCCACTTTATGTCCATCTCTTCCAAATGTTCATCACTAATTTGCTCAAGGTCCTCATATGTAATAACTGAACGATTGGGCAATGAAGCAATGTATGCACAAACTGTATCTAGATCAATAGCAGCAGGCTTAACTCTTGGTGAGTCAGCATTGTATGTGTCAGCGTCTAAATGTGGGGCGCTGACAGAGCTTGATCCAACGTTGACACAAGGTGATCAAGTAACGGGGTGCATGTATGACTCCCTTTGATCAAATTGACCTTCACTATGTGAGAAAAAGGCCATGTTTCCATTGGTAGACTTGCTTCCTTGATCTGAAAGGATTTCACTTTCTACAATCCTCAGTTTATTATAGACGTCATCAAAAGTGGAACTTTTGTGAGTATTATTAGCAATCATAGACCTTGCTTCAATCTTCCATGCATCACCAAGACTTTTAAGGAAAGTGGTGATCATATCAGCATCATCATGCACTGTTCCCATAAATGACAACTTTCTTGTAATGTCAAGAAGTCTGCTTCTGACTCCACTTAGCTTTTCATTGGGAAGAGCTTTAAACACAACATACTCATGCAAGAGTTGCTTCTTTTTCTCTGAGGCAGTATCATCATTACCACCATAAGTAACTTGAGGAGCTGCCCAAAGATCTTTGTCAGACTCATAGCCTCTATACTTATGCTGATTGGCTTGTCCCAAATAGAGTTTGAGGATGCTTAGAGTTTTCATGTCATTCCTTCTCTTTGCAATGTCCTCAGCTGAGACAGCTCTCCCATCTTCAGGTTGTTCATTTCGATCAGCTTCACTTGAGCCTGGAGTTGATCTTGCAGTAATAGCAACTGCAATCTTGGCAGCCTTATCGAATGTGTTTCCATATTCAATAATTTCCCATAGGGTGTGGTCATGGATTTGATGATACTGCTCAAAATTAAACTTCCACAGCTCAAAGTTGTCTGGATATAACATGGGGATCTTAATGTTGTGTCTTGAAGTGGAGGTCAATTCTGGAGTAGACATGTCGTCTGAATTTTAGGGTTTCTTGAAAAATTAGGGTTTTTGGCGATTTAGGGTTTTTGTGTTCTTAAGATCAAAGTTTCTCAACAAGCTCTGATACCACTTGTCGATCCCAAACTTAGATCGATTTAGCTTGTGTAAACGAGAATAAATCAAGTTAAACACTTAGAGAAACTTTGTTGTATATGAAACAATCTAAGTATTATGCGGAATTAATACTTAAACAAGAACACACAAACATGTTAAACCAAACTTTCACTTTGATTGATTAATCGAACTTGCGTACAATGAAAGTGTAAAACTTATATATATATGAAACAAAACCTAAAGGCCTCCTTTTATAGATTAAGGAACCTTGTACAAGAGTCTACGTATCAGCTATTCTTGGTAAAGATAAACATAAGAAATACATTGTCAAACATATCTTTACTAGAAACATACTAGAAACATAAAACTTGTAGACCAAAATATCCTATCAGTGCTTGACTTCTTCTCATCCACGCTTGACTTCTTCCTGTCAACACTTTTCTTGTCAACACTTGATTTCTTCCTATCAACGTCCAAATTGCTCGTGTCAGCGTCCAAGTGTCTTGACTATATTTTATTCCCAACACTCACATGGTAGCAAAATCATTTCAGTACTCGTTTTAGACCGAACAAAAATAGTTGGAGGATTAACTTTCGGATAATAAACAGGTGTGACTTATTTATTAAGCTTTTGCATTCTTAAACGACTCTCTTCGGCCAGTTCAAGAGTTTCTTCTGAATCAGGCACACTAGGAGGATCATGCTCATCAGACAAGAGTACACTACAATTATATAGAGTTTGATTTGTGGCCTGAACTTGCTTAAGATATCCGGGATTAGGAGGAAGAGGACAACCTAAAGCCAATTTGTGTCGAGTGTAGTTTATCTCATTCACTTTTGGTGCGAGCATATTTATCGTCTTCATTGTTTGGCCACGTTTTACCAAAAGGTTGTCTAATTCCCTAATCCTATCCCGAGCTTTGCAAAAATCCTAAAGAAGCCCATATTCTCGAACTTTGAAATCATGTTTCAGCTTTTTTCGTTCTTCTTTTAAATCCAAAATAATAGATTTTTTAGTTGAAAGCTGTTTATTAAGAGAGGTGATTTCATCGTTCAATTCGCTTATCTTTTTAGCACTACTTAATGTAAGGCATTTAATTTTTTAATTGTGCATTTTTCTTGATAAATCGATGTAGCATGAGCTTCTTTAAGTTCTTTAATTTTAGCCTGATGAATTTCAAAACTTTTCTCCCGTTCCTTATATCCCACAAGCTTAGTGGTCAATTTGGCATTAGTGTCTCTAAACTTATTATTAACCACCGTAGCATGGTCTACATCCTTAACAAGCTTATCAAATAAAGATTTATAATACCCATGGGTCGCATCATGAAGGGTTGTAGGCTGGGCAACTTGATCCACACTAAGGTCCACACTGGGCTCATTTGAAATAATATTACTATTATTCATTTGATCCCCGTGTGTCTCAATGTAGGGCTATAGCATCTCATTATACTCCTCCTCCTGATTAGACGTACTATATATATCATTATCATCGAAACGTGGGAGTACCTCAGAGGGAACGTTGGAATCATAGAAGGGAGCGATGTCATCATGCATTCCTGAGGTAGATGTTTGCTGTAGGTTTTCCATCAAGATGTATTTGGCATTCACTTCTACTTCCTCGTCATATTCTCATGTAGAAGCCATAAGATCAAATTCCTCAGCTTGAAGTGGAATCCCTGCCTCTTCCTTTTGTGCTATAAGAAGCTGAGTCTGAAGATAAGCCGCATCCCTCTTCTTTTTAGCTGTGCAATCTCGAGCATAATGACCAAATCCCCTGCAGTTGTAGCACTGAACCTGAAGATTGTTGCTTCCATTTCTCGTACCAGAATTCTCAGCCCTTGCATCCACAATATTTCCCATCTGATTACTAACCGCTGGCACAACAATCAACCCATTCTGATTACCACATTCGGAACACTCGGATTCTGACCACGGTTTTGTCCATACTGATTTCCTGCATTTCCAATAGTCTGCCCAACATTCTGACCATTTGTTGAAACTGTGTCCCCGTGTTCCCAGCAACTGCCAATTGGCGATCTTGATTCGCATTCATTAAAGGTTGAGCAATCTGCCTATTTCTAGTGTTGGAGGAGATTCTCTGATTTTTGTTGGTGGGGTTAATGGTAAATTTGAATGCCTTTGCAAGAAGTGCAAGACCAGTATTAATCGAATGAGTAGGATCGGTGATGTCATCTAAACTAGCAATGGGTTGTTGTAAGTAGTTTACAGTAGCAGGAAGTTGATATCCATAAGGGGTGAGTTGTTGTTGTTGTTGTTGTTGTTGTTGTTGTTGTGGCATGAAGTTACTTGATGAGGGTTGATGGTAGGGTACCATAGATATGACATAGATGACGAAGAATTTGCCATAAAAGCCAATACATCTTGGGTTTTGGCACGTCTTTCAGTCCTAAATTCGTTAGCTTCATCTTGATTCATCTTCAAATAATCATATACTTGAGTGTAGTCTACGACATGAAGATCCTTGGTTTGATTGACAAGAGTGACATATCGTGACCATTAAGAAGGAACATTATCAAGAAATTTGATGTTGGCAACAATTTCTGCAAGTTCGTGTTTGTTTCTTCTAAGATAATTCATGAGGGTTGAAAACCGATGATAGTAAGGTTCAATTTGTTCCCCTTTAGTAGACGTAAAATTCTCCGATTCATAAAGCAACTTAGTTTCCTTTTCTTGTAAACCTATTTAACTCCCCTTCATCATTTTCTGGATCCTAAGCCACATCTCGTGTGCGGTTTCACAACTATCGAAAGCGGCATAAACATCTTCAGGAAGTCCCAAGAGAATGACTTGAATTGCTTGATCATCGGCGTCGAGTTGTTGGGATTCAGCTTCAATTAATTCTTCATCTGTTTGCTCATGACTAGAGTCAGCCACTAGGTTAGCATTGGTAGGGTCCGCAGGCACAACAATTGTTCTTCTTACATACGGACCTTGTTGAGTCGAGTTGACAATCAACTTTCCCAAAGGTTTACATTTTGCATAACGAAGAAGACGACTAGACCATGTAGTGTAATTCTCCTTAGTAAGCATGGGTGGACGATTCTCAGTACCCGCAGCATAAATATCTTGTTGAGACATCATCGTAGAAGTCATGTGTAAAACAGGATCTCAATTCGAAGAAAGCATAGTGTTTTAATTAAAATCCCCTAAAATGAGTAATTCCACAAAGAAATAGAGCACGAGAAACCAAAAAGTCCAAGGCAAACAAACAGGATCTCAATTCGAAGAAAGCAAAGTGTTGTAATTAAAATCCCCTAAAATGAGTAATTCTACAAAAAAATTGAGCAAAAGAAACCTAGAATTGAGACGTCATCGTAGAAGTTTGTTAAAAAATTTCAAAAAGACGTTTTCGAAAAAAAACTTGGAATACTTGTCACAACAGAACCCTGTCGGAATATCATCGGAATAATCAGATCGGAAGTCTGAGCACAATAACTATCAGAATATGTATCGGAATAACTTAGTTCAAGACCTATCAGAATCCGTATCGGAATATGCATCGGCATAATATCTTGCAACACTTATCGGAATCCTTATCGGAATCTGTATCGGAATAATAGCTTGCAACACTTACCGGAATCCTTATCGGAATATGTATTGGAATAATAGCTTGTAATACCTATCGGAATAGTTATCAGAAGATGTGTCGAAATGTCTAAACCCTTTTCCGATGGATTCTGTCGGAATATATAAACCCTTTTCCGATGGATTCTGTCGGAATACGAGTACTGTTCCGAGACAATAGGTAAAAAAATGAGATTTTTGACAAGAAATCCGTGATTTTAACCAACCCAAAGCACCCAAATCGCTACCACGACTATGTAGAAGAAATATGGAACACTTGGAATAACAAAAACACGAAAAAAATTGATTTGAAGCTCACGAATTTCAAGTAAACAAGGACAACACCAAAGAGCTAACCACGAATCCCTTGGCAAATGATACCACTTGTATGACGTATGCACACGACTTAACCAAATACGAATACCATCATAACCAAAAAGAAAGATTAAATTAGATGAAGAATAAAGAGAAAAGCAAAGAGGTTGTGAATTCCTAGTGAGAGAAAGACATATGTTTTTCTCTCTACAAACTATGTAAATGGAAAACACACACACACAAATGAGGTGTTTAGTGCCTTTTATACTACAAGTGTAAGGTATAGAACGCCTTCCTCATTTGTGTGTTTGGGACTAATTCTTGTTACATACATAACATTATACTAGAACTCTCAACACCATTATGTAGCATTTTCCACGAGATTCGCAACGGTGTATTATATGACCATCACTTTAAATACTTCTAACAATTTACATTTATGAATTCTGGGCAACAGCTACGCATTCAGCAACTAAACAACCATCAAAATCTAAGATGAAATTTAAGATTAATGGACAACCAATGACACTTAACATTGGTCATTTCCGGAAGATTTTTAAATTCCCTCGCACTGCTCAAGGGGAAGAGTATGTAGCAAATCCCAAGAAACAAGACATTATGAAGCTAATCCGGTCTCTGAATTATGATGGCGACATCCGAACTCTATCTCAGTTTCACACATCACATGTAGGGCAACCATGGAAGGACGTCTTTAGAAATATTCTCTGGTGTTTTACTACAAAATTCAGCGGAGCAGACACTCTTAGACTCCCTTAAGCTTGCATATTTTAGGGACTCTACACCGGGGCAAGACTGGATTATGCTTCTTTACTTTAGGATGAGTTCTGATTTCAGTTCCATAACACTAAGAACAAATCTGTGCACCTTCCATTTCCACGGTTACAAAGTTAATCATCCATTACTTCATGACGACTTTAGACTCTATTGATAAACATGGAGGATTCTTCTATCATACCACAACGAAGGATTATATTCTGGAACACATGAAAACAGATGGTCTAAATACTAAGTATACAGGGCGTCCAACTCCAATTCCGGCTACAATGATTAATGAAGGCATCAAGGAAAGTGTTGCATATCAGAACATGCTCAGAGATATTAAACTACAAGCAAACCGGCCAGTAGAAGATTCTCCCTCCAAGAAAGGAAAAGGTAAGAGGAAGAAAACAACCTCTAAACGTCAAAAGACATCATCTTCAAAGGCTAAAGCTAAGGGCAAGGGTAAGGAGCAGCTTCTTGATGAGGATGAAGAAGAACCAGCACCAACAACTATTTTCGAAGCCAAACAGCTCAAAATTATCTTTTAGAAGAGTAAAATGGATGCTCTTGCTAAAACCGGTGGCTCTGGGTCCAAAAAAGCTGAAGAGTTGGATCGTGAAGAATTTGGAAACCCCGATGAAACTGATGAAGAAGTTCATACTGAATGCGAGGAAGAGGAAATCTAAAACGAAAAAGAACCTGAAGGCCAACGAAATCAAGACGATGAACAATTTAAAGACTTTAATTTTGAAGATATTCAGCCGAATCAGGAGGGTGGGGGAGAAGACAACATGAATACCGATCATGACGAAGTCTACATGAATGTCAACTCAGCAAACCAATACCCACAACAACTCAACTTATTGTGCAAGAGGATGCTCACCTGACACTAACTCCAGCAACTCAACAAACACCTCCCACACCCCCAGTATTTAGCACAATAGTGGCAACCGCTCCCATAATTCAACCATCAATCGAATAACCCGTACCATCTACCTCCCTAACTCAACCATTATCCGAACAACCTGTACTATCCACCTCCCTAACTCAACCATCAATCAAACAACCCATACAATCTACCTCCCTATGTGACAACCACGGTTTTGATGTTCGTTACCTAGTTTTATTTTGTGCATATTTCGTGAAATTATGTGTCTTTATGTGTTTATGTGTTAACTGGTGTGAATAAAGTGTGGTTTGGACATCGTTTGCGGGTACGGGGTACGCTGTAAGTGAAACAATGTGTGGTTATTTCATCTTCATGACCTCACGTGGTAGTGACTATGAAATGAAACGGTGTTATTTTAAGTTTTTATATATACGTATATGTATTATAGTAAATTGTATATTTACAATGCGAGGGTTTAGCGTTTAGAGGTTACATACTAAGGATTTAGTGCTGGGAATAATCTACGGGTTAGCTTTAGGTTATTTTAGACTTAGTTATTAAGTCACTAACTTATTTAAGAGTTTTCATAAAATTATGTATTTTACGATAATCGCGTAAAAAGTTGAAAAATTTACGTAAGGCTTCAGTTTTTGGCCCGATAATGACCTGAAGGTAATGATTTGTTTTATTATTGAGTAAACAATAAAAAGATTAATAAAAATCAGATTATAGGGCTTTAGGCCTTTGGTTTGGGCTTTTAAAAGAAAAGAGAAGGTGAAATTTACAAAAAAAAACCAAAAACAAGCCCAATGGACTTGTACTTGGATTAGGAGGCCTTTAGGTTTACACTAAACCCATACCATAACCAAAACCATCAAATTTTTACTCCCCACAACCTCTCCTAGTCGAATTCCATCAATGGTGAAATTAGGTTTCTTCAAAACCAAATTCTTCTATTGATTTCTAAGGTAAAACCTTTAAACCCCTTCTTTAATTTATAATTTTAATTAACCTAATCATATAATTAAATTTATTATGGATTAGGTTTGTGAGTTTTATGGTATTAATAAGATTAGGGTTCATATTAATTGATTAATTTGGTTATTATGAAGATTAGTGATGGTAATTAGGGTTTAATCATGTTTAAAATCGTTTTTAAAAACTGGACAGAATGTTTGGTCCATTTTTTTTATCATAACTAGAGTTATAGAAACTTTTAACTTTCTAATCTTATGTCCCTAGAAAATTAATTGAATTGGCTTTCAAATGCAAGAAACGAGAAATAAATTGGATTTCAGGAAGTGGGTCAAAACCAGGTTACATCAGTCGGGTGTCAAAACAGTTTTTGGATCAGCCTGTTTTTGTTTTATCTTTTAAATTGTTTGGGGTACTTAGGGTTATAATTGGAGCTTAAAATGAACATGAGAATTAGATTATATTTTAAATAAAAGATCTGGAGAAGTCATAATCAAATGGGATAGTGTAAGACCCTGTGATCATAACAAACATTTCATATGTTCAAAATCGGTAAAATATGGATAGGCGAAAGTATAAGTTGTATATCGGGGACTTAAGATTAGCTTTGATGTTGGGTCAAGAGCTGTGATTTTAGATAACACATATAAGTTTATGGGGTTTTCAGTGCAAGGAATGTGGGTTAGGTTTGGTGGGTGTTTGGCTCATAATACGGAGTATGAAAAACGGGACTATTTTGGGTTAAATGTTAACGACACGAGTTATGAACTAAACTAAGTTAAGATCTTTATAGAGGGGTGTAATGAGATGCTTATGGCATATAAATGGGGTTAAGTTGTAGGAGAAGGTTAAATATCTAACATAAATTGATGAGCCCTTTTGGTATGTGGTTCATGTCTTGATTGTATATGTTTGTGTGTTTAGATTTTGCTAGAGCGCGGATACTTGGTGAAGCTTGTTTAGGTGAGTTTCATAGTCCTATGTTTTTATGAGTTATAAATGTTTTGATTTCCAGATGGGATGGAAGACACACTGTATGGTTTTTTGTAAATAATGTTATGAATGCTTTTATGGTTTGTGATGGACTTGTGTGTACACTTATGTGATTAACTACTATGTGATTCTTGATTATGTTTATGATTTGGATCGGGGGACACGTACCGTCTCAGTTATTGTGGTGTGACTTGGTACCAAGGGGATGTTGACAAGGCGGGGCCTTGGGATTGGTTCATAGGCGTATGGGTGCCTAAGGGACCATGTTGATTGGTAAGGCTTAGAGCCTTGGAATTGTGGTGAATGGTTAATCTTGAATGTTAGTTGTTAATGCATAATTGTCACATTGTCCATATGTTCTTTTATTTTGATGGTTATTATTCACAGCTTATAATTGATTTGGCGTTAGAGTCTAAACCTATGACTCTCACCAACATAATTATTGACGTGTTTTAGTGTCTCTTTCAGGTGAGAATGTGGCTATGCGTGAGAACATAAGTGGCTAGAATTTTGGAGTCGCGTAGGAATGCATTTGGAAGGAGATCCTCGTTCCTTCATAGTTTTATTTTGTATGTTTGAATAAGTGATACTTTATAGACACCTATATGTTTGTTGTGTGTTATTTGAATGTCTTTGGTAAGAGGTAGACTTGTTACCTACTTAGCTAGACGCCTTCATTGTTTGAGATATGGTCATGACATTGTGTCACCCTTTTTATGACATTTCTATTTCATTTAGTTAACTCTATAGACACGCTATTGTTGTGATGATGTCCATACGTCGTGTCCTATATTCCGCCATGGTGGGGTGTGACAGAATGGTATCACAGACAATGGTTATAGAGAATTAGGTTGCCTAGTCTAGTAGCCTAGTCTAGAGCTTAAGGATCCATGCACGTAGGTGTCATAGGGGTATGTGTGCATTATAGTATATGGAGTGCTTAAGTGTTAATTTCATTTTGGATATTTATTTACTTTCATACTTACTTATTGAGATGTAATATATGTAAGTATGATACATTGATTTTGTATGGGTTCAATTTTACTCTCGATATCCTCTCGAATTGATCTCGGTCTTAAGTGGAATGATTGTTCTTGGTTACTAAATAAGGGGGTTTGGTTTTCTATTCTAATAATAAATGAAAGTCTAAAGCAAAGGCAATTACTTTAATTAAGATCAACAAAAACTTGGTTGCAAATTTAAAGTTCAAATTAAAATCAAATTAAAATTAAAGTTAAAGAGTTAAAAAGTAAATTGTGAAATGTGAGCAGAGAAATAGTAAAACATCAACAGTAAAATAGTAACTTTAAAATACCCAAAATTTAACTGATTCGGAACTTTCTGATTCTGAAGACACTATTCATTCATTCGGAACTCTCTCATCCGGAACTTAATGGCTGATTCGGAACACACTCATGCGGAACTTATTCATCCGGAACTTTCCGAATGAAGGGTGCTGATTCGGAAGTTTTGGAAACTTCCGAATGAAGGATTGGTTCGGAACTTATTAACTGATCCGGAACTTTATGACTGATCCGGAACTTTCCGGATGAAAGCTTGATTCGGAAGTTTTCTCTTGATTCGGAACTCTAATGCTTGGTTCGGAAGTTTCCGAATGAAGGACTCATTCGGAACTTTTTGGCTGATTCGGAAGTTTTGGAAACCCAGTTACAGTAACAGTAAAAGCGAAGAACACGGACACAAAATTAATCAAAATCAAATCAAACACTTAAAAAGGTTTTACCAAATTAAACACAAATCATTTAGACAATATAAGCAACAAATCCCACTAATAAAAACATAAATCCAAACAACTTTTGAAGATCAAATCAAGAAAAATAAAACTTAAGAACTTGAAGATAAAATGGAGATGAACAAGATGAAATGGAAAGATTAAACAAGAACTTGTATTGATGATTAATGTTTTGACAAGATGAAACAAGGATTAAAATTACAAGATCAAAGAACTAATAATAAAAATCACCAATCACCCTAGTGGTGATGGTGTTCTACGAACCAGGAGGAAAGAAAGGGGAGGAAGAAAGAAAAACTAGCTAGCTCAAAAATGTGTGTGGGATGGCCTATTTATAGGTGTTTCCTTTGATTGGTGAGTGGGCTTTCTCCCGTTCTTCATGTCTTTTCGTCTTTTCAGAAAAGTTTCCGTTTTCGATTCTGATTCGGGATTTGTTGTCGATTAAATTCAACTCGTCTTTTAATTTCTTCGTTTAATAGACTTGAGTTTCTTCGACTTATATAAATCTTCCATCTTTGGTCCTTTTCTTCGATAAATCTTCGAATAGGCCCAGCGACTTCAAATCTTTTGCATCTCTTGGACAATAGACTTTATCTTGAGTCTTTTTCTTCAGTAAAACCCGTGCAATCCCATGTTTTCTTCAATATTTATCCGGTTGGCTCTGAAAACACAATAAACACAAAAACCACGCATAATTCCAAACAAATGATATTAAATACGTGTTTTGGTCTCGTTTTAGCCCGAATTAAGTGGTAAAAGGATGGGTGTTTACACACCTATCAAATCCCCTACACTTAACCATTGCCATGCCCTCATGCAATGCTTAGTGATAAAGCAAGCTTACACTTTTCTCATAATTAATCAACCTTGGCCTTATTTAAAATTCTACTAAACAAAAATTAAAGAAATAAAACTTCAAAGGTAACAAAAGGATAGAAAACCATTTTCACTTGAAAATAGCTACATGGAAATAACTTGTAGAGAAATCGATGACTTACATTAGGGCTTTGGTGCTGCGAAGATTTATCACCCTCAAGTTTCACGTTCCCCAAACTAAGCTTAAAAACGAGATCATTGTTATTATAAGTTAGCAATTCAAACACTTACACACATGGCTTAATTAAATGCTTAAACTCCCTTATTCCTAGGTGTATCTCTTATATTTTATTTTTGTCTTAGAATGATCATGAAGATGCATCTTTGGACTTATTTCGATAGTTTATTAGGGCTGAAAGCAAAGTAGGACGATTTGATCAATAGTTAGCTAAAGGACAAAATCTCTTAAAACTGCTTCTCGGGATATCAAAAAGTTCATATCTTGGCATAACTTGGTTCACGATTTGAGACCTTTCTCGGGCCGATATTTGGCATGTACTTCATACTTCATATCTTCGAGAGATGTTCTTGAGATAATGGTCTTCTCATCATAATAGAGTTTCTTCACTTGGAGACTTTTGAGGGGTACTCCAACTTTGTTGACCACGACTTCATGATTATTACTTCAATCTCTAATTGGGATTTTGAGATACAACGATCCGCCTCCTTTTCGGACTTGGATCTATTTATCCTCATACCTTGTTAGGGTCTTTTCGGATAGACTTCTCCATGATCTTTATGGGAGTTGATTGCTTTTCGTCGTGAGTCTTGATCCTTCATATTGACTTTAGGAATAATGCTTTTCACATCACTTTGGATCTTCAGCAATAAAATTGAATCCTCATGCCTTGTTAGGGCCTTTTCGGACTCGCCAATCTTCGCGCCCCGCTTCATAAGTTATGCCTTGGCTATGAACTCTTATCATTACCGAGCAACTTTTAAACGATCTTGGGCTAGAAGCTAAGTAACTTTTCAAATCGTAAGACCTTACTTATTGCAGATAAATTATTAGCAAGTGATGGGAGAATAGGCAAATAATTACACCAAGTGAGCTTGCGCAAGAATACCGACTTATAATTGACTCTATCATTTCTCGTCCTCCACAGTTTAAAATCTCAAGTAATGAGACTCGTGGACACTTAGCCTAATAAACCAATTAAGGTCTATATGGTTAAGGATACTAGCTAGAATAAACTTGGATAAGTCTATTCGGGTTGAGTCAAAATAAACGCAACGGGCCTAATATGTCAAAGATCCCTAAACTAGCTACCCACTTTATTAATATTTTTGACTTTATTGCGGGATATATACATATGAAAGCAACAATAAAAATTTAAAAATTACGACTAAATGGCCAAAGTTAATAAAAGATTTGAAAAATGTTGAAAAATAGGATTTTCCGGTTAATTGAAGGCATTTTCATGGAAAAGTCCACTTAAAACTTCGATAGAAGTCCCCCCTACACTTAAGATAAACATTGTCCTCAATGTTTAAGCATGTGGGAAAAGGTTCCCCTACACTTATGACATTGTGCACGTTGGTTAACTCAAGTTATGGAAGAGACGACTAACGTGATCAATTTCAAATGTGAGTATGAAGAAAATTGAATCACGATAGTTGAGAGATAGAACCGGATTTCGGATAAACACGGGAGCACGGTTCTTCAAAGATTCCAAGAGTGCACTTATCCCTGTAATCACATCACCACAAAAGGCAAACACATATAGAAGTCCCCCCCTACACTTAGGGGATTAAAACATACAAGGATAGATACTCGGGCTGCCTCCCGAGGAGCGCTTGTTTTTGATAACCGAGTCACGAGCCTGACTCGACCCAAAATTAGTTTATGGGGAACGTGGTGAGGGATGGAATCACCTCCTTAGAGGTGTCCTCACCAAAGTACAACTTCACTCGTTGGCCATTCACCTTAAAATTTGGTCCATTAGGTTGAGCGAGCTCGAGAGTACCATATGGAAAAATTTGGGCGATGGTGAATGGGCCGGACCAACGAGATTTGAGCTTGCCCGAAAAGATTATCAACCGAGAGTTAAAAAGTAAGACCTTGTCTCCAACATGGAACTCTCGGTTTTTGATCTTGGAGTCGTGAATGAGCTTAGTTCTTTCCTTATAGATCAAAGAATTTTCATAAGCCTCATTACGGAGTTCATTTAGCTCATTGAGTTGGATCTTGCGTAGGTCACCGGCTTTGTTTATATCAAAATTAGCCCACTTCAAGGCCCAATAAGCCTTGTGCTCCAACTCAATGGGGAGGTGGCACGCTTTCCCGTACACAAGACGATAAGGCGTACAGCCGATCGGGGTCTTGTAAGCAGTACGGAAAGCCCACAAAGCATCATCCAATTTATCAGCCCATGAGGCACGATGCTCTCCCACAGTCCTTTCAAGAATTCGCTTCAGTCCTCGGTTGGATATTTCGGCCTGGCCATTAGTTTGTGGGTGGTAGGCTGTGGAAAGACGATGATTTACACCGTACTTAGCCATGACTCTAGCAAATTGGTCATTGCAGAAATGAGTCCCACGATCACTAATAATGGCGCGAGGCACACCGAATCTAGCGAATAGAGCTTTCAAAAAGTTACAAACCACCCTTGCGTCATTAGTAGGCAAAGCTTTGGCTTCAACCCACTTCGAAACGTAGTCAACGGCTACAAGGATGTATTTGTTTCCTTTAGACGAAGGGAATGGCCCCATAAAGTCGATACCCCAAACATCAAAAATTTCACACTCTTGAATGAAATTCTGAGGCATCTCGTCTTTATGTGTGATTTTGCCTTGCTTTTGGCAAACATCACATCGCTTAACCATATTGTGAGCATCACGATATATGGAGGGCCAATAAAATCCCGAATCAAACACTTTCTTTGCGGTGTAGTTGGGACCAAAGTGACCACCGGTGGGTCCTTTATGGCAAGCATCAAGGATGTCCGACGCTGCCGGTCCATCAACACATCGGCGAATTATCAGGTCAGCACATTGTTTGAATAGGTAAGGGTCGTCCCAAAAGTAAGTCTTGATGTCGGTAAAGAACTTCTTCTTTTGCTGGGACGTCAACCCTTCCTTGAGAATTCCACCCGCCAAGTAGTTTGCAAAGTCCGCAAACCACGGGGTTTCATTCGGCTTCGAGTTTATAGACATTAAGGTCTCCAAGGGAAAAGAATCATTGATTTCTTTGGTCGGATGATCCCCTTGGTATGGATCCTCAAGTCTACTAAGATGGTCCGCGGCTAGGTTTTCTGCTCCTTTTTTATCGCGGATGTCGATTTTAAATTCCTGGAGCAGCAAAACCCAGCGAAGAAGTCTTGGTTTGGAATCTTGCTTTGTCAACAAGTACTTCAACGCGGAATGATCGGTATACACGATGGTGGTGGAAAGGACAAGATAGGGGCGAAACTTTTCAAAAGCATAGACAACAGCTAAAAGCTCTTTCTCGGTTGTCGTATAATGCAATTGTGCCCCAGTCATTGTCTTGCTAGCGTAATGGATCGGTTGGAAGTGTTTGTTCACTCTTTGTCCAAGAACCGCTCCAATAGCAAAATCACTAGCATCGCACATCAACTCAAAGGGAAGCTCCCAATTAGGGGTAACCAAGACGGGTGCCTTAGTGAGCTTATCCTTAAGCGAGTTGAAGGCTTCAAGGCACTCTTTGGAAAAGATAAAAGGAGTATCTTTTTCCAAGAGGTGGGTCATCGGGCGAGCGATTTGAGAAAAATCTTTGATGAATCGACGATAGAAGCCCGCATGACCCAAGAAACTTCTCACACCCTTCACCGTGGAAGGTGGAGGCAACTTTGCTATAACGTCAACTTTAGCACGGTCTACTTCAAGACCGGCTTTCGAAATCTTATGTCCAAGCACGACGCCTTCTTTTACCATGAAATGGCATTTTTCCCAATTTAGAACAAGGCGAGTGTCTTCGCACCGCTTTAGCATACGTTCTAAATTGGCAAGGCAAGCAGAGAAAGAATCCCCGAAGACCGAGAAATCATCCATGAAGACTTCCATGGTTTGTTCAACCATGTCATGGAAGATAGCTAACATACACCGTTGGAAAGTCCCGGGCGCATTACATAAGCCAAAAGGCATTCTTTTGTAAGCGAAAGTGCCGTAGGGACAAGTGAATGTAGTCTTCTCTTGATCTTGGGGATCGATGGGTATTTGGAAATAACCCGAGAAACCATCAAGAAAGCAGTAATATTCATTACCGGCTAATCGTTCAAGCATTTGGTCCATGAAAGGTAGAGGGAAATGATCCTTTCTTGTGGCATCATTGAGTTTGCGATAGTCTATACAAACTCTCCACCCAGTAACGAGACGAGTGGGAATCAACTCGTTGTGTTCATTGGGAACAACGGTTATCCCGCCCTTCTTGGGCACACAATGGATTGGACTAACCCACGGTGAATCCGAAATAGGGTAAATCATACCCGCATCAAGAAGTTTGATAACCTCTGTTTTGATGACTTCATGTATTTTTGGATTCACCCTTCGTTGGCTTTGAATAGTGGGCTTGAAGTCGTCTTCCATGAGAATTTTGTGCGTGCAGAAGTGAGGATCAATTCCACGAATATCCGAGATTTTCCAAGCAATAGCCTTCTTATGCTCCTTCAACACAGCAACTAGACGAGTCTTCTCTTCATCTTTCAAATCCTTCGCAATAATGACGGGCGATTTCTTGTTGTCGTCCAGGAACACGTACTCGAGATGAGGCGGCAACTCCTTAAGTTCCAAATCTGGAGGATTTTCGACGGGAGGCGTTTTCAAAGTCGTGGCATCGATAGCAATAACTGTGGAAGATGGAGGTGAAGGATTGTCTTCAGTGAGAAGATTGTCAAAGAAACTCATGTCTTCATCCCCCTCGGTGGGAGAATCATTAGTAGCTAAATTCGCATCTCCCATGGTAGCTTCAAGATTGTTCCAGAATAAATCACTATCTCCAAATAGAGACAACGATGAATCAATAGAGGACACGGTCTCAACAGTGGGAAGAGAGGTAGGAATACTTTTGCAAGCATCATTAAAGTGTTCTTCACAAGCCTCATCAAGAACGTCAATACAATTAACGCTCTCATATGAATAAGGCTGTTTAGACAACTTTCCCATGTTGAAGACTACTTTGTCGTCACCCACTCTCATGATAAGCTCTCCGGCTTCAACATCAATGAGAGTGCGACCGGTCCTCAAGAATGGACGACCAACAATGAGTGGCACACGTGGGTCCATCTCGTAGTCGACGACAACAAAATCAGCAGGGAAGGTGAATTTGTCGACTCCTACGATAACATCTTCGGCTATCCCTACTGGATAAGCAACCGTACGGTTAGCTAATTCCAAAGTCATTTTAGTGGGGACTAGCTCTGGGAGAGATAATTGCTTCCAAACACTTAGAGGCATGAGATTAATACTGGCACCTAGATCGGCTAGGGCCATGCAATTCTCTACTCCCGGGAAATTGCAAGGGATAAGAAAACGACCCGGATCACCAAGCTTGGTTGGTAATTTCCTTAAGAGCACTGCGGAGCAGTTCTCATTAAGTTGGGTGTTAGCAATGTCGAGGAGCTTTTCCTTGTCGCTCAGAAGGTCTTTAAACATTTTAGCATACTTGGGCATGTGAGCGAGAGCCTCAGCGAAGGAGATATTGAAATTCAGTTGTTTAAACATTTTAAGAAAGTTAGAAACCTGAATATCATCCTTGCTCTTTTGCTTCTCTTTCCTCAACCTTGAAGGATAAGGTATATTGGAAGAAGAGGAAGGCTTTAGGGGAATAGGGTCACTCACAACCACGGGTGGAGGAGGGGTAGAATGAAGAGGTGGAGAAATTGGGGAAGGAGAAGGAGGAGGAATAGGAGCAGGCGACTCGTTCTCCTTAGTCACAACCACCGGTGGAGGTATAGGAAGCTCGGGTTCCTTGGTACCTTTACCACTTCGAGTGGTGATTGCTTTCATCTCCCCTCTTGGGTTCGCAACGGTGTTACTCGGAAGAGTACCCGAAGAAGAGGGTTGACTACTTTGGAAGAAACTAGCCATCATGTTCCTCAAGTCATTCGTCTGACTATCCAATGTGTTTCGCATATCGGCTCTCAAATCATTTCCTTGCTTTACCAAATCGGCTTTCAGGTTGAGCACTTCTCTCTGAAGATTTCCCACTATCGCATCGTTAGTCCTCATATAAGTTTCCACTTCTTGGTGAAGAGCGGTGGGTTGGTTGGGAGGAGCATTGTATGCAGGTGGTTGGTAAGCAGGTTGTTGGTAGACTTGATTGTTTCTTTGAGGTGGTTGTTGTTGCTTGTGAGGTGGGATGTATGGTTGTCGAGGTTGTTGTTGTTGTTGAGGAGGGCGATTAAGGTTTTGTTGTTGGTTTGGGTTGGTTGGAGGAAAACCAGGTGGGGAAAGATAGTTGTTGCTGCGATAGCTAAGCAAGTTACGGTCACCTTGGGGTTTTGCTTGATAAGCGGGTTGTTGGTAGGTGCCATATGCCGCATTCACATTCTCAGCAGGATAATCTTGGGTGGCGGTACAAGTTGTGTATGAGTGGGGACCACCGCATATCTCATAAGGTTGGCTGACAGCGTTGACTTGTGCGTTCTTAGCGTTGTTGCTGTTGTTGTTGCTGACGGTGTGGGTGACAAGCGATTCAAGAAGCGTAGTGATTTTGTCTAATCGCTTGTCGCTGTCATTAGTGCTAGCACTAGCAACATTGGTCCTAACGCTCTTGGTTTGCACACGAGACTTGTTCTCAATGATATCCCAAGCAGCATTGGAAGTCTTAGCCAATAAATTACCCCCTGAGGCACTATTCAGTGAATCTTGGTCACTCATGCTTAAACCATTGTAAAAAGTATTTATTTGATGTACTTTGGTAAAACCATGTTGTGGGCATTTTCTTAAAAGATCTTTAAAACGATCCCAAGATTCACTGAATGACTCATCGTACTTTTGTTCAAAGTTTATAATCTCATTCCGCAAAGCGGTAGTACGAGAGGGTGGAAAAAAGTAGTTAATAAACTTTGTTTCCAAATCCGTCCACGAGAGAATACTCTGTGGCGGTTCCTTAGCAAGCCAATGCCGGGCTTGTCCCTCTAAAGAAAAGGGAAAAAGTTGTAACCTTATGACTTCTTGTGAAACTCCATTGAATTTGACCGTGTTGGTGAGTTGTAGAAATCTCTTGATATGGTCATGTGGGTCATCAATGGTTCGTCCCAAGAATGGCTGAGCGGAGACCATCTGGATAAAGCCTGACTTGAGCTCGAAATTGTTGGCGGCAATTGGAGGAATGACAATTGGATCCGTGTTGCCATCAACATGAGCTTGCAGCAATTCGATCATTGGGCGATTATCCGGAAGGGGCTCATTGTTGTTGTTATTCATGTTGTTGAAAGGCGGGTTGTTGTTGTTATTATTGTTGTTCGGAGGTGGTATGTTATTGTTGTTTTGGACACCAGCCATGTCTAAGTTATCGAGAGGCTCGAGCTCTTGATAAGACGTGGATCGAGTGCGCATACACCTGCAAAAGAACGAACAAGGAAAAACAAAGCAAAAATATTTTTGGTTTTTATTGTTTTTTAATTTTTAGGATTTTTGAAAATTTTATATTTTTTAGTTGTTTTTGAAGATTTTTGAAAAAGTAACGTTCACGGGGAACGGATCCCAAAATCCAATTTCTCACAAAAAACTTTTGATCTTAACGAGAAGAGCCGGCAGCGGCGCCATTTGATACATTGATTTTGTATGGGTTCAATTTTACTCTCGATATCCTCTCGAATTGATCTCGGTCTTAAGTGGAATGATTGTTCTTGGTTACTAAATAAGGGGGTTTGGTTTTCTATTCTAATAATAAATGAAAGTCTAAAGCAAAGGCAATTACTTTAATTAAGATCAACAAAAACTTGGTTGCAAATTTAAAGTTCAAATTAAAATCAAATTAAAATTAAAGTTAAAGAGTTAAAAAGTAAACTGTGAAATGTGAGCAGAGAAATAGTAAAACATCAACAGTAAAATAGTAACTTTAAAATACCCAAAATTTAACTGATTCGGAACTTTCTGATTCTGAAGACACTATTCATTCATTCGGAACTCTCTCATCCGGAACTTAATGGCTGATTCGGAACACACTCATGCGGAACTTATTCATCCGGAACTTTCCGAATGAAGGGTGCTGATTCGGAAGTTTTGGAAACTTCCGAATGAAGGATTGGTTCGGAACTTATTAACTGATCCGGAACTTTATGACTGATCCGGAACTTT
Organism: Glebionis coronaria; assembly: GCA_025667525.1. Lineage (NCBI taxonomy): Eukaryota > Viridiplantae > Streptophyta > Magnoliopsida > Asterales > Asteraceae > Glebionis > Glebionis coronaria. The sequence goes on from CM046877.1 coordinate 257,323,440, forward strand.
CCGGATGAAAGCTTGATTCGGAAGTTTTCTCTTGATTCGGAACTCTAATGCTTGGTTCGGAAGTTTCCGAATGAAGGACTCATTCGGAACTTTTTGGCTGATTCGGAAGTTTTGGAAACCCAGTTACAGTAACAGTAAAAGCGAAGAACACGGACACAAAATTAATCAAAATCAAATCAAACACTTAAAAAGGTTTTACCAAATTAAACACAAATCATTTAGACAATATAAGCAACAAATCCCACTAATAAAAACATAAATCCAAACAACTTTTGAAGATCAAATCAAGAAAAATAAAACTTAAGAACTTGAAGATAAAATGGAGATGAACAAGATGAAATGGAAAGATTAAACAAGAACTTGTATTGATGATTAATGTTTTGACAAGATGAAACAAGGATTAAAATTACAAGATCAAAGAACTAATAATAAAAATCACCAATCACCCTAGTGGTGATGGTGTTCTACGAACCAGGAGGAAAGAAAGGGGAGGAAGAAAGAAAAACTAGCTAGCTCAAAAATGTGTGTGGGATGGCCTATTTATAGGTGTTTCCTTTGATTGGTGAGTGGGCTTTCTCCCGTTCTTCGTGTCTTTTCGTCTTTTCAGAAAAGTTTCCGTTTTCGATTCTGATTCGGGATTTGTTGTCGATTAAATTCAACTCGTCTTTTAATTTCTTCGTTTAATAGACTTGAGTTTCTTCGACTTATATAAATCTTCCATCTTTGGTCCTTTTCTTCGATAAATCTTCGAATAGGCCCAGCGACTTCAAATCTTTTGCATCTCTTGGACAATAGACTTTATCTTGAGTCTTTTTCTTCAGTAAAACCCGTGCAATCCCATGTTTTCTTCAATATTTATCCGGTTGGCTCTGAAAACACAATAAACACAAAAACCACGCATAATTCCAAACAAATGATATTAAATACGTGTTTTGGTCTCGTTTTAGCCCGAATTAAGTGGTAAAAGGATGGGTGTTTACACACCTATCAAAGTACATTCATTTATTTTCTATTGATGTGACGTATGAACCGGAAGTGTAGGAACCTATTTAGTGTTACCCATGTCGCGTAGAAGAAGAGTTGCGCTAGGTAATAATAGGATAGTACCGATGTTGAGTCTACGACTAGTAGTAGATTCGAAATTCCGCCTGAATTGTTATGGTCATTTTTTTAATGTTGGATATTTTGTTGTTATTTATTTGTTTTGGCAATTGATCCTCGAATTATGAATGAAGTTAGGGTTGACGTATGAGATGTTCTTATTTCACCTATACGGTATATATAGAGTGTATTTTATGTCGTATATATGTGTTAGACTTATGTGTTCCGTGTGGTACTAATTTCTTATAAGTATCGTCATAGGAGGGAGTACATGGGTGAAAGGGGACATCTATAATTATGGAGGCCTACGTAATTATATATGTGTCACAACACCGATGGCCTTCCAAGTATGGTTGCATGAAAAAGGGGTTAGTACATGCTTGTATATGATGAGATTTGTATTTTGGGTATTTGTAGACAATAAGGGTGTATGTAATGGTTGCCTATCATATGGCTATTGTTTTTTGTGTTATATGTTTTGGGTTATAGTCGTGTTGTGTGATTATGGGGTCACACGATATGGTTTGGTTTTGGTGATGGGTTTTATGCCTTGTTGTGGCATGGTGAGATGATGAGATGGTGATTACTCGTATGGAAAAAACGAGCGTCTGAAGCGATTGATTGACTTGACATGTATGATAACGAGTATGTTTGGGAGATTTAATAGGTATACATATGAGGATGTATATATACTAGTAGATGTTATGTTATGATTTACGGTCGTTCAGTAGTTATTATAAATTGAACGTACCTAGTGCTCTCTCGTGTTTAAACAGTTTATTAGTGTTGGAGTTTGATGGAGTTCCAACGACGTTTTGAATCTTTTGAAGTGTGTCTACATTTGGGTATGTATTTTAATTGATGAAAACTACCAAATTTTCTTGCAAAGAAGTCTAGCTGATTTATGAAAAATGCTTTTGAAAATACTTTGTAAGTGTACGATATGATATCTTGACTTACATATCTTTTCTTTAAGTTTATTGGTGGTAAGTTAAAAAAATATTGACAATGATGGATTAGTGTTCTAGGTATCATGTGATGGTACATATAAAGGGTCAAGAAATTTTACGATAATTTTCTTAAAAGTGGAGTTAAAAATATAGAAGTATTTAAATAGACGGAAAGAGTTAAAAGGGATATTTTATTATAATAATGATAATAATAACACCACACCTTGTAAATGTGTAATAGTTTAGTTTTAACAAGCCTAAATAGATTATCTGACTGGTTCTTCTCCTTTGACTCGTACGAGGATGAATGACTTTGTTCATGGCCGAGCTGTGATTGATGCTGCACAACGTAAACGAAGCAAGTATTTGGCTAATTGTGCAACTCTCAGATATGGGTTTTTTCCTTTCTCTTTTTCTTCTCTAGGTGAGTTAAAGGAAGATGCAGTTGCGTTGCTGAAGCGGATCCAAAGATTTTCTAAGGCTCAAGACATTGGAGCGCGTGCTGCTGTTCATATTTTCCATAGAATAGGTTTTGCTATTGCTAAAGGGGTGGGAGCGCAGATAGTATCTCGTCTCCCATCCAATTTGTTGTAAATCCCTTTTTGTTTCTAATAAAGTGATGGTTTATAATAATAATAATAATAATAATAATAATAATAATAATAATATAGAATAAAATGAATAGAAACACCATATTTTATAAAAACTTATTGGTTTCATAATAAAAAAAGTGAAATGAGTTTAATGTGTGTAAACAAGATAATGGTTAAAATAACGTTATACTATACTAACTAGTGGATATCTTTAAATAAAATAATGAAAATAAAAGATTAGTTTATTGTTAATGAGATGATAGCTAAAGTGAGTTTTAGTACACTAACTGAGTTGTGGCCTTTGATATTAACGGAGATGGTAAAATATGACTATGATTTCATTTATTGGTGTTAAAATATGGTCCTAATGTTACGTAACTAATTGAGATGAAAAATTGAAATTCTCTATGATATTGAAATTTGGTAATACAAATCGTGATGAGTCTGACTTTTCTTGTTGGCACACTCCATTGATCTTTCGGATTACATTGTTTTATTTTTCGTTGTTTTGTCTAGGGTTCGTTTTACCCTATATTTTATTTTGGGACACGATTGTTTGGAATTATTATAGTATATGTCATGGTTGATTTAGTTATGCGGTTGTGGAAACGTTAGGATGAGATGATAGAGTTAGGTAATATTACTTATGGTTAAATATTAGAATGGAGAGATGTCTTTTGGTTTAAAGGTTGTGTTGAAGGAATGATTAAGATTTGTGGATTTTTGAAACTTATATTGGTTACCATAATAAAGGAGTAAGTAAAGTTAGTTGACTGGTCGTGGGAACGAGATGTCGTGTTATGGGAATTTGGTTGAAGTACCATTAGGATATTGATGAAAGTACTAGCGGATGTGAGGGTAGAGTATAAAGTTTCTACTAATGGAAAGATTGGGCAAATAACACGCAAGGGAATTGGTATAGTTATGGAGGCAAGGTAGTAGTATACACGTGAAGGAAAACATAGATGTGGAAGAATGATTAGTAGGAAGCTGATTAATGGTAAAGTATAATAAGTAAGGAAAAGTGAGCCATTAAGGGGTTGAAGTACCTTTAGAAATATTGTGGTAGATGAGTTGAAGTTAGAAGCTACTACGTAGTGTGAAGTTCCTAGGTAACATCATTTAGACGAGAAGGAATGCGTGAAGAGCTAGATCTTGAAGCAAGGAGCTGAAAGGACTACGTGCCAGCTTAAAGAAGGATGCAAGAGATTTTGAAGGAGTCACAAACGTTTCAAGGACTAGAAAGGTGACAAGAACTATGATGGGAATGTCCGTATGGTTCGTGACGAAGAAGGAAAGATTGAGTACCGGAGTGGAGCTACACAGAGCTGAACCAATGGATCATGATGGAGTGACTACATAACATGGGAGATTAAGAACTAGTAGAAGTGACAAGGGGAGTCGAGTGACTACACAAAGATAGAATTTCATGCCGATCAATATCGAGGGATGAGCAGTGAAGTTGGAGCTGAATAAGTTCGTGGAGAAGTGATTAAAGGGTCAGTTTAGTAAAGGAGTTTATAAAGGATCTTTGGAAGAAACAGTTATGCATTATCCAATGCACTTACAACTTCCATAGAGTTGATGAATTGAGTGTGAAATTTTGGTTGGACAAGATAGTGAAGGAATTAGGGTGAAACTTCGAAGGATAGAACCAGGTATCCCTAGAAGTTGATGATCAAAGTACCACATGATAGGTGCAATGTCAAGAAGAGTGTTAAGAGACATATGTAAGAATTTATAATATGGCTTGGTTTAGACAAATGAAAACTAATATGGGTTTTAGATGACAGTGTGATCCGAGTGGAATCACGAGAAACTCTAATCTATCTCTATTATGAGGGAGTAGGAAAATTGGTCGTAAGGAAAACAAGTGAAGTTACTTAGGTAATTTCAACATGTAGATGACTTGATAGACAGGAAGCATCACATCGTGATGTATGGCATGAGTTGAGGAAGAAGAAGGAAGTGTGGATAGATGCAAATCATGAATGAAATAGGTCGAGATAGGAACCGAAGGTAAAACTTTGGTAGAGCCTAATGAGTAGAGTAAAGCACAACGTAGGCTAAAACTGTTGTAGTGTGGAAAAGGGAATGGAACCGATCTATATTGTGTGATTGGAAGGCTTAGTATCAATAATCAAAGGGATGAGGAGTTATAGATGTGATGTGTCATTAGAGACGGAGGGCTTGGTCTAACTGAGACGAGACGAGGAGCACTATGACCTTGAAGGTAAGACATTTTGTAGGTATAAAGGAAGAAATGTAGCTAATTGTCTTAGAAAGAGATGAATATGTTCAAGGGTAAGTTGAGTATAAAGGATCATTAAAAATCCTTCATTGAGGAAAGTGAGAAAAGAAGTGTATGGGTGCTACTAATGAGATATCCAAATTTAATGGAAGTAATTGTAGCATGGTAGTTGACGGAACTAACTTATTAATATGTGAAAAACCGTCATAGATCACTTTTGTAAGGAAATTGGAAATTTTTATGTGGTTTAGGGTACGTACTAAAGGGATTTGATGAACATGATTGGATATGAGTATATACGGCTGATTTGAAATGGATGGACGAAGTGGGAGATTGCTACAAGTATAGGAGTTGTGTTGAGAGCTTGGGTGACTGATTTAGAGGGAGGTGGGAAACTCGATAGCAATGTCTGAGTTTTCATATAATGATAGTTATCATACTAGAAGTCGATGAAGGCCATTTGAGGCATTATATGGAAGGAAAGGGAGAGTTGTCCTTATGGTGGACTAAAATAGGTGAAAGAGACTACTAATGTAGTAATGGTGTTTGTGGAAAGGATGAGAGCAACAAGATATGCTCTGTTGAAAAGGAGGAAACCACTAGGGTTTAGTGACAAAGTTATGTAGGACGTTTCACCCATAGTAACGGGTGGTATGTATTGGTAAAATGGGAAAAGTTGATGCCGAGTTTTGTAGGTCCATTTATGATCTTTGGGAAGATCGGACCAGTAGCTTATGGGTATAGAATTACCTGGGGGAATTAAGTGGTGTACATGATATATTTCATGCATTAAGGTGTAGGAAATGTGGTTTGAGAATGCATATTAGCAAGTACGGTTATTAGGGATTTGTGATGATAAGAGTTTTTGATTGTCAAAGTAATCATTTGTAAGATTTATGGACTGTGAGGTCAAGAGTTTGAGAATGAAGTTAAATATTTTTGGTTAATATATCTGGTAAATTGATTCATGAACTAAGGTTCATGTGGAAATAAGAGGAGTTCACTTAGAACAAGTATCCTCATGTGATTTGTTGATCCTAAGGAGTAAATCTCGGGATGAGATTTCTATTAGGAGGGAGTAATGTGACAACTACGGTTTTGATGTTCTTCACCTAGTTTTATGTTGTGCATATTTCATGAAATTGCGTGTCTTTATGTGTTTATGTGTTAATTGGTGTGAATAAAGTGTGGTTTGGACATCGTTTACGGGTACGGGCTACGTTGTAAGTGAAAAGATGTGTGGTTATTTCATGTTCATAATCTCACGTGGTAGTGACTATGAAGTGAAACGGTGTTATTTTAAGTTTTTATATATACGTATATGTATTATAGTATATCGTATATTTACGATGCCCGAGTTTAGCGTTTAGAGGTCTCGGACTAAGGATTTAGTGTCAGGAATAATCTACGGGTTAGTTTTAGGTTATTTTAGACTTAGTTATTAAGTCACTAACTTCTTTTAAGAGTTTTCATAATATTATGTATTTTACGTATTTTATGGTAATCGCGTAAAAAGTCGAAAAATTTACGTATGTCTTTCAGGTTTTGGCCCGGTAATGACCTGAAGGTAATGATTGGTTTTATTATTGATTAAACAATAAAAAGATTAATAAAAATCAGATTATAGGGCTTTAGGCCTTTGGTTTGGGCTTCTAAAAGAAAAGAGAAGGTGAAATTTACAAAAAAAAACCCAAAAACAAGCCCAATGGACTTGTAATTGGATTAGGAGGCCTATAGGTTTACACTAAACCCATACCATAACAAAAAAACATCAGATTTTTACTCCCCACAACCTCTCCTAGTCGAATTCCATCAATAGTGGATTTAGGTTTCTTCAAAAACAAATTCTTCCATTGATTTCTAAGGTAAAACCTGCCAAACCCTTCTTTAATTTAAGATTTTAATTAACCTAATCATGTAATTAATCTAATTATGGATTAGGTTTGTGAGTTTTATGATATTAATGAGATTAGGGTTCATATGAATTGATTAATTGGGTTATTATGAAGATTAGTGATGGTAATTAGGGTTTAATCATGTTTAAAATCGCTTTTAAAAACTAGGCAGAATTTTTGGTCCATTATTTTGATCACACACTTTTAATTTTTGAATCTTGTGTCCCAGGAAAGGTAAGTGACATGGCTTTTAAATGCAAGAAACGATAATTAAATTGGATGTCGGGAAGTGGGTCAAAACCAGGTTACATCAGTCGGGTGTCAAAATAGTTTCGGTTCAGCCAGTTTTCGTTTTATCTTTTGAATTGTTTGGGGTACTTAGGGTTATAATTGGAGATTCAAATGAACATGAGAATTAGATTATATATTAAATAAAAGATCTGGAGAATGGCTAAGCAAATGGGATAGAGTAAGACTCTCTGATCATAACAAACATTTCATATGTTCAAAATCGGTAAAATATGGATAGGCGAAAGTATAAGTTGTATATCGGGGACTAAAAATTAGCTTTGATGTTGGGGCAAGGGCTGAGATTTTAGCTAACACATATAAGTTTATGGGGTTTTCATTTCAAGGAATGTGGTTTAGGTTTGGTGGGCGTTTGGCTCATAATACGGAGTACGAAAAACTGGACTGTTTTAGGTTAAATGTTAACGAGACGAGTTATGAACTAAACTAAGTTAAGGGCTTTATAGAGGGGTGTAATGAGATGCTTATGGCATATAAATGTGGTTAAGTTGTAGGAGAAGGTTAGATATCCATCATAGGTTGATGAGCCATTTTGGTATGTGGTTCATGTCTTGATTGTATATGTTTGTGTGTTTAGATTTTACTAGAGCGCGGATACTTGGTGAAGCTTGTTCAGGTGAGTTTCATAGTCCTATGTTTTTATGAGTTATAAATATTTTGATTTCCAGATGGGATGGAAGAGACACTGTATGATTTTGTAAATAATGTTGTGAATGTTTTTATGGTTTGTGATGGACTTGTGTGTACACTTATGCGATTAACTGCTATGTGATTCTTGATTGTGTTTATGATTTGGATAGGGGAACACGTACCGTCTCAGTTATTGTGGTTTGACTTGGTACCAAGGGGATGTTGACAAGGCGGGGCCTTGGGATTTTTTCATAGGTGTATGGGCGCCTATGGGACCATGGTGATTGGTAAGGCTTGGAGCCTTGGAATTATGGTTAATGGTTAATCTTGAATGTTAGTTGTTAATGCATAATTATAGCACATTGTACATATGTTCTTTTATTGATGGTTATTATTCACAGCTTATAATTGATTTGGCGTTAGAGTCTAAACATATGAATCTCACCAACATAATTGTTGACGTGTTTTAGTGTCTCTTTCAGGTGAGAATGTGGTTATGCGTGAGAACATAAGTGGTTTGTCGCATAGGAATGCATTTAGAAGTAGATCCTCGTTCCTTCTTAGTTTTCTTTTGTATGTTTGAATAAGTGATACTTTGTAGACACCTATATGTTTGTTGTGTGTTATTTGAATGTCTTTGGTAAGAGATAGACCTGTTACCTACTTAGCTAGACGCCTGCATTGTTTGAGATATTGTCATGACATTGTGTCACCCTTTTTATGACATTTCTATTTCATTTAATTAACCCTATAGACACGTTATTGTTGTGATGATATCCATACGTCGCGCCCCATATTCCGCCATGGTGGGGTGTGACACCCTAACTCAACCATTATCCGAACAACCTGTACCATCCACCTCCTATTTGACCATCAATGACAACCTCATTCAAACCCTTCAACAACAGGTGCAAGTTCAAGAAAAAGACCTTGCAGAACTCAAAGAATTATTCCTTCATCGTCGTTGGGCAGTCCTTAGAGAAGAGAAACATGAACGAGAAAAAATCGATGATGTCAACCGCAAACTAAAAGATCTTGAAAAGAAGAAAACAAAATACATCAAGGAGAAAGAGGCTCTCCGCAACGAAAATGCGACATTCATCGACTCCATCAATGATCATATGATATCATCAAAGCCGAAGTCAAGACATCTCTCAACCGGGAAATACCGACATTACTCACTAAAGGACTTAGAGACCTTGAGTTGATGAACTTGTTGCAAACTCGACTGATCAACATTGGGTCCACAAAAACGAAGACTCAATGCAAACTTCAGAAAGTTCTCAACAAAGCTATCGCTGAAAACATTCAAACATCAACAAAGAGTGGCAATGACGTTCCTCAAACTACGAACAAAAGGAAACGACAGGAGTCCGAGAATGAATACACATCTGAGGATGATGATGAGGTTGAGAATGAGGATGAGGATAAGGATGATGATGAGGATGAGGATGAGGATGAGGATGATGATGATGATGGTGATGGTGATGGTGAGGGTGATGATGATGGTGACGGTGATGGTGATGGTGATGGTGATGGTAATGGTGATGGTGAGGGTGTTGGCTATGGTCATGGTGATGATGATGATGATGGTACAAAGGATGATAATGGTAAGAATGGTGATGATGAGGAATCTGATAAGGGTGAAGATGACGAGGAAGAAAGTGATGCTGCAAATGAGGACAAGGTTGATGATCAGGAGAAAAAGAACAGTGATGCTGATGAAGATGATGATGATGATGATTATAGTGATCAAGACAATGATGGAAAGTGTGATACCCAGAAACCGAGGTCACTTATCTTACCCTAAATTACGCCTATTTTTGAAATTTTTAAGAAATTTTATTTACTATATATTTTATCGTTTTGGTTAAAACCAATGTTTGAGGTCGTAATCTTGACGATCGACGATTTAAGAAGAACGATGACGACTACGATCCCGATGGATGCCCAAATTTCTATGTTTATTGTCGTTTTATTGATATTATAATTTTTCGAGGATTTTACTTTCGGTTCGTGTTAAGTCGAGTCGGGTGCGTTTTATTACTTTCCGGGTGCATTTAAATTGTCCTAAAAGTATTTTGGAGTGTTCGGGATGACCCCCGACTCCGGCAAAATTTTCCAAGTCGACTAGTAAGTCATTCCCGCAAACATTTGAGGTCGTTTTTAAACAAGGCCAAAAGAATGCCTAAATTGCACACAAGGACCTCCCAATTTTACAAAAAGGAAAATCAACACACACACAACACAAACACACTCAAAAAAATTTCACCCTCTCTCTCTTTTCTCTCTTTAGGCCGACGGCCAAACACCACCATACCACCACCATAATTTTTTTTTCTACTTTGTTTTGATTAAAACCAAGGTTAGACCACGTTTAGATTATCCATTTCAAGTATTTTGATGTATTTTAATCCAACATGCATTCATAAAAATTTATCAAGAATCAAATGGATTTTTCAAAATTAGTTTTGATGTTAATGGGGTTAATGCATGTTTAATTGGAGTGTATAATAATTGTGAAAACACTTATCCTTTTACCACTTATTTTCAATAAAAACAAGACCAAAACGTGTATTTTATGTCGTAAAAGTTGGAATTATGCGTGGTTTGTGTTTTTATTGTGTTTTAGGTCCAAAAGATTAAAAAGGAAGAAAACACGGGCTTTCACGGGCTTTTATCGAAGAAAACGGGAAAAGACGAAGTCAAAAGATCAAGAGTGCAAAAAGAACGGAAGTCCAAGACCTATTCTGAAGATTTATCGAAGAACAAGTCTAAAGGCGGAAGTTTAATGAAGTCGAAGAACTCGAGTCTAAATAAATGATGAAATGTTAAGGCGAGTTTAATTAATCCCGAGACGACATCGAGAAAGACAGAGAATTAAATCGAGTCGAGAAGACGTGAAGAAAGAAAGAAGATGCAACACATGCACTCCTTCCATTTTCCCTATAAATACCCTCCTAATACACATTAGGAGGGTGGTTAGTTTTTCGTTTTAGTTAGTTTTTAGTTTTTCATTCTCTCTAATTTTAGAGAGATAAAGTTCTCAACTTTGTCTCACTAGTTTTCATCTTTCTTTCTTTCAAGATTAAACTTTTGTATTGTTTTTCATTAATCAAGTTTAAATTCAAGCTTTTAATCTTTAATCTCATTCTACCCTTCTTTGATTTTGGTTCACTTTTGGTACGAAATACTTATGATCCGTGTTGTTCATCTATGTTTTCGTGCTTAAAAAGTTAATCTTTTTATGTTTATTTGAGTCCTCTTATAGATAAGCTTTAAGATCTTTGTGCTTATTGGCTTATTTGCATGTTCAGCTTATTTACTTTTAAAAGTTTTCTTAAAAAAATTTATCTTTTGATGGTTTGATTGAAAAGTTTGCTTATTTTATATTTGGATAAGTTGTATTTGTGCTTATTTGATCTGGTTCACATTAGATTCGTTATAGTTTGGGTATTAGCTTATTGAAATTGCTTATTCCCTTGCTTAAAGTTCGGATCAAAAATGCATCGGAAAGGGTATAACCCTTTTCCGATTTGTGTATTTCGACCAGCTCACCCCTCCCCTCATTCCGATCACCCAATCGGAAAAGGGTTTAGCTATTCCGATTAGGGTGTTTTGGCTTATTCCGATTGTAGCTTATCTTCCCGTATTCCGATCTGAACCTTTATTTCCAGTATTCCGATTGGCATGTTTTTGGGTATTCCGATTAGTGTAGTTTTGAAACATTCCGATTGAGCTATTTCCCATATTCCGATCAGCAACTTTGTCTAATATTCCGATTTGTTTTCCGACCATACATTCCGATCAGGTTCTGATTTGATTTTCTGATTGTTTAAATTTCTTGTTTTTACAAAATTTTTCAAGTGTTAGTTTTATTAAGTGTTCAAGTACTTTTCTAAATTTGTCTTTAAGTTTTCAAGTATTTAGTTTTAACTTGTCAATTTAGTTTAATCTGTTAAAGCTTTAATTTTACTCTTCGACACTCACTTATTTGTTATTAGTTAAAAATAGGTAAACAAACCAACACCTTTTTATTAACCAAGAACAAATCATTCCACTTAGAACCGTTATTAATTCGAGGAGATACCGAGAGACTAATTCTGAACCCAATGAAAATAAATGTATTAAATGGCGCCGCTGCCGGCTCTTCTCGTAAAGATTAACCGTTTTTGTGAGAACTTGGATTTTGGGATCCGTTCACCGTGAAAGTTACTTTTTCATAAAAATTTTCAAAAAACCTAAAAAAATATAAAATTTTCAAAAATCCTAAAAATTAAAAAACATAAAAAAACAAAAAATATTCTTGCTTTGTTTTTGCCTTGTTAGTTCTTTTGCAAGTGCATGCATACACGATCCACGTCTTATCAAGAGCCCGAGCCTCTCGAAGACTTAGACATGGCCGGTGTACAAAACAACAACAATAACCCACCTCAAAACAATAACAATCCACCTCTCAACAACAATAATAACAACAACAATGAGCCTCTACTAGACAATCGCCCGATGATTGAACTTCTGCAAGCACATGTAGACGGCAACAATGATCCAATTGTTATACCCGCGATTGCAGCCAACAACTTTGAGCTCAAATCCGGCTTTATCCAGATGGTCTCTGCTCAACCATTCTTGGGGCGTACCATTGATGATCCACATGACCACATCAAGAGATTCCTGCAACTCACGAATACGGTCAAATTCAATGGTGTTCCACAAGAGGTAATCCGTTTACAACTTTTTCCCTTTTCTTTAGAGGGACAAGCCCGGCATTGGTTTGCTAAGGAACCGCCACAAAGTATTCTTACGTGGACGGATTTGGATACCAAGTTCATAAATTACTTTTTCCCACCCTCTCGTACTACCGCTTTGCGGAATGAAATTATCAATTTTGAACAAAAGTACGAGGAGTCTTTTAGTGAATCTTGGGACCGTTTCAAAGATCTTTTAAGAAAGTGCCCACAACATGGTTTTACTAAAGTGCACCAAATTAATACTTTTTATAATGGTTTAAGCATGAATGACCAAGATTCACTAAACAGTGCCTCGGGGGGGTAATATTTTGGTTAACACTTCCAATGCCGCTTGGGATATCATTGAGAATAAGTCTCGTGTGCAAACCAAGAGTATTCGGACCAATGTCGCTAGTGCTAGTACTAGTGACAGCGACAAGCGACTTGACAAAATTACTACGCTTCTTGAATCGCTTGTTACCCACACCGCTAACAACACCAACAGCATCAACGCTAAAAACGCTCTAGACGCTCAAGTCAATACTGTCAATCAACCATGTGAAATATGCGGGGGTCCTCACTCTTACACCACTTGCACTGCCACCCAAGACTATCCATCTGAGAACGTTAATGCATCATACGATACCTATCCTCCAGCCGCTTATCAAGCTCGTCCTCAAGGTGACCGCAACCTGCTTAGCTACCGCTGTAACAACTATCTTTCCCCACCCGGTTTTCCTCCTAACAACCCAAACCAACAACAAAACCTTTATCGCCCTCCTCAACAACAACAACAACCTCGTACACCATACATACCACCTCACAAACAACCATATCCACCTCAAAGAAACAACCAAGTTTACCAACAACCTGCTTATCAACCACCCGCCTATAATGCTCCTCCCAACCAACCCACCGCATTACCCCAAGATATTGGAACCTACATGAGGACTAATGATGTGATCGTGGACAATCTCCAGCGGGAAGTGCTCAACTTGAAAGCAGACCTGGTGAAACAAGGGAACGATCTGAGAGCTGATATGAGAAACACTTTGGATAGTCAAACGAATGACTTAAGGAACATGATGGCTAGTTTCTTCCAAGGTAATCAACCCTCTTCTTCGGGTACTCTACCGAGTAATACCGTTGTGAATCCAAGAGGGGAGATGAAAGCAATCACCACTCGCAGTGGCAAAGGTACCAAGGAACCCGAGCTTCCTATACCCCCACCGGTGATTGTGACTAAGGAAAACGAGTCACCTACTCCTATTCCTCATCCTTCTACTTTCCAAATTTCTCCACCTCTTACTTCTACCCCTCCTCCACCCAAGGATGTGAGTGATCCTTCGATCCTAAAGCCTTCTTCTTCATCCAATATACCTTATCCTTCAAGGTTGAGGAAAGAGAATCAAAAGAGCAAGGATGATATTCAAGTTTCAAACTTTCTTAAAATGTTTAAACAATTGAATTTTGACATCTCCTTTGCCGAGGCTCTCGCTCACATGCCCAAATACGCGAAAATGTTTAAAGATCTTCTTAATGACAAGGAGAAGCTTCTTGATATTGCTCAGACCCAACTTAATGAGAACTGCTCCGCAGTGCTCTTAAGGAAATTGCCCACCAAACTTGGTGATCCGGGTCGCTTCTTGATTCCTTGCAACTTCCCGGGAGTAGAGAATTGCATGGCCCTAGCCGATCTAGGTGCCAGTATAAACTTAATGCCTTTAAGTGTTTGGAAGCAATTATCTCTCCCCGAGCTAGTCCCCACCAAAATGACCTTGGAATTAGCCAACCGTACGGTTGCTTATCCAGTGGGGATAGCCGAAGATGTCTTCGTTGGCGTTGACAAATTCACCTTCCCGGCGGATTTTGTTGTCGTTGACTACGAGATGGATCCTCGTGTTCCTTTAATCGTCGGACGTCCCTTCCTGAGGACCGGTCGCACTCTCATTGATGTAGCCGTGGGCGAAATAATCATGAGAGTTGGTGACGATAAAATTGTCTTCAACATGGGTAAGATTTCTAAGCAACCTTATTCATATGAGAGTGTTAATGCTATTGATGTTCTCGATGAGGCTTGTGAAGAACATTTTCATGATGCTTGCAAAAGAACTCTTTCTTCTCTACCCAATGTTGAGACCGTTGCCTTAATTGCTCTGGCTTTGACTCCTTTTGGAGAAAGTGACTTGGATGATTTCGAAGCTAGCTTGGGTCCTCTCGATATTAAGTATGATAATTAGTCCACCGATTGGGATGAAGACATTCGTACTATTGAGAGACTTCTCAATGAAGACCCGTTTTCTCCTCCTTCTCCTAAAGAGGTGACTAATGATGATCCATCGTTAGTTTCACCATCTATTGAGGATCCTCCTAATCTTGAGCTTAAGGACCTACCTCCTCATCTTGAGTACGTTTCCCTTGAAGACAACAAGAAGTTACCGGTTATCATCGCGAAGGACGTGAAAGAAGAAGAAAAATCCCGACTAATCGCCGTGTTGAAAAAGCATAAAAGAGCTATCGCTTGGAAAATCTCCGACATTCGCGGAATTGATCCTCACTTTTACACACATAAAATTCTCATGGAGGACGAATTTAAGCCCACAATCCAAAGCCAACGAAGGGTGAATCCTAAAATCCATGAAGTCATCAAAAAAGAGGTTATCAAACTTCTTGATGCGGGTATGATTTACCCTATTTCGGATTCACCATGGGTTAGTCCAGTCCATTGTGTGCCTAAGAAAGGCGGAATCACCGTTGTGCCCAATCAAAACAACGAGTTGATTCCTACCCGTCTTGTTACTGGGTGGAGAGTTTGTATAGACTACCGTAAACTCAATGATGCCACGAGAAAGGATCATTTCCCTCTACCTTTTATGGACCAAATGCTTGAACGTTTAGCGGGTAATGAATATTACTGCTTTCTTGATGGTTTCTCGGGTTATTTCCAAATACCCATCGATCCCCAAGATCAAGAAAAGACAACATTCACGTGTCCCTATGGCACATTTGCTTACAAAAGAATGCCTTTTGGCTTATGCAATGCCCCCGGGACTTTCTAAAGGTGCATGTTGGCTATCTTCCATGACATGGTTGAACAAACCATGGAAGTCTTCATGGATGATTTCTCGGTCTTTGGGGATTCCTTCTCTTCTTGCCTTGCCAATTTGGAACGTATGCTTAAGTGGTGCGAAGACACTCGCCTTGTTCTAAATTGGGAAAAATGCCATTTTATGGTAAAAGAAGGCATTGTGCTAGGACACAAAATCTCTAAAGCCGGTCTTGAAGTCGACCGTGCTAAAGTTGATGTCATAGCCAAATTACCTCCACCTTCAACCGTAAAGGGTGTGAGAAGTTTTCTGGGTCATGCGGGCTTCTATCGTCGATTCATTCAGGATTTCTCTAAAATCGCTCTCCCGATGACCCACCTCTTGGAAAAAGATACTCCTTTTATCTTTTCTAAAGAGTGTATCGAAGCCTTCAATCTTCTTAAGGATAAGCTAACTAAGGCGCCGGTCTTGGTTACCCCTAACTGGGAGCTGCCTTTTGAGTTGATGTGCGATGCTAGCGACTTTGCTATTGGAGCGGTTTTGGGTCAAAGAGTGAATAAACACTTCCAACCAATCCACTATGCTAGCAAAACAATGACGGGGGCTCAATTGCATTATACGACAACGGAAAAAGAGCTTTTAGCTGTTGTCTATGCTTTTGAAAAATTTCGCCCCTATCTTGTTTTATCCACCACAATCGTATACACGGACCATTCCGCGTTGAAGTACTTGATGACTAAGCACGACTCTAAGCCAAGAGTTCTTCGTTGGGTTTTACTCCTTCAAGAATTCAACATTGAAATTCGTGACAAGAAGGGTGCCGAAAACCTGGCCGCAGATCATCTGAGTCGACCTGAGGATCCATATCAAGGGGATCATCCGAACAAAGAGATCAATGACTCTTTTCCCCTTAAGACCTTAATGTCTATAAATCTCAATCTTGATGACACCCCGTGGTTTGCAGACATTGCAAACTACTTAGCGGGTGGTATTCTCATCAAAGGGTTAACATCCCAACAAAAAAAGAAGTTCTTGAATGATGTTAAGACTTACTTTTGGGATGACCCCTATCTATTCAAACAATGTGCTGATCTGATCATTCGTCGTTGTGTTGATGGACCGGCAGCTTTGCAAATCCTTGCTGCTTGCCATAAAGGACCCACCGGTGGTCACTTTGGTCCCAACTACACCGCTAAAAAAGTGTTTGATTCTGGATTCTATTGGCCCACCATTTATCATGACGCTCACGAAATGGTTAAGCATTGTGATGCTTGCCAACGCCAAGGCAAGATCACACATAAAGATGAGATGCCTCAAAATTTCATACAAGAATGTGAAATCTTTGACGTATGGGGCATCGACTTTATGGGGCCATTTCCATCCTCCAAAGGGAACAAGTACATCCTCGTAGCTGTTGACTACGTTTCTAAATGGGTTGAAGCTAAGGCTCTCCCTACGAACGATGCGAGGGTGGTTGTGAATTTTTTAAAGCAGCTTTTCGCTCGATTCGGCGTTCCTCGTGTTATTATCAGTGACCGCGGGACTCATTTTTGCAATGATCAATTTGCAAGAGTCATGGCTAAGTATGGTGTCAATCACCGTCTTTCCACCGCCTATCATCCCCAAACCAATGGGCAAGCCGAGATTTCCAACCGTGGATTGAAGCGAATTTTGGAGCGTACTGTGGGAGAGCATCGCGCCGCGTGGGCCGATAAGTTAGATGATGCTCTGTGGGCTTTCCGTACTGCTTATAAGACCCCGATCGGTTGTACACCTTATCGTCTTGTGTACGGGAAAGCATGCCACCTCTCCATCGAGCTGGAACATAAGGCGCACTGGGCCTTGAAGTGGGCTAACTACGACATCAACAAAGCCGGTGATCATCGCAAGAATCAACTCAACGAGCTACATGAACTGAGGAATGAAGCCTATGAGAACTCGCTGATCTACAAGGAGAAGACCAATATCATCCCCGACGCAAGGATTAAGAACCGAGAGTTCCACGTTGGTGATCAAGTTCTACTCTTTAACTCTCGGTTGAAGATCTTCTCTGGCAAGTTGAAGAGCCGCTGGTCTGGTCCATTCACCGTCGCCAAAGTCTTTCCATATGGGACCATTGAGCTTTCTCAGCCAAATGGGCCCAATTTCAAGGTGAATGGCCAGCGTTTGAAGCTGTACTTTGGTGAGGAAATCTCTCAAGAGATGATTCCATCCCTCACCACGTTCCCCATGAACTAAAATTGGGTCGAGTCAGGCTCGTGACTCGGTGAACAAAAACAAGCGCTTCTCGGGAGGCAACACGTGATCTATCCTTTACTGCTTTCATAATAACTGTAGGGGGAGCCCCGTATGTGTTTGTTGTCTTGTTTCTTGTGCTGTGCAGGGATTAAAGCTTCAAAGATCCACCTTGATGACTTTTGACGAACCGTGATACCGTGTTCCCATCTTCCCGGTTCTATCCTAAACTCTTGTGATTCAATATTTAATATTTTATATGTTCACATTGAAATCACTTTAGTTGTCCTTTCCTTAGCAAGATTTAAACAAAGTGCACAATGTCCTAAGTATAGGGGAGTTTACTCCCACATGCTTAAACATTGAGGACAATGTTTATATCAAGTGTAGGGGGGATTTCTATCGAGGTAAGTGGTCTTTTCCATGAATTTGCCCTCATTTTAACCGGAAAATTTGATTATTCGACATTTTTCAAAATTTTTAATCTATTTTGGCCTAGTTGTATAGTTGTATTTTCCTTTGTTATGTTTATTTTCTTTCCTTGCTAGAACAAATTTTCAATAAAGTGGTATTAAATTTTTCTTAGTCGTGAACATTTTGACTCAACCCGAGTTTACTTATCTAAGTTTACTCTAGCTAGTATCCTTAACGTGTTTAAGTCAAATTTTGCTAGGCTTTTATATAAGGAGCTATAAAACGCGAAAGTCTTAACTCTCACGGGTTAAGAACAAGAACTTTTCACAAGTTCCTATAATTGATCCTAGAGAGTCGTTTATCAAGGGAACTTTAAGATGCGATTTCTAAGCTTGAAAAAGTATAAGAAATTGCAAGATCCTATAGATGACTCGAATACCCAAAACTTTGATTTAATAGGCTAAGCATCCATGAGTCTCATTCCTTGAGATTTTAAACTGTGGAGGACGAGAGATGATAGAGTCAATTATAAGTTTGGTATTCTTTCGTGAATTTATGTGAGTTAATTATAAGCCTATTCTCCCTTCGCTTGTTAATAAATTTATCTGCAATAAATAAGGTTGTACGATTTAAAAGGTTACTTAGCTTCTAGCCCAAGATCGTTTAAAAGTTGCTCGGTACGGATTAGAGTTCATAGCCAAGGTGTGACAATCCGTCAATTTATGGTTGATATTTTATTCTCAATATTTATTTGAAAACATTATTTTAATGTTACATTATGAACTCACTTATTTTTGGGAAGAAATTTGGATTTACGTCTTGAAGTAGCATCGACTACGTCTAAACCGGAGGATTCAACGTTACGTGCTTACGTTTACATACACCGTTTTGGTGACAGTCCGACATTTCAGAAAATAAATTTATCCGTGAATATTATTTTGGAGTTTTAAATTTGTGTTAGTTCATAAACTCACAAATTTACGAGAAGAGACTAGGACGTACGATTTTATTTTAACATCCTTTACGACTAAACCGGAAACCCTAGGATTACGTATTTACGTTTTCGAACTCCGTTTTTGATGAGACAATTTTTATTGGATTCATTTTGTGACGTTGATTCATAATTTATAAAAACGTTTTTCGTAAAACGACCCGAGGGCACGCAATTCGAGGAAACTAGAATCGAGGAGTACCCGTAAATAAATGGGGATGAGACAAGTGGGACACTTGTCCCACCCCCAAAACCGGCCAAAACTAGCTACTTAACACCCATGAGGTGTCAAGTGTATCTAACAAACCTTACACTTGTAACTAATCTTACAAGTTAAGATTTTCACTTACACCAAAACCAACTACAAACCACTAGCTCCTCATTTCCACCATTTCCCTCACATGCAAAACCACTCCTCTCTCTCTCTCTTGACTCCATTTTTTCCATCCAACTATCATCACCATCCACCCCATTCATACAAATTTTAACCATAAGGTGTCCATGAGGAGTTTCCATGGAGTATTAGGGCTGATTTTCCTCAAGGTGTCCATGAAGAATGGTGGTCTTGAAGATGGTCTTGGTGCATCATAAGTTTCTCCATCAAAATCCATGTTTTGATCACAACCTACATCATCATGGTGGTATAAAGATTGTCCTCCTCATCTTCTTGTTATTTTGATTATGTAAACATGTATTTTATTTCCTATTGTATATGTATATGATGATTATATGATGATAAAAATGTTATGTGGGGATTTGTTGTTGATAAACATGCTTAAAAAGGTGAAAAACTATAAGAAACAAGGCTAAAATCTTACTTAAATTTGTTGGCTGTATAAAACAGTAAAGAATCAAATGGTTAACTGATAAAAATGGCATAGATTAATGAATAAACAGTAATCTATGGGTCTTGTACACATGTGAGAGTTGTCCATGCAATGGAATCATTGTAATGAGTGAGATATGATCAAAACAAGTTTAAGATACAAATCTGAGTTCACTGTTTTGGACGATTTTTAGAAAATACTTAGAGGATGATTCAACAGTAGCTATAGAAGAGTTAAATGGAGCACATATCATGTAGTTTATGTGATAAAACTTTGAGCTTCTATCTCCATATAGAACTCTAGATATGGCAGTTTTGGTGAAGATGAAAATAAAAATCAGATTTTGAGAATTAATGTTTATTATTATTATATAAGCACTCAAAATTATATTGTATAAAATGTAAAATAAAAACCCACTAACTTATGAATTTTATTTATATAAATATGTAAAAGGTTAAATAAGTGTATAAATTATAAAAATGTTAGTGGAATAATACTTATAAGTTATAAAACTATAAACACGATTATTACGACTTTTTCGGCTATTACCGTAAAATTAACGTTTTTGTTAAATAAAACTTAGACGGTTAGACCCGTCTAATGTAAACTTTTATAAACTCATATACTGATATATAGACATGTATAACAAGTAAAAACCGATAAATACCCGAACTATATGACATACGGACATTAACGAGTTAAGTTAACGTTATTGGACTAATAATACAACAAAATGGACTAAAACACTTATGAACTTATTTATTGGGCTTAACCCATTTAGGCCTAAGATGTAAAGTATAAATACTGATAAAATAAGTATAACATGGATTAATACAAGTTAAAGAACTTACAATAAGTTTATTGTACTTAAAACACGTAAATAGGTAAAACTAGTAAACTAGTATAAACGTTACCGACACATAACACTAAAATGAGCAAACGAGAATATGTAAACCCACTTGATCATCATATATATAAAATCATCATATGTATACATAATTGTTATTTTTATAAAGTCATTGGACATGAGTCTAAGACGAATATTATTTGTCTAGGTATCCGTGATTGAAGCACGTACCGTACGTCCGAATTGCCGATAACCCGCCTTCCCACATCAACGTGAGTTCATAGCCTCGCACTCTTTTAAATGTTTTTATAAATGTTTTATAAACCCGCGAGGGGGATAACATGTTAGTTTTTATAAAATAGGACACCATCTGTCCCGATTGTTTGTTTATTGATTTGGACCCGAATGATTAAATGACCCAATTGTATGACCCGATAAATGATTAAAGGACCCGATAGATGAAATTAAATGGATTATTAAAGTTAGGTTATGTCACTAAAATTCCCATTAGCATGAATTGTGAACTACCGGGATTTGGTAGACGCTTATGCATATAATAGTACTATTTGGGGACGATCACCCCAGTTCGCGCCTTGACGGTTGATCTCTGTCGTGCCACATTGATTGGTAAGCGAATTTATGTATGAGAAGATTTCCATAGCGTGACCTTTGTGACGACACGCTACTTTAGATGGGCAAATTGAGTATCGGGTTAGCTACCCGTTGTTGGTTTAGTAAGGTAACAATGTCATGCGGCTTATAATAATCCAAAACTAACGAAATACTACTAGACGCTCCGAATTACGATGTATTGCCTGACTAGCAATACAGGGTCATACTAATGATATTATGTTTGTGTTTTGGTTTTCATAACCATATTAATATAACGGTTTTTATTTGATTTTATACAACGTCATAAGACGTATTGTATGATGTTTTTACGACATTGGCTCGTATAATGATTTTTAAGGCAAATGCCTATATTATGATTTTGATGAAGATTTGTATAAAATGACTTTGGCTATTTTATGGCCTATTAAAATGATTTGTACAAAATGATTTTCAGTAATAATTTTATACTGATATTATATTGATGGATTATATTAAACTCTATGAATTCACTCGGCGTTATCGCTGACCTTTTCTTTTAACATGTTTTATCTCAGGTACTTGAAGGTAATTCTCGGGAAGACGACAAGAATTCATGGCCCGCACTTAAACAATAATTTCCATTCAAATACTTTGTAAAACTTTGTATGAAATAATATGACTTGGGACCTATGTAACTTTGATATTTATGAATGGAAATGCTTTATTAATAAACGACGTGATTTTTATGCGTTGTCTATGATGTGAGTAATGTGCTATCCCGTAACACCAACTAGTCTTCCGCTGTATTGAGTTGTATAAATTTGTGGGGTGTTACAGTTTGGTACCAGAGCTCTCGTTATAGAGAACGAAAGATTTTTAAAACTAAGGTTTTGAATAAAACATTTCAAAATCTTTTAACTATAAACATTTTTCTATAAATGTCTAAAAATCTTTTGACTATAACGGTGCCGAAGAATTCCCGAGTTACCGACAAGGCCAGACTGAGAAGTGTTATTTTAATATATATATAACTTGGATTATATATATATATATATATGATGTAATTTTATTACATGATTGTTTGATGATTATTTTGATGTTTATACGAGGTATTTATACGACGTAGATTGTCACAAGGAACCCTAAATCCCCTAGTAAATTAATCGAAGCTATTCTCGTAGGAATTCTAGCTATCCTAGATCTAAACCAAGTTGTGGATATTTATGATCCCAACAAATGGTTGATACTCGTAGAAATGTAGATATTAGTTGATTGTGATATTGAAAAAGAATTGGCGAGATTAAATCTGATATGGATGTCATGACGATCTTTTCTTATAGAGTGGAGTTTGACAAAATGTTACCACCTAGAAAGATGTCATCTGATTCGTTGTCATCCAATTCTTAAATTGAAATCGAAAGGGTGAATGTTGCACTTGAGGCTGTTATTGGAACCATTACCCAAAAGCCTCATGCCACTAATACCTTTCCGAGAAGTCTAATTGAATGATCGAGTCATCTCATGCTAGTGACTCATTTTATAATTGTTGTTGTAAGAGCTATAGGATTGGAATAAAGTGTTGATTTATATCAAGCTTTTATTGCCCTATTAAGGTTTATAAATAAGATTGAAAGTATTGGAAAAATGAGGTAGGATATCGAATTGAGTATAAAATTGGTTGAAACTTGAATAAAGTAAAATTTAACTTATATGGAATATGAGATTGTAAAGAGGAAGTCGTTAAGTTCTGTGATTGAATTATGAGGTTTTAAATGATTGATTGTTTGTGTTAAGGGTTGTTCCTTGGCCATTGTCCAATGACGAGGATGCCCAGAGTCCGAGAAATAAATTGAAGAACTCTTCTTCTGAATTGGGACCAATGGATCTTCTGGGACATATGGAACACCTAATGACTCTTGTAGATTAGTATTCATTGTGGTATCTTTTAAAAATCCCAAACTTAACTGAGATATTAGTTAGTAGGATGAGTTTTGTAAATTGTATGACATAGTGACACGTAATGTGTTACGGTACAATTTGATTTGTTTGTGATTAATGGAAAGACTACCTTTGATTGCTAAATTCTACATGTATCGATAATATCTATCTTTTCTTGCTTCATCCTAATGTTCGCATTAGTGATGCAACCATTGAACAAGTACTCATCTCAAATTGAGTTACGTTGTGGATTATTCTTGTTGAGTGCCATCAAGGTCACGAACCTCATGATTATTTGGCTAAGCTCATTCCCTATCATATTGTAGTTACTTCTTGGTGAACAACTCTTCATCACTCTTTTGCAGATCACTCATTCTTTTTTTAAGATAAAACAGTATGCCTTGAGAAAAATTGAATTTTCATCACTATAAGGATTATTTATAGTGAGATTTATAAGTGATTGTTATTGAAATGAAGTTGTTTATAAAACACTTTCGAAAATCTAATTGTTTTCATAACAAGGAAAATCTTTGTAAATTTATTTTGATTCTTATTTAAGAATTAAGCATGAAAATGTTTTTATTATAAACATGATGATAAAATTTTGACGAACTGAGTATTGCATCGTTAATCTTGAAATTGTATATAGTTGCGCGCCTACATACAATTTGGAATAGACTATGCAAGACTGATTAGTAGTCACCATAAAACTAATGAATAAACACTACATTTTCTTTGAGGATTGTGAAAGATTAAATTTTAATGAGATCTGCAAGAAGTGAAAAATAAGGACATAATGTTACGGACACCTACATATGTGCCTGTAGCATCTATTCTTCTAAGCCGAATTTACTCATCTATCGAAATTGTCTTATTTGACATTTGACAATTCTTTCTTGTCCAATTCTCTCGTAGTGAGATTCTTAGGAAAAGTATCTGATTACCGAGTGTTGATACCCGACTGGATGTATCGACGTTCCTATCATTTCTTTGATTTGATTTCATCTGAATGACCTGGGTAACGATCCGAGGAGCTTTCGAATGCGTACTCAAATTATGAAAACATGGGATATATTCATATTCGTTAAATGTTTTCGTCTGTATCTGATTTGAAATTCTCTCGCATAGATTATGCGTTGACCTTACTCTTTTAATGGTAGTTATGTCTCCATATATCCTTGAACTTGTGAAGGATTATGAGTTATTATTAGTCTTTTGAGAAGTTCACATCTTATCGACGACAATAAAACTGAAAAGTTGATAGTGCCAGTAGAATGAATTGATTGATTATGACATGACGACATTGTCTTAATTGATGGGAACTAGAGTAGAATTCCCCTAAATGATAAGATGTTGATTATCAAAAGTGATCTAAATAATTCTTGGTGGATGACTGTATTCCGCATTTAAACTTGAAATTATACCGTGAATGGTTATGAACTAGTCATAGATATTATAATCTAGAAAGAACCTAATATGATTTTATTGAAAAGATAATTCTGTTATCTGAAACTTTAGTAGGTATTTGTTGGTGAATTAACTAGACTTTTGTCATTAAGGAAAGTTGAAATTGGTATTGATTATATTCCCGGTGCTGTA
The DNA here is from genome assembly GCA_025667525.1 of Glebionis coronaria. Classification (NCBI taxonomy): domain Eukaryota; kingdom Viridiplantae; phylum Streptophyta; class Magnoliopsida; order Asterales; family Asteraceae; genus Glebionis; species Glebionis coronaria. The sequence continues at coordinate 257,348,388 of CM046877.1, forward strand.
CCTGTGGCGTGTGCATTGTACGTCAGCACCATCTGAATTAAAAGGAATTACCGTACAACTGAGAGAGTTGTCGGAGAAAGATTTTATTCTACTGAGCTCGTCATCATGAAGAGCTATGGTATTATCATTCCTTATATTTATAGATTACTGTGAACTGAGTAAATTGACAATCGAAAACGATATCCATGACTCGAAATGGAAGATTTGTTCGATCATTTACAAGGTTCTAGCGCATGTTTTAAAGATTTGATCCACGGAATGGTTATTATCAACTTCGCGTCCGCGAAGAAGATTATGTATTCCAATCACTACATCCGGTACTTGTAATGAACATTATGAGTTTCACGTGATGTTGTTTGGATTGACTAATACACATGTAGCATTCATAAATTTGGTGAATCACGTGTGAAGGCTGTAATTTGATAAATTCATGCTTGCGATCTTTAAGGACCATTTGTTTGTTTATAAGAATAAGAATGAATTTAATAATTAATTATAGATTGCCCTGAATTGGCCGAACAATTAAAACCTGTACCTTGAATAATTAACATGTGATTTAAGACTTAAACACTTCACCTAAAGTGACCGTTTGATTAATGATGATAAGATATATATATATATATATTGACTCTTCAAAGATTAGAGCCATTTAAGACTTTGAGTTATACTAAAAAGAAAATGGAAATATGTTTTAACAAATATCTTAACAAAGGATTTTAAGGGATTATTCCCTTATGCACAAACCATTTAACTAAACTTCTGTTTAGGGGTAAATGTTTGTGTATACTTCTAGACAACTTAAGAAGAATTGAGGAAACCAATTTAAACCATAACTTGAAATTTGAAACGAAAATTTTTGCTTTTCAACTAAGAAAATTTTGACCAAAATATAACCAAATATTTTTTCGAACATTTACGAATCTTATTAAATATTTTCGATAAATCAACAAAAATCTTGTTAATTAAATTCAAATTTATTTTGAACATTTTATATAATTGGTCAAACTAAGAAATTTAAAACTTTTACGTTTACGCTTCATAAAAATTAACTAATAATTATTTAATTAATTATAATAATTATCGACGCTTTAGACGACGGATTGAGAAAAACAGATAAAAATGATAGATGAGACGAAACTGAAACTTAGAAAATATGAAAAAAAAAGGTGAACGTAATTACTGACGCATAATACAGAAAGAATATCTGAGAGAATTGTGGACAAGATAATTATATCATCATGAGAGGTGAATATAGATACCAACGCATTATGTAGAAAAGATAAAGAATTAATTAGGACATGTTCCTTAATAATGAAGGTGCAAAATAAATTGCCGAACAATATAAAAATAAACAATGATTGTAAAAAGGATAATATAGATAATAAAAGGGGTTCGCGGCTAATGTGAACCATCAGAATTGAGAAGCCGATAGCGTTAAATATTTTAAATACCACTTGTGATTGTCTAAATATGGATATTTTGAGATATAGTTATGTTGGAATTTGTAAGTATAAGTATTCTATTTATGTCATTTATGACTAGAAGTATTTGTGTCTGAAGAAGTTGTACTAATGGCAAATTATGAAGGCAGACATCGCCTCATACATTAGTAAACGTCTAGCTATTGCAAAGGTCATCATCTGAAATTGATTCGATTTGGGTCATCGTCGACAGACTGACCAAATCTGCTAATATCATTCCCGTTAATGATAAATGCAAAAGAGTTATGTAAACATAGTGTGCCTGTATCAAACATCTTTATCAAGATCCTCGCTTCGCATCGAATTTCTAGAAATTTGCTCAGAAATCATTGGGAACGAACCTTGATAAGAGAACTGTTTACCACCCCAAATCGAAGGGACGAGGTAAAGTAACGATACAAAGTAATATAAGTGCTGTTTTATGTTTGAATGATTGACCTTTGGTAATAGACCGTATAATCGTTTTCCTTTGGAGAGATTATCATTGATAACTATCGTATTAGGATCGAGATCGAATCTTGTGAGGATATATATTAGAGCATCTGTAAGCAGGAGTCGAGATGAAGACACCCGACATTCACCCACTGTGAGTTGAACATGTCTTTTAGGTTTAAGGTTTCCTATGATGGCAAACCTAACCTTGCAAAATACCTGACCCGCGAGATCTGAAATGATTGTTGAAATTAGGATTTGATTATTAACTGCCGATAGTGGGCAGGAGGTTATGTGAATACGAAATGTAGATCTTGAAGTGCCAAATGGATAGCGAAGTTATGCCACAATTTTTAACCTTGGAAAAAAAAAATGAATTCATGATCTTACAAATCATGGGATATAAGTCCCCGTTGTATGGGACCATTGAGATGATGTAAAAGTTGGGATTGAAAGGCATATAAGCTGGATCTACCCTAGGACTTCAAAGACTGCGTGAATTATGTTTTGTATATCGAACTTGATGGAATATCTATCAAGTGAGAATCTGATTATTCTTAGTAGAGCTTAGATCGGCGAAAAGTTGCATTCATCAAAAACCCGTGAACATCATGGATAGAGAAAGTAAGTCAACATTAAGCATGATCTTATTCCCGTAGTTATGTTTGATGAAACTCGCGTATTGTAATAGATTACACTTGTGAGAAAAGACCGAATGTGGAGGAAATACCCACATGGCTTTAACTCAATAAGAAGCGAGTAGTAAGATGATCTTTGAGGACAAAGATCCTGTTTAGGGGTAAATGCTGTAACAATCCGTCAATTTATGGTTGATATTTTATTCTCAATATTTATTTGAAAACATTATTTTAATGTTACATTATGAACTCACTTATTTTTGGGAAGAAATTTGGATTTACGTCTTGAAGTAGCATCGACTACGTCTAAACTGGAGGACTCAACGTTACGTGCTTACGTTTACATACACCGTTTTGGTGACAGTCCGACATTTCAGAAAATAAATTTATCCGTGAATATTATTTTGGAGTTTTAAATTTGTTTTAGTTCATAAACTCACAAATTTACAAGAAGAGACTAGGACTTACGATTTTATTTTAACATCCTTTACGACTAAACCGGAAACCCTAGGATTACGTATTTACGTTTTCGAACTCCGTTTTTGATGAGATAATTTTTATTGGATTCGTTTTGTGACGTTGATTCATAATTTATAAAAACGTTTTTCGTAAAACGACCCGAGGGCACGCAAATCGAGGAAACTAGAATCGAGGAGTACCCGTAAATAAATGGGGATGAGACAAGTGGGACACTTGTCCCACCCCCAAAACCGGCCAAAACTAGCTACTTAACACCCATGAGGTGTCAAGTGTATCTAACAAACCTTACACTTGTAACTAAGCTTACAAGTTAAGCTTTTCACTTACACCAAAACCAACTACAAACCACTAGCTCCTCATTTCCACCATTTCCCTCACATGCAAAACCACTCCTCTCTCTCTCTTGACTCCATTTTTGCCGTCCAACTATCATCACCATCCACCCCATTCATACAAATTTTAACCATAAACATATGTTATAATTAACATATGTTAATCTCCATTCAAAAAGAGGAAGATTGGTGCAAGTTTTAACATCCAAGGAGGAGTTTCCATGGAGTATTAGGGCTGATTTTCCACAAGTTGTCCATGAAGAATGGTGGTCTTGAAGATGGTCTTGGTGCATCATAAGTTTCTCCATCAAAATCCATGTTTTGATCACAACCTACATCATCATGGTGGTATAAAGATTGTCCTCCTCATCTTCTTGTTATTTTGATTATGTAAACATGTATTTTATTTCCTATTGTATATGTATATGATGATTATATGATGATAAAAATGTTATGTGGGGATTTGTTGTTGATAACATGCTTAAAAGGTGAAAAACTATAAGAAACAAGGCTAAAATCTTACTTAAATTTGTTGGCTGTATAAAACAGTAAAGAATCAAATGGTTAACTGATAAAAATGGCATAGATTAATGAATAAACAGTAAGCTATGGGTCTTGTACACATGTGAGAGTTGGCCATGCAATGGAATCATTGTAATGAGTGAGATATGATCAAAACAAGTTTAAGATACAAATCTGAGTTCACTGTTTTGGACGATTTTTAGAAAATACTTAGAGGATGATTCAACAGTAGCAATAGAAGATTTAAATGGAGCACATATCATGTAGTTTATGTGATAAAAATTTGAGCTTCTATCTCCATATAGAACTCTAGATATGGCAGTTTTGGTGAAGATGAAAATAAAAATCAGATTTTGAGAATTAATGTTTATTATTATTATATAAGCACTCAAAATTATATTGTATAAAATGTAAAATAAAAACCCACTAACTTATGAATTTTATTTATATAAATATGTAAAAGGTTAAATAAGTGTATAAATTATAAAAATGGTAGTGGAATAATACTTATAAGTTATAAAACTATAAACACGATTATTACGACTTTTTCGGCTATTACCGTAAAATTAACGTTTTTGTTAAATAAAACTTAGACGGTTAGACCCGTCTAATGTAAACTTTTATAAACTCATATACTGATATATAGACATGTATAACAAGTAAAAACCGATAAAAACCCAAACTATATGACATACGGACATTAACGAGTTAAGTTAACGTTATTGGACTAATAATACAACAAAATGGACTAAAACACTTATGAACTTATTTATTGGGCTTAACCCATTTAGGCCTAAGATGTAAAGTATAAATACTGATAAAATAAGTATAACATGGATTAATACAAGTTAAAGAACTTACAATAAGTTTATTGTACTTAAAACACGTAAATAGGTAAAACTAGTAAACTAGTATAAGCGTTACCGACACATAACACTAAAATGAGCAAACGAGAATATGTAAACCCACTTGATCATCATATATATAAAATCATCATATTTATACATAATTGTTATTTTTATAAAGTCATTGGACATGAGTCTAAGACGAATATTATTTGTCTAGGTATCCGTGATTGAAGCACGTACCGTACGTCCGAATTGCCGATAACCCGCCTTCCCACATCAACGTGAGTTCATAGCCTCGCACTCTTTTAAATGTTTTTATAAATGTTTTATAAACCCGTGAGTGGGATAACATGTTAGTTTTTTATAAAATAGGACACCATTTGTCCCGATTGTTTGTTTATTGATTTGGACCCGAATGATTGAATGACCCGATTGTATGACCCGATAAATGATTAAAGGACCAGATAGATGAAATTAAATGGATTATTAAAGTTAGGTTATGTCACTAAAAGTCCCATTAGCATGAATTGTGAACTACCGGGATTTGGTAGACGCTTATGCATATAATAGTACTATTTGGGGACGATCACCCCAGTTCGCGCCTTGACGGTTGATCCCCGTCGTGCCACATTGATTGGTAAGCGAATTTATGTATGAGAAGATTCCATAGCGTGACCTTTGTGACGACACGCTACTTTAGATGGGCAAATTGAGTATCGGGTTAGCTACCCGTTGTTGGTTTAGTAAGGTAACAATGTCATGCGGCTTATAATAATCCAAAACTAACGAAATACTACTAGACGCTCCGAATTACGGTATTGCCTGACTAGCAATACAGGGTCATACTAATGATATTATGTTTGTGTTTTGGTTTTCATAACCATATTAATATAACGGATTTTATTTGATTTTATACAACGTCATAAGACGTATTGTATGATGTTTTTACGACATTGGCTCGTATAATGATTTTTAAGGCAAATGCCTATATTATGATTTTGATGAAGATTTGTATAAAATGACTTTGGCTATTTTATGGCCTATTAAAATGATTTGTACAAAATGATTTTCAGTGTTAATTTTATACTGATATTATATTGATGGATTATATTAAACTCTATGAATTCACTCGGCGTTATCGCTGACCTTTCCTTTTAACATGTTTTATCTCAGGTACTTGAAGGTAATTCTCGGGAAGACGACAAGAATTCATGGCCCGCACTTAAACAATAATTTTCATTCAAATACTTTGTAAAACTTTGTATGAAATAATATGACTTGGGACCTATGTAACTTTGATATTTATGAATGGAAATGCTTTATTAATAAACGACGCGATTTTTATGCGTTGTCTATGATGTGAGTAATGTGCTATCCCGTAACACCAACTAGTCTTCCGTTGTATTGAGTTGTATAAATTTGGGGGTGTTAAACAAGGCATTACTTATTGAAGCGGGACGCGAAGATTGGCGAGTCCGAAAAGGCCCTAACAAGGCATGAGGGCTACATTTTGTTGCTAAAGATCCAAAAGTGATGTGAAGAATCATTTATCGAAAATCAATATGAAGGATCGAGACACACGACGAAAAGCAAAAACTCCCCAAAAATCATGGAGAAGTCTATCCGAAAAGACCCTAACAAGGTATGAGGATAAATGAAGCCAAGTCCTAAAAGGAGGCGGATCGTTGTATATCAAAGTCCAAAATAAAGATTGGAGAAAAATGAAGAAGTCGTGGTCCAAATATGAAGAATCTCTCAAAACTTCAAGTGAAGAAATTCCTATTATGAAGAGAAGACCATTATTTCAAGAACGTCTCTCAAAGATTCGAAGTATGAAGTCGCTGCCAAATATCCGTCCGAGAAAGGTCTCAAATCGCGAAGCGAGTTATGCCAAGATATGAACTTTATGAGGTCCCGAGAAGCAGTTTTAAAAGATTTTGTCCTTTAGCTAACTATTGATTAAATCGTTCACTTTATTTTCTGCCTAAATAACTATCGAAATAAGTCAAACAATGCATCCTCGTGATCATTCTAGACAAAAATAAAATATAAGAGATACACCTAGGAATAAGGGAGTCTAAGTGAATAATTGGCCCACATGAGTTCGTGTTAGTCTGCTAACTTATAATAACAATGATCTTGTTTTTAAGCTTGGTATAGGGAACGTGAAACTTGAGGATGATAAACGTTCATGGCTGCCAAAACCCAATGTAAGTCTTTAATTTCTTTACTTGTTTTTATCTTTTTATGTTTAGAATTTAATAAAGGCCAAGGTAGGTTACTTATGATGGAAAATGTAAACCGTGCTTTAAAATTAATGCATTGCATGAGGGCATTGCAATGGTCAAGTGTAGGGGATTTAATAAGTGTGAAAACACATATCTTTTTACCACTTATTTTCAATAAAAACAAGACCAAAACGTGTATTTTATGTCGTAAAAGTCGGAATTATGCGTGGTTTGTGTTTTTATTGTGTTTTAGGTCCAAAAGATTAAAAAGGAAGAAAACACGGGCTTTCACGGGCTTTTATCGAAGAAAACGAGAAAAGACGAAGTCAAAAGATCAAGAGTGCAAAAAGAACGGAAGTCCAAGACCTATTCTGAAGATTTATCGAAGAACAAGTCTAAACACGGAAGTTTAATGAAGTCGAAGAACACGAGTCTAAATAAATGAAGAAATGTTAAGACGAGTTTAATTAATCCCGAGACGACATCGAGAAAGATAAAGAATTAAATCGAGTCGAGAAGACGTGAAGAAAGAAAGAAGATGCAACACATGCACTCCTTCTATTTTCCCTATAAATACCCTCCTAATACACATTAGGAGGGTGGTTAGTTTTTAGTTTTAGTTAGTTTTTAGTTTTTCATTCTCTCTAGTTTTAGAGAGAGAAAGTTCTCAACTTTCTCTCACTAGTTTTCATCTTTCTTTCTTTCAAGAATAAACTTTTGTATTGTTTTTCATTAATCAAGTTTAAATTCAAGCTTTTAATCTTTAATCTCATTCTACCCTTCTTTGATTTTGGTTTACTTTTGGTACAAATTACTTATGATCCGTGTTGTTCATCTATGTTTTCGTGCTTAAAAATTTAATCTTTTTATGTTTATTTGAGTCCTCTTATAGATAAGCTTTAAGATCTTTGTGCTTATTGGCTTATCTACATGTTTAGCTTATTTACTTTTAAAAGTTTTCTTAAAAAATTTTATCTTTTTATGGTTTGATTGAAAAGTTTGCTTATTTTATATTTGGATAACTTGTATTTGTGCTTATTTGATCCGGTTCACATTAGATTCGTTATAGTTTGGGTATTAGCTTATTGAAATAGCTTAGTCCCTTGCTTAAAGTTCGGATCAAAAAGGCATCGGAAAGGGTATAACCCTTTTTTGATTTGTGTATTCCGACCAGCTCACCCCTCCCCTCATTCTGATCACCCGATCAGAAAAGGGTTTAGCTATTCCGATTAGGGTGTTTTGGTTTATTCCGATTGTAGCTTATTTTCCCGTATTCCGATCAGAACCTTTATTTCCAGTATTCCGATCAGAACCTTTATTTCCAGTATTCCGATTGGCATGTTTTTGGGTATTCCGATTAGTATAGTTTCGAAACATTCTGATTGAGCTATTTCCCATATTCCGATCAGCAACTTTGTCTAATATTCCGATTAGTTTTTCTAACCATACATTCCGATCAAGTTCTGATTTGATTTTCCGATTGTTTAAATTTCTTGTTTTTACAAAGTTTTTCAAGTGTTAGTTTTATTAAGTGTTCAAGTACTTTTCTAAATTTGTCTTTAAGTTTTCAAGTATTTAGTTTTAACTTGTCAATTTAGTTTAATCTGTTAAAGCTTTAATTTTACTCTTCGACACTCACTTATTTGTTATTAGTTTAAAATAGGTAAACAAACCAACACCTTTTTATTAACCAAGAACAAATCATTCCACTTAGAACTGTTATCAATTCGAGGAGATACCGAGAGACTAATTATGAACCCAATGAAAATCAATGTATTAGTGTAAGTGATGAATAATCACCCAACAAACCAACCAAAATCAATTTGGTTGGGGTGTTTTGATCACCAACACCCCACGGCAATATGGGGGTGTTTGGTGTTTCTTGGTGATTGATGTTTTGCTTGTGGGTTTATGTTTAAATCATTGTTTTAGATATTTTTGAGTGGGTAAAGCTTATTGCATGTTTGATTTAGTGAATGGGTTTTAGGATGGATTTGATATTTTTGGGGTTAAGGACTGATTAGGATGTTTAGTAATGGTTAGGAGTGATTAAGTTAAGGCTAGGTGTCGATAAAATGGTTTGGAAACAAGTGTTGGGTTGATTTTGAGAAGGGTAATTTTAGGCAGATTGTTTAGGCTTGTTTTCATAAGTTTGACTTTGTAAACAGGTCATGAGACTAGGGTCTAGTTGTATAGCGTCGTCTTAGCTTCGATTTGGTATAAGAAAGAGCTTACGACTCCTAACGAGTCAAAAGTTATGATATTTTGAAATTACGTGTACCGGGAGATGAGAACCTACATAATCCGAAATTATGTTTGGTTTTGGGTCAAATCCCGGGGACCATAGATATAGTTTGGTAATTGATTAAAAGTTGATTTTTGGTCTCAAACCAGCATTTGTGAGCCTATTATTAGGCTTAGGTGTTTAACGGGTCAATGGTGTATTTTAAATGGGTCAAACAAGTCCAACATGGTCAATGTGCAAAATCAGTCCAAAAAACGTATGTTTAATATTGTGTTGAGTAACGGGTCATAAAAGTAAGAACTTTTAATGGGATTAAAAATGGGTTTTCTACAGGTCTTAAGGTATTTTTGAGAATTTTCCTAAATTTTATAAAAGGGTTTAAGTCTTAGAAAACAGCCCATACTTTTGGTAAGTATCGGCGAAAAACGTAAAAAGGATAATAACGTTAATAACGTAGATGAATCGTATAAAACTAATAAAAATTATTTGTTTTGTTTTGGCGTGAGTTTGTAATTATCACAATTGACTAATATGTACATATTATACAGTACTTGAAGTTTATAAACGAGATTTACTCATTACGCGTTATTGTTTGTTAGGTGTTGAATTTCCCGGGCATCCTCATCATCATCAGTGATCGCCATTCGTATCGTCGACTACTTCTATATACATAAGGTGTGAATTTGTAGCCTCTCTTACTACTGTTTTAAATTGTTTCCAACCCGCGAGGGAGATGCATGCTAGTTTTCTAAAATGAACATATGTCATGAATGATTGTTGGACCCGAATGTTGCCTTAAATTGTGTTGAGTACCTAGTTGCAAAAGACCCTGTATTCATGAACTATTAACTATTGTTAATCCTTGTGTGGATTGAAAATAGCCGCTTATACAATTGATAGTACTATGGGGTTGACGACCCTATCCGAGATGAGGGCTAGTACGTTGAGTACCCCCTGCGGACGGATAACTTGTGATAAGAGATAAGGTATAATTGCAACTGATGCCTTTAGAAGGGGCAATGGTTTCATCTTAATCACGCCGGTAATAATTACGCGGGTGATTGAGTTAACGGATTAGTGTCATGAGCTTAAACACAATTTTCATAACCTTGATAATAGATTGTTTGATCGACAATTCTATGAATGATCGTGATTGATTTTTATAACACATATGTTCAAAATGAGATTGTAAAACCTATGAATTCCACTCAACATTATTTGTTGACCCTATTTAGCATGTGTTTCAGGTAATCGATGAAGTATAGCATGGAGCATGCAAAGGATGGGAGTTGTGTGTGGCTTGGCGTCTACTTGTTTTCCACCCATATTTAACTTGAACACTTTTAATTTTCTGTCATGTTAACGAAAATGTATCTTTTGGGGTTGAGATTCGTGGGGACCAAAACGCTAACTCTGTGTTGTATCATCTTGGGTTTTGGAAAACCGTAGACATGTATGTTTTTAACAATGTTTAATTTATGTTAAAAAATTTACGTCTCTTCGAGTCGTTTGATATATCTTGTGTGTGATGATAACTGCCTAGCACCCAAATGTTGTAGTTCCGCTGCACATAGCATTTGTGGGGGTGTTAGAGATTGGTATCAGAGCCATGAGTTATAGAGAACTAGGTCGTTTTGAAAAATCCTAAACTATAACTTTTGGTGTCGTAAGAAATTGTCCAAGCACACAACTATCCTGCATGGCTCCGGTAAGGTTTATTTTTAGTGTTGATGGTATAGATGTATACCTTTGAGTTGAAGTAATATATGTGAGTATTTATTACGTAGATATTGAACTACTATATGTAAACGTTGAAATTGTACGTGGAGTACTCGATACTGTAATTCTTGTATTACATATGAATGAGCATCATATTATCGCATTTTGGGCATGTGTACCACCTTTTCATTGCATTTGCATTCATATATTTATAAATATTGAATAATAATCTTACGTACCCTCCAAAATTCTCTGTTATTGCAGGAATGGCCGAGATACCGCCTAACGGAAATGGAGACGAATACGTCGTAGGACACAAAGGGGGAAATGTTGGAACAGCTGTTGAAGGACAAGCCGAGACGAACAATGTGCAAGCTCAGGACCCCAATCGAAGGAGTACTACCTTCCCCAGGCCTACTCGTATTGCTCATCTGGTTGATATGTCAGGTATCCCTAGAAGTTCCGACGCTGCAGCAAGCGCAAATTCTCTTCACCAGGACATCGCAAGAGTTATCTGCCCCAGACCGAGAGCTTATCATGACGTTCCGCTTGTCTTGAGAAGAATGGATAGGTCGATGTACGAACGGTACGTGGTGGAAACTAGAGTAATCAAAAGGTTCGACGAGAATGAGAGGGCACATCAGAGGTTGTTGGCAAGAACTGCAAGGGTTGAATTTGATGGAGTAGCGAATAAGAGTAATGTTAATAGTTTGAGATCGATGATAGCAAACCTGAGTACTAGTCTTGAGCAAGTTAGCGAGGATCAGGCGAGGTTGGCTAGGATGCGAAGTTGGGAGCACCGTGTTAGAGCATCCCTGCCACAAGATTGGAGATTTGTAGATGACTCGGAGCTGGAGGCTAATGATTTCATGGTCCAGCCACCCGCCAGGGGTGTGTGTATCACTTTAGGGAATCAGGTAGCAGTGGAGTATGGATCTACTTCTGGGACGAAGAAGGTAACTGAGTGTGGGCCGAGTGATAAGGGAAAGAGGAAGATGGACGAGGACGAAGAAGATAGTGACGAAGAGCCCGAGGAGGATGAAGAAGAACCACCATCTAAGAGGTCGTGTGGATCACCACGTGACTAGTTACTTGTATTTTATTCTATCTTTAGATCGTTGTAATCGAACTATTTTAGACTCATGTATGATGGTATTGTGATGAAAACTTGATGACTTAAGTTTGTTGGTATATGGTTGTAGTGGCATTACTTGTCACAGATTTTGGTTGATTTATCAATGCAATCCATGTTTACCTTTCATAATCTATGATATGTCTTTAATTTGCTCTTTTGTGATGTGAATTGATGAATATTAGTAACCTTGTAGTGATGTGTTGTTGTATTTATATTATGTCTTAAAAGAGAAATCCATCTTAATCTTGATGTGTATACTTACTTTGTTTTCTATTTTCCCTGTCTTTGCAGAGAGGTGTACTTGAGAATTCACCATGCCTCCAAAGCTGACAACTAACCGTGTGAACACAATGATTCAAGAAGCAATTGCAAATGCACTCGAAGCGGATCGTGCAAACCGAAACCCAGATCAAGGTGGAAATGAAGGAAGACAACAAGCCCCAAGGGAGTGTACTTATGCTGGTTTTATGAAATGCGGTCCCACGCAGTTTCGTGGTACTGGCGGAGCCTTAGAACTCCGAAGGTGGTTGGAGAAGATCGAAAGCACTTTTGAAATTAGCGGATGTTCAGAGGCAAATAAAGTCAAGTTTGCAGCTGCCACTTTTCTCGATGACGCCTTAAGTTGGTGGAACAATCAAGTGGCCACTATTGGATTAGCGGCAGCAAATGCGAGGACTTGGACTAGTACCAAGGCACTCTTGACCAAAAAGTTTTGTCCCGAAGAAGAGCTGGGTCAACTAGAAGATGCGTTAAGGCATTTGTCTTTGAGGAACAATGACATTATCGCGTATACAAGGAGATTTAATAAATTGAGCCTTTTGTGTCCCGATGCCTTTGTTGATGATCACAAGAAAATGAAGCCGTACATCAAGGGTTTGTCAAGCAATATCAAGGGTGAGACAACTTCATCCAAGCCTGGGTCATTCGATGAAGCAGTCCAAATGGCTCACGCACTAATGGATGTCAAGCTGCAAGATAAGAAGGACTACATTGCCGAGGGGAACAAGAGAAAGTGGGAAGCATCTCAGGGTAATCAATCCCAAGGTCAAAATCGTGGAGGAGACCGTAACAACCAAGGTCAGAACCGCAACCAGCTGTTCAACCAGAGAAGAAATGATGGAATGAGGGTTGTTACTACCCCTAGAGGAGCTAAGGTGAATCCCCATTGTGGTCGATGTAATTTGTACCATATAGGGAATTGCCCACCTGCGTGTGGCAAGTGCGGAAAAGCGGGTCATAGAATTGTAGATTTCCGAGCCAAAGGGGTGGCTACTGGAGCAAATGCCACGAAGGTGATGGTTTGCTTTGGGTGTGGAGAAAGGGGGCATAAGCAGGGGAACTGCCCGAAGACTGGAAACAGACAAGGAGGAAATAATGCTGCTACTGTGTATCGAGTAGGGACTGCTGATAAACCGCAAGGCCCTAATGTGGTTACCGATACGTTTCTACTTGACGCTCGTTATGCTAGTATATTGTTTGATTCTGGTTCCGACAAGAGCTTTGTAGATGTAAAATTTAGTCGTCATATCAGTAGAGAACCGGTAATGCTAACGACTAATTATAACATGGAATTAGCCGATGGGAAGATCGTTAGTACAAATTCTATACTAAGAGGGTGTACCTTGAAGTTAGGGAATTATGCCTTTGATATCGACTTAATGCCTATAGAGCTAGGATCGTTCGATGTGATCGTTGGGATGGATTGGCTAATGGCGCATAGTGCCGTGATCGTTTGTGGAGAAAGATTAGTTCAAATCCCGTTGACGAATAGGGTTTTGACTGTGAAGGGAGATGAATACACCTCTCGTTTGAAAGTGATATCTTGCTTAAAAATGATGAAGTATGTAGAAGATGGATGTGATGTGTTTCTGGCACAAGTTTCTAGTGATGGTGACTTAGAGGCAAAGTTGGAAGAGGTACCTGTAATTCGAGAATATCCGTAAGTTTTTCCTAATGAGTTTCCGGGTTTACCGCCCACCCGTGAAGTCGATTTTCGAATCGATTTGATGCCGGGAGATGCACCAGTTGCTCGTGCACCCTATCGATTAGCACCATCAGAGTTGAAGGAGTTATCGGATCAATTGAAAGAGTTGATGGATAAGGGATTTATTCGATCGAGCTCATCACCATGGGGAGCGCTAGTGTTGTTTGTAAAGAAGAAGGATGGGTCGTTCCGGATGTGTATCGACTATAGAGAGCTCAACAAGTTGACGGTTAAGAATCAGTATCCATTGCCGAGGATTGACGATTTGTTTGATCAATTGCAAGGTTCCGGTGTGTACTCAAAGATCGACTTGAGATCAAGGTATCATCAACTGCGTGTTAGAGAGGAGGATATTCCTATAACTGCCTTTCGTACGCGGTATGGACACTTTGAATTTCGAGTGATGCCTTTTGGGCTAACAAATGCGCCTGCAGTATTCATGGATCTTATGAATCGAGTGTGCAAGCCGTATTTGGATAAGTTTGTCATTGTATTCATCGATGATATTCTTATTTACTCCAAGAGCAAGGAAGCACACGAGAAGCACTTGAGGAAGATATTGGACCTGCTGAAGAAAGAGAAGCTGTACGCGAAATTCTCAAAGTGTGAGTTTTGGTTAGAATCTGTGCAATTCCTTGGGCACGTAATTGATAGCAAAGGAGTTCGTGTGGATCCTGCCAAAGTTGAGGCAATCAAGGAATGGTCGGCACCGACAACGCCGACTGAAGTTCGACAATTTCTTGGTTTAGCTGGGTATTATCAGAGATTCATAGAAGGATTTTCGTTGATTGCAAAGCCGTTGACCAAGCTTACTGAGAAGAATCGGGTGTTTGAATGGGGAGATGATGAAGAAATCGCTTTCAAAACACTTAAGGACAAATTGTGTTCTGCTCCGATTTTGTCATTGCCAGAAGGAATCGAAGACTTCATGGTGTATTGTGACGCGTCTCGTAAGGGTTATGGAGCTGTGCTGATGCAGCGTGAGAAGGTGATTGCTTACGCGTCGAGACAATTGAGGAAGAATGAAGAAAACTACACTACGCATGATTTGGAATTGGGAGCTGTAGTTTTTGCGCTTAAGTTGTGGAGACACTACTTGTATGGGACGAAGTGTGTTGTTTTCACTGACCACAAGAGTTTGCAACACATTTTAGACCAAAAGGAGTTGAATATGAGACAAAGGCGATGGGTGGAACTACTGAGTGACTATGACTGCGAGATTCGCTACCATCCTGGCAAGGCGAACGTTGTAGCGGATGCACTTAATAGGAAGGATAGAGAGAAACCTTTGAGAGTCAGAGCATTAGTATGACTGAGGGTGTTGATTTGACCGAAAAAATATTGAAGGCTCAAGAGAAGGGATTAATGAAAGAAAATGTTGGTGCTGAGAATCTGGGGAGACTGTTGAAACCTCTTTTTGTGGTTAGGTTAGACGGGCTGAGATATTTTGAGAATCGGATTTTGTTACCACTATGTCCATCCGAGGAAGGAATGCCTGGAGTACGAGATTTGGTTATGAACGAATCTCATAAGTCGAAGTACTCGATACATCCTGGAGCGGATAAGATGTATCATGATCTGAAGAAAGTCTACTGGTGGCCGAATATGAAGGCGGAGATTGCTCGTTACGTCAGCAAGTGTTTGACTTGTGCGAAGGTTAAAGCCGAACATAAGAAACCGTCTGGGCTGTTGGTACAACCAGAGATCCCAGAATGGAAATGGGAAAAGATCGCTATGGATTTCGTGACGGGTTTACCTAGAACTCCTAGTGGATGTGATATGATTTGGGTAATAGTGGATAGATTGACGAAATCTGCTCACTTTTTACCTATGAAGAAGACGGACAGCATGGAGAAACTTGCTAGTGTGTACGTGAAGGAGATTGTTTGCAGATATGGTGTACCTTTATCGATCATTTCGGATCGCGATAGTAGGTTTACTTCGGAATTTTGGAAATCTCTTCAACGTGCGATGGGCACCGAATTGAGTTTGAGCACGGCCTATCACCCTGAGACTGATGGCCAAAGTGAACGAACTATTCAGACAATGGAGGACATGCTCCGAGCATGCGTGATTGATTTTGGAGGAAGTTGGGAACGCAACTTACCTTTAGTGGAGTTTTCGTATAATAACAGTTATCATGCGAGCATCAAGGCTGCACCATTCGAAGCGTTGTATGGAAGGAAGTGTAGATCTCCTGTGTGTTGGAGTGAAGTAGGAGAGAGTCAGTTGACTGGACCCGAAATGGTTTTGGAGACGACAGAGAAGATTGTGCAAATTAAGAACCGTTTACTTGCTGCAAGAAGCCGACAGAAGAGTTATGCTGATAATAGAAGAAAACCGTTGGAATTTGAGGTCGGAGACATGGTTATGCTTAAGGTTTCGCCGTGGAAGGGTGTGATTCGTTTTGGGAAGAAAGGAAAGTTGAGTCCGAGGTATATTGGACCATTCAAGATTGTTAAACGAATTGGACCGGTAGCATATAAGTTAGAATTGCCGAATGAGCTTAGTGCTATTCACGACATGTTTCACGTATCAAATTTGAAGAAGAGTTTGGCGGATAAGGAATTGGTGATTCCTTTGGACGAGATTCAGCTGGACGATAAAATGCATTTCGTGGAGGAACCAGTGGAAATTATGGACCGAGAGGTCAAGAGGCTGAAGCATAGTAGAATTCCCATTGTGAAGGTGCGATGGAATTTTAGGCGTGGACCGGAATACACTTGGGAACGTGAGGACTTTTTCAAGGAGAGATATCCTCATCTGTTCCAGCGGCACGAAATGTGAGTATAAGAAGAGGCGAGCGCCGGGACGTCGCTCTCTTTAAGGAGGGATGGATGTGATACCCAGAAACCGAGGTCACTTATCTTACCCTAAATTACGCCTATTTTTGAAATTTTTAAGAAATTTTATTTACTATATATTTTATCGTTTTGGTTAAAACCAATGTTTGAGGTCGTAATCTTGACGATTGACGATTTAAGAAGAACGATGACGACTACGATCCCGATGGATGCCCAAATTTCTATGTTTATTGTCGTTTTATCGATATTATAATTTTTCGAGGATTTTACTTTCGGTTCGTGTTAAGTCGAGTCGGGTGCGTTTTATTGCTTTCCGGGTGCATTTAAATTGTCCTAAAAGTATTTTGGAGTGTTCAGGATGACCCCCGACTCGCGCAAAATTTTCCAAGTCGACTAGTAAGTCATTCCCGCAAACATTTGAGGTCGTTTTTAAACAAGGCCAAAAGAATGCCTAAATTGCATACAAGGACCTCCCAATTTTACAAAAAGGAAAATCAACACACACACAACACAAACACACTCAAAAAAATTTCACCCTCTCTCTAATTTCTCTCTTTAGGCCGACGGCCAAACACCACCATACCACCACCATAATTTTTTTTCTACTTTGTTTTGATTAAAACCAAGGTTAGACCACATTTAGATTATTCATTTCAAGTGTTTTGATGTATTTTAATCCAACATACATTCATAAAAATTTATCAAGAATCAAATGGATTTTTCAAAATTAGTTTTGATGTTAATGGGGTTAATGCATGTTTAATTGGAGTGTAGGTGATGAATAATCACCCAAAGAACCAACCAAAATCAATTTGGTTGAGGTTTTCTGATCACCAACACCCCACGGCAATATGGGGGTGTTTGGTGAATCTTGGTGATTGATGTTTTGCTTGTGGGTTTATGTTTAAATCATTGTTTTAGATGTTTTTGAGTGGGTAAAGCTTATTGCATGTTTGATTTAGTGAATGGGTTTTTGGATGGATTTTATATTTTTGGGGTTAAGGACTGATTATGATGTTTATTAATGGTTATGAGTGATTAAGTTAAGGCTAGGTGTCGATAAAATGGTTTGGAAACAAGTGTTGGGTTGATTTGGAGAAGGGTAATTTTAGGCAGATTGTTTAGGCTTGTTTTCATAAGTTTGACTTTGTAAACAGGTCATGAGACTAGGATATAGTTGTAGAGCGTCGTCTTAGCTTTGATTTGGTATAAGAAAGAGCTTACGAATCCTAACGAGTCAAAAGTTATGATATTTTGAAATCACGTGTACCGGGAGATGAGAACCTACATAATCCGAAATTATGTTTGGTTTTGGGTCAAATCCTGGGGACCATATATATAGTTTGGTAATTGATTAAAAGTTGATTTTTGGTCTCAAAACTGCTTTTGTGAGCCTATTATTAGGCTTAGGTGTTGAACGGGTCAATGGTGTATTTTAAATGGGTCAAACAAGTCCAACATGGTCAATGTGCAAAATCAGTCCGAAAAACGTATGTTTAATATAGTGTTGAGTAACGGGTCATAAAAGTGAGAACTTTTAATGGGATTAAAAATGGGTTTTCTACAGGTCTTAAGGTATTTTTGAGAATTTTCCTAAATTTTATAAAAGGGTTTAAGTCTTAGAAAACAGCCCATACTTTTGGTAAGTATCGGCGAAAAACGTAAAAAGTATAATAACGTTAATAACGTAGATGAATCGTATAAAACTAATAAAAATTATTTGTTTGGTTTTGGCGTGAGTTTTTAATTATCACAATTGACTAATATGTACATATTATACAGTACTTGAAGTTTATAAACGAGATTTACTCATTACGCGTTATTGTTTGTTAGGTGTTGAATTTCCCGGGCATCATCATCATCGTCAGTGATCGTCATTCGTATCGTCGACTACTTCTATATACATAAGGTGTGAATTTGTAGCCTCGCTTACTACTGTTTTAAATTGTTTCCAACCCGCGAGGGAAATGCATGCTAGTTTTCTAAAATGAACATATGTCATGAATGATTGTTGGACCCGAATGTTGCCTTAAATTGTATTGAGTACCTAGTTGCAAAAGACCCTGTATTCATGAACTATTAACTATTGTTTAATCCTTGTGTGGATTGAAAATAGCCGCTTATACAATTGATAGTACTATGGGGTTGACGACCCTATCCGAGACGAGGGCTAGTACGTTGAGTACCCCCTGCGGACGGATAACTTGTGATAAGAGATAAGGTATAATTGCAACTGATGCCTTTAGAAGGGGCAATGGTTTCATCTTAATCATGCCGATAATAATTACGCGGGTGATTGAGTTAACGGATTAGTGTCATGAGCTTAAACACAATTGTCATAACCTTGATAATAGATTGTTTGATCGACAATTTTATGAATGATCGTGATTGATTTTTATAACACATATGTTCAAAATGAGATTGTAAAACCTATGAATTCCACTCAACATTATTTGTTGACCCAATTTAGCATGTGTTTCAGGTAATCGATGAAGTATAGCATGGAGCATGCAAAGGATGGGAGTTGTGTGTGGCTTGGCGTCTACTTGTTTTCCACCCATATTTAACTTGAACACTTTTAATTTTCTGTCATGTTAACGAAAATGTATCTTTTGGGGTTGAGATTCGTGGGGACCAAAACGCTAACTCTGTGTTGTATCATCTTGGGTTTTGGAAAACCGTAGACATGTATGTTTTTAACAATGTTTAATTTATGTTAAAACTTTTACGTCTCTTCGAGTCGTTTGATATATCTTGTGTGTGATGATAACTGTCTAGCACCCAAATGTTGTAGTTCCGCTGCGCATAGCATTTGGGGGTGTTAGAGAAAGAATGGTAATGATGACCAAAAAGCTAGCAGTGATGATGATTCGACAGAGCCATCTGATTGCGATTCCCTATTGGGAATTATGTAAAGTACCAAGTACCGTTAGCACAAGTACAAGTACTGTTAGTGTTAGCATGTATCGTTAGTGTTAACACGGTATATGTCAAGTACCGTTAGAGTTAATGTAAGTACTGCTACATAGACTAGGACGAATATATCTTTAGTAAAGATATGTCATAGTTATAGTTAGAGTATATCTTATGTGATATACTTAATAGTTTAGAATATTGATAATATATCTGTGTGATATACTTATCATAATAGAATATTCTAGGGTTCCTTACACTATAAAAGAAACATAGGTACGATGAGTTTTCTTGTACCCATTGCAATAGTCGATTAATATAAGATCGAATAGTTAGAGTAATTATGTTCTTCTTTGCTTTATAAGTTAGATTCCGCATAACTTGTTTAGTTGAGTAAGAGTTCTCAATTTCTCTAGTTTGATTACAAGCTATTGTACAAATCCTTAACAGGATATAGATCTATTCAAAGGGATCAACAAGTGGTATCAGAGCTTGTTGGGAAACTCTAAATAAGAAGAACAATCCCCAAAATTCCTCAATCACAAAAAGTATCACACAAGGTCTCAATCTGTCGAACACGCTCCTCAGTTGGAAGAGATTCCAATCCCTGATCTAGTATCACAGGGACAACCTCAGATTGTACAACCTGCACAAGTGGTTCCACAACCTCCAGTTGCACAAACTGCACAAGGTGTAGCCACACAAACTACATCTTCTCCCCATACTCTATCTGCTGTAAAGCTCCCTATTCTCAAAAGTGATAACTATGAGACTTGGGCTATGCAGATAGAACACTACATGAACCACACAGATCATACTTTATGGCAGGTCATCAAGAATAGGAATACTACGAAGAAATTCCATTGGCTACCTGATGGTACATGCTATGCTTTGCCTGCTGTTATTGTTGAAGAGGTACAAGCAGATAGCAGAGAAAGAAAGGCCAGAACAGCCTTAGCTATAGCACTCTCAGATGACATACTACTTATATTTCATCATTACAAAGATGGAAAATCTATGTGGGAGGCTATCAAACTTAGATTAGAAGGCAATGACAAATCTAAGAAGATGAAGAATTTTGTTCTAAAACAAGAGTTTGATAACTTCTATATCTCAAGTACAGAAGGAATCCACAGTGGTTATGGAAGGTTCATTAAATTGCTTGTTCAATCAGGTGTTCATGGACAGGTGATATCTCATGATGAAGCTAATCTAAAGTTCTTGAGAGGAGTTCCATAGGAGTGAAAGGTGATGGCTATGTAATTCATCAAAAGAGATGACATAGATGTTACTTCTTTTGATCATCTCTACAACAATCTCAGAGTGTATGATATGGATGTTAAAGGAATTGAGCCACCAAAAGCATCTATACCAAAGTCTAACTTAGCCTTTGTGTCAGAAGGAAGCAGCGGTACATACTCTCAAGGTACCGCTGGTGGATCAACTAGCGGTACTTACTTCCAAAGCACCACTGGTGGATCAATAAGCAGTACTTACCCTCAAAATACTGGAACACTCCATCAATGACTCAGATTTCACAAGGAAGATCCTCACCATTATTCAATGAATGTGATGCCTTTTCATTCTTTGCTGGACAAGATAACAAACCAAGATTGACTTTTAATGATCTGTTCTAAATGGATGATGCTGATATTGAAGAGATGGATCTTAAATGGAAGGCTGCAATGGTCTTAGTTTGATCCAACAGATTCTACAAAAAGACTAGAAGGAAGATAAATGTTGATTCTAATGAACCATTAATATTTTCTCTTTTTATGTTCGTTTTTCTCGACTCAATACGAATTGATCAATCGAAAGAAATCAAGTTAACTAATTGTTTTTGGTGTTTGATTTATAGAATTTTGGTAATCTAGGTCTAATTATCACAAAGCACGTAAAAATGTAAAAGTAATATCTCTACGTAACCGTACTAAGCTACAACAACTTGCAATTACCACAAACAAAGTATAAGGTACAAGTAAATAAAGCAAGTAACAAACTCAACAAACTTTATAAAAAACTAGTTACAATGAAATAACAAACATAAGTAAAATGGAGATTTAACAAAGTTAACAAATTCTAACAACTTTTAACAAAATCAACCAACTAACCAATTTTAACTAATTCCTAACAAACTTTTTATAACAAACTTTTTATAAAATTCCTAACTAGTTTTTAACAACTAATTTTTATAAAATTTTCAACTAACAATTTTTATAAAATCTAAACTCTATTTTTTAACAAAATCAACTATAAATCCTTTTACCTCTAATACAATTTAAAAAAAACAAAACGTTAATCCAGCCCACAATTGATAGCTAGCCCAATTATATCTACAAGGCAAAATGTTTTAACTAAGTGGACCAAGTCTACAAATCTTAATATGTTTTAACTAACTGTTTTAACTATTTTACTCTTAATATGCTCTAACTGTTTTACCATTGCTTTAGCATGTTTTACACATTGGAAGGTTAGTATTGCATGAAAATTTAAATTACTGCATGAAAATCTATTTTATCCAAATTCGACTAACTATGCATGAAACAAATTCGAGCTTAACCATAGTGTTTGAAGGCTCCGTTGATGCCGAAGGTGAGCGCTGAGCTACCTTGAATCAAACAACACCTTCGAATGTAAACTGAAACTGAAATCGAACTATTTATCGAATGACTAGTCCGAACTAAATGAAACGCGGCTGCTCTTCTATCTACACTTGAACCCAACTCCTCACAACTTATTACTGAGGGTTCGTAGAAACATAAGAAGATTTGTTATGCTAGTAGATGAAACTGAAAGCTGATAACAGTCGTGAACTCGAACCGATACAACACTTATCTGAACTAATCCGAGACCTTTGATGATGCTGAGATCTAATCGACGAGTACTCAAGTTCTACAACGAATCGAAACTGATAACGAAGCTAACCAAAACTGAACTCGTTTATCCAAGAAGTCTCGCTCCAATATCCAAACGATCGAAATCAAGCCTCAAACTAGTGAGAATATGTTGCTACTCATAAACACCCTCAACCACAATAACTCAAATTTGAACACTAATGCTAAACGAGCAAGTCTCTAAACGATCAATACTTGACTATAACTAGATGAGTAAACTACTCCAAACTCCTCCACGGTGTCGAATCAGAAACGGAACAACTACTTGATCAACATCAATTGTTCACTCAAATCTCATCTCCAAAATCCATATTATCGAAATCACTCTAGAAACTTATGAAAATAATTGAAACTACTGCTACTCTTTTCTTTAAGAAACGTAACAGAAACTTAGCATGCATCAACTATCTCATCCAACGAATCTTCAATCCGCCATCAAATCTTCATAACGATTCATAAGAAATGAAACTCAAGCTTCTCAATCTAATGGAACAGTTAAATACTATTGTGAAGTTCAGCTTAACAAACTGAATATGAAGAATGTAAATTATTGAATGAAAGTTGGTAAGTTTACAAAACAGTTTGTTATCGGTTACACATCTTCTAACTGATTAACTACTAAAACTGTTAACTATGTGTGTGAAAACTCAGACACTAAAGTGAGAATGGTTGTTGGAAGTAAACGAAGAAAGTTAAACTTCTGTGTGTTTTTTTACACACTAAACTACTCGTTTAAAATGAAAGAAAAAAAAGAATATATATATATATATATATATATATATATATATATATATATATATATATATATATATATATATATATATATATATATAGTTGAGAAGATGCAGGGGTGAGGGATGTGATGAGCTGTTATGGCCAATGAAAATCCGCCACGTGGCAAAAGGTGGTTGGACTTTACATGTTATAATCCGGGTGAAAGAAATCTTGAAGCGTGATTGGGTGGGTTGGGTGTTATGGTATTCGGCGTTATCAAATGGGAGTGAGATTGGCATTAATTGCTCATAATTGTCCATTAATAATCACATATTAATCTTCTTTCTACAGTAATTTCATCCGAATAAGTGGCCACATTGAATGCCAATGATTGGCCTGAAAGGAGACTTGGACTTCATTAATGAAGACTCGCCCAATAATTGCCAGTAATCGCATTTATGCTGTTTGACAAATATGCAAATGATTGTTGTGATTCGGCTTATTAATGCACCACATTGATTGAGAATATGATATTAAATGCCTAATAAGCTTGATCCGTGTGATGAGTATAGAGGCATGTGATTGACTGCTTCCTTATGGCATGGATCGAACATCTTTGAAGATTGGTAGAATTGGTCCCTTTGTTTTCATTTCTTTGGTAGCTTATTGGTAACTTGTTAAAATTTTGACAAATGACCATATTAATCTTTGAACTTTTCCTTCAACTTCTTCAAGTCCTTTGATCTTCACATACATGGCAAGTTAGCTCCTTGATGTCTTGTTTTGTCCTTTTCTTCGTATTTTCTTCAAATAAAATCCGTGAAAACTTGTGTTTGCTTCAAAAGTATCTTTTTACCTACAAATTCACAAACAATAAAGAATACCCCGTAATTCCATTTTATCACATTAAAACATGGTATTTTCCTTGTTTTTAGGGTTTGATATGTTATAATTGATATGAGATTTCACTCATATCAAATCCCTTACACTTGATCATTGCCATGGCCTCATGCAATGCCATATTTCAAAGCTCTAAATTGCACTTTTCTTATAATTAATCCACCTTGGCTATGATATGATATAATATACTTTACTATGCTACATGATGCATGATTTTCAATTTTACAATTCAATGCAAGGAAAACAATTCTATTTATATATTTTTTTTATTTTCTTGAAATGGTTTTGATGGAAATAACTCATAGAGAAATCAAGGACTTTAATTAGGGATTTGGTACCATGAACACTTATCATCCTCAAGTTTCACTTTCGCCCACTAATTATGCCTCTAAGACCGGTTATTATTTGAGCAAATTGATTTTGGGCAAATTTGTCATTATTTAAAACGTGAAATATAAGAAGTGTAAAATATAAAAATAAGGAACCACATTTTTAGTCCTAAGTAACCATCTTATCCATTACTCGAAAAACCGGCCACAATTGATATAAGTCCGACCCAAAATAATAAGCCATTTGCCTTATGTGTAAAATCCTTATGTCATGCAATAATAAGTAGCTACACACTCGCTAAGAAAAGAAAAATAAAACTCACGCAATAATTTATATCCGCCGCCTTTTTGAGACCTTGGATCTTCAATCCCGAAACCCGTCAAGGTAATATTGGATTGGAGCAACTATTAAATCCCCACAAACCTTCTGAGAGTAATATTGGAATTCCATAGATACGATAATTAACCCTTCACTGCCCCCTCTTGGGAGTCTTGTATAATAATTATTTTTTTTCTTTTTTTTCTAGCCACTCATTTTTTAAGCCGCTCTTATTTTTCTTTATTCCTCACAAATAAAATTGCAAAGAATAAAAGGAAAAACACCCGCTAAGTATTAAGCATGACATAAGTCTAGTACACATAAAACGTTCTAACATAGAATCTTAAGAAGTACTTATACCAACCACGAATGATTATTCAATAATGCATAAGAGACTACAAACCGATTAAAACCGTTCTTGATTATTTATTAACAATATATACATGCGTTGACGAGAAAGTAAAGGTTACAGAAGGGGATATAAAAGCCACAATTAATTAATATGAGGTTTATCTAGCCCTTTACACTTACTTCAAACTCTATCATTTCTCGTTCTCCACAGTTTAAAATGTCAAATAATGAGACTCGTGGATGCTTAGCCTAATAAACCAATAAAGGTCTACATGGTTAAGGATACTAGCTAGAGTAAGCTTGAATAAGCAAACTCGGGTTGAGTCAAAATATTCATGGTGGGCCTAATATGTCAAAGATATCTAAACTTGTTAAACCATATCCTTTATTATATTTTTTCCCTTTTTATATATTTTTGATGAAAAATAAAAGAAGAAATTTATACATTATGCAAATGAAAAATGATTAATACAAAAATTATGAATAGATATTTTTTGTGGCCAAAGTAGATCAAAAATTTGAAAAATGTTTGAAAAATTAATTTTCCAAATTATCATGAAGGCAATGACATAGTTCTAGGTAAGGTCACTTCGATAGAAGACCCCCTACACTTAAGATAAACATTTTCCTTAATGTGTTAGAGTATTGGAGTAAACTCCCCTACACTTATGACATTGATTACTTTGCTTAACTAAAGCTAAGGAAAGGTCTACTAAAGTTAATTCATTTGAATCATAATGTTTTGAATATCACAATAGTATCAAAGTGAACCCGATACGAGGGCCTCCTCCATAAGCTCCAATGTATGAAATGGGAGAGAGAAACCCTACAAACATGAAGAAGACAAAAGATAGACACCCCCCACACTTCATCTTGGTTATATACCCTTTTATTCCTATCCTACCATACTCTAGTCTAAATGATCTAACCCTAGTAATTCAAGCTTGATTTAAAGAGTCTCTAGCTCGACTCATCCTACACTTAAAGTGCCTATAGAAAACCTATCATGAAGAGTAAAAGATGTACCCTATTAAGAAAAACTCTCCATGATAAGGTAAAACAAGTTTTCAAGTATACAAAACCCCATAAGATTCCACCTAGATCAAATACTTAATTGCCCTCCCAATAGTAGCACAATCCAAAAGTGGACATCTCAATCAATGGTGAGGTGGGTGAGGTTTCCTTGTCCATGATACTTTCCCATAAGTTTCCCATTAGACGATGAGGTGAATCTCTACAATTTCTCATAAGGTTTCCTTTTATTGCATCAGGCGGATATTGAGTTGGCTCAACATTCTCTATACCAGGATCAAAAATCTTTTCCTTCATGGGAAAATAACAAGTGGTGGTAGCCTTAGAAGATTCCCCCTTATACTTCACATCTTAAGAGAAAAGTTGTGGAATAGTAAATGTCAACACACTCTTAGGAGAAAGTACAATGTCTTTTCTTGTTAGAACTCCTCATCAAAAGTATCCTCATAAGGTGACATAAAGAATCTCTCTAATTCAACATCTAAAGGATATAAATCACTATCATCTTGAAACTTCTCAAAATTCGGTTCATCAATTGAAAGGTCAATAGAAGGATTTGAATTGGGTTGTAAGAAAGATGGTGAAATAGGTGAAGCATTATGGGTATGAGGTGTATCACAAGGTGGGTAAGAAAGAGTAGTAGGTGAAGGCTCGTGAAAAGGTTGAGTGAGAATGGTAACTCTATAAATCAATATCTCTAGTTTACAAATATCCTTATCCCAATTGGAAGGAGATGTATCAAGGACAAGATCATCTCTCTTAAGATAAGCTTCAATCTCTTTATCTAACAAGTCATCTTCTCTAAGCAATCTCTCTATCTCAAGAACCTCTTCTTTCCCATTTGAAGTAGAAGAATAAGCTCCAAAATCTACTTTCCCTTCATCTATAAGGGAATCAACTTCTTCAAAGGGAGGAAATGAAGAAGTAATATTTCACTTTTCAAGATCGTAATTCCTAACTCACAACAAATTGATTGTCCAAGTGATTTCAAGTTATTAATTGTTTTTGGTTTAAGATTTTATAAAAGTTTTCGTATCGATGTCTAATTTCAACAAATCATATAAAAATGGTAAAAATAGTATATATATATATATATATATATATATATATATTAATATATATATATATATATATATATATATATATATATATATATATATATATATATATATATATATATATATATATATATATCTCTATATTATATATAGGTATAATTATGATTTGAAACCGCAGCTTTTAATCCAGTCATATCCCAGTCACATCTTTTAGCCAATAGTATTTCAACAATTCCTAGAAATTCTCCATTTTCCACGTTTTTAGTGACTTGAAATCGCACTTTTATAAAATCGCGTTTTTGAAACGCAGCTTTGAAATTGCATTCTGTTTTCAAAACTGTGTTTAACGCGTTTTGTAAAAAAAATATTCATAACCAGGGTTCGAACTCGGGTCTCTTTGCTATAATTCAAGCACCTTTACCAACTAAGCTAACTAATTGTTCGTATTCTTTTCTCAAAAACATTATTAATAAAGTTAGGAAAGAAATATATTGTTTTAAAGAAACATTTTTAATCAGGATACTATTGTTTTAACAAATATATCTTAACGCAATTAACAAATATATCTTTTGAATTAAAAAAGATTATCCACAAAAAACCCTA
This sequence comes from Glebionis coronaria, assembly GCA_025667525.1. Classification (NCBI taxonomy): domain Eukaryota; kingdom Viridiplantae; phylum Streptophyta; class Magnoliopsida; order Asterales; family Asteraceae; genus Glebionis; species Glebionis coronaria. The sequence goes on from CM046877.1 coordinate 257,376,349, forward strand.
ATTCTATCTAAACTACAGAAAACACACGTAAAAAATATACCTCTTCTTCTCAAACACTACTCTCAAATCTAATGTAACTGTGTTTTTTTGTTTTGTTTTACAGGTTAAATATTCCTTGTATTCGTATATTTTTTGTATGTGTTTTATTTTTACAGGTTAATCTTCATGAAACCCTAATATTAACATACGTTTTTTTGTATGTGTTTTAATTTTTGCAGGTTCTCTACTCTTTCTCCTGATCCTAATCACAAGGTTTCTTTGTATTTTTTCAGGTTGTCTATGTTTGATCTTGTCAATCCATGTATTTTTTGCCATTGTCTTCTCCTTAAACTGTATTAAAACCATGACCGCACTTACCTAATAATGATGACGTCATCATCTCTCGCTGTTTCTTCTAATGATGACCTTTTTTTAATCACAAATCAAATCAGACGCATTCCTTAATTGTATTCTTCTTGTGTTGAATACAATAAATCTGAATTATTTGTGTTCAGGGTTTATATATATTTCAGTTTTGAAATAGGATTCCAATGTTGCATCAAGAGATGTTGTTTCTATTGTGTAATACCACAGCAGCAGGAGGATCGGATCAGCTCCTCTTCATTCAGTCCGCCCGACATTGGATTAAACTCTAAACATTTATACAATATTTTGGTAAACTCACATGTCTACTTTTATTGTTCTTGTGTGTTCCGTAACAATTTCAGGATCGGTAGTCAGAAAATCCAATTATTATTATTCAATATTTCATTTGTAATATTGAATTTTCAGGTATCAAAGCTATCTGTTGCAAAACAATGGGTTATGAAACTACGATATGTATCAAGAAAATTGGAACATTGACTCTTAATTTGGTAGGATATGTTACAGATCCTCTTTCCTATCTATTTTTTAAGTGATAAAATTTGTCATTCTCTTTACCAATTGTAATGTGTTTTGCATTTTCTAGATGACTGTTATTGAGGCTTATATCCATAGGAATAAAATTGATCAGCCATACAAAACTTTAGAATCACTAATGGTGTAGGTTGGAAACTCTCTGAGCTTAACTACCAAGGTTTAGTAATATTGTTTCTATGTTTATCAAATTTGGGTGTTTTATTAGGGTTAGTTTCTCCATATTGTATTATAGTTGAATCTAGATCAAAAGGTTTGGGGTTGCTAAATGATGTCATTGACGTGTTGCTACAAGATACAAGTGAATCAGGTGGTTTCAGCAACGACTGTCGTTTGATTTCATCATTGGAAGTATCATACACATGATATACATATGAAGCCGAGTCTTTTATTACATTTTTGCTAAGAATTGGAGTTGTATTAGCATTTTCTGAATACTTGTATTCTTTTTTACAGTTTTGATATGGAAAATGGACCCAAAGCTGACCCCCCCCCCCCCATTTAGCCTTAGCAAATGGAAATTTATTCTAGAAATGTATCAGAAGAAAAATCCGATCTAGAAAGCAGTCTTAGCTGACAAGGATGCTGACAAGTCAGATTTTTCACTAATACGATGAGGAAATCAGATGGCATCCCAAGAGCTTCAGTTAAGTATCGACTCCTAATGACCCCTGGTTAGCCTAGAGTTGATATGGATATGACCTGTAGTAGCACAGAGCTATCAAATTATGTGAGGGCCATTGATTCAAAGTCAAAGCGCCTTTCGAGCAGAAGAAGCAACGTGACATCAAAAGAAATAGAAGTCTTTTCCCGGACCCAACTGCTCTTAGGGCACATATGGAGCCATTGAGTTTCGGTCTGTAAGTATTAATATTAAGCATTTTCTAGGTTTTGGATAAACTTTGTTTTAGATCAAAAGCAAAGCCCGTTGGAATCCGGGGCATGGCACTTATAAAAAGTGACGTCATAATAGCAGGTACCTTTACGAACTTTGTATTCATGTAATATAACTGCTCCATGTTTAGCTATTTTGTTGATTTCACTTCTTCATTTTCTCTCTCTGTGTGTGTGTGTGTGTGTGTGTGTGTGTGTGATGGAGTTGGATCAAACATAGAAGACTATTGGGTTTATTGCTTTCTGGTGACACGAATGAAGCCACATAAATCATTCAGGACTTCTTGCATTACAAGATATTTGAAATAAATTCTAAACCTGATCATCGTTCAGAATTGCTTACAAGATATTTGATCTAATTTTAGAAAAAGGTTTCACATATGATGGGCTGAATGGCTTAAAAATGGTAAGATCTTGGCCATATTTGTTATTTGGTATGTTTTTTATGTTGTGGACCCATTATGAGTAGTCAGTATATGTTGTGTAATCACTAATGAGCGAGTTGCACTTGATACAAATTCTCTTCTCCGAATTGGATAACGTGCCGTAGGAACCAACATAGACCTTATTCATCTTCCATCTGACATTTTCTATATTCTGATGTCTGAACGGTTTACTCCAACGGTAGCCTTTAAAGTAGTAATTCTGACCCATTTATACACAGATGGGGATCCATTTGGATTATGTTTAATTTCGTGGGTCAAATGAGTTAAGCTAAAAAATAACCAGGTCAGACTAAAACTGGTCACACAGGCTAAATGGCATCAGGATTGCACCCGTAAAATACATGAAACTTTGTACATGATCAAAATTAAAAGTTCAGATTTCAGTTGAATATTGGCATCATTTTTGTAGTCTCCTATTGATATTTCTACATCAGAGGTGGACAAATTGATTTGTATTTAGTGACTTTATTTTCTTCCATCTCGGTAACCGATGCATTTGGATATATCTAATTACATAAATATTAGCTTCACTCGTCGCTGGGATCACGAGAAGCAATTGCACTCAACTGATTTAGAAGACACGGATAAGGTGTAACCACTGACCCGATGAATGGTATGAATTCTTCGTGTCGGTTAGGGCACTATTGTTTTCATTGTCATGCACTAACATGACATTTTGCATTATTTATTATTCTAGGTTGAAATCTGGATTCATCATCAATGTACAACAACATGGTGCTGCTATTATCAAGGCTAGGAATCTCTTTTGTGCACTCTCTACTGCAAGCTCTGCTCGTGACACGTTAGGTTTTTTGGAATTTCCATCTTTACTCTGGGTTAATGGAATGGCAATTTTATTCAGAATATTATTTCTCTCTTAAAGTCGCTCAAGAAGAACATTTCCTTCAAGTTGACTTCTCCTGCTTTTAAGGCAACCTTCGTCGGGATGACAGTGAAAAATCCCGTGACTGTTGGAGAATATCTGATGGGAACAATTTTAGAGTGCGTCGTAAGTGTATTTACTACGATAAATCAAAGGTTTGTTACTATTTTATTTATACTATATCTTTTGTTTAGCATACCTTTTCTTTCTGTATGTTTACTCTAACTCATCCCTTCCCATTTATTCGTGAAGATGCTTGGGGGAAAACATCTTATGTATCTTGTTGATGTTGACTGGGTTAAAGACACCAAATGAGTGGACCACGTGGCTAGACGCCCAGGTTGTGCGGTGCAAGTAAGTTTCTTGACACTAAAAGCAACAAATGTTACTTATATTGTCATTCTCTTGTTTGCGTATCCTGTTTAGGAAACTGTGAGCTCTACTGTTCATTCTGGGCAAGCTTTGGTGGTTAAAAAATTTATGCTCAAACAGTGTTGCAGACCTTTTCACGGAAACTATCTTCAACCAGGCATTAAAGAAGCTTCCTTATTGAAGTCATCCCGAGCATCATATTGCAAAGAAACTGAATATATGCTTAGCTTGGGTACACCCATATTGAAGAGCTTGAGTTGGTGGATTCAGTTTTTCTGTAAAGTCTCATCCTCTTTTTTTAATAATGATATTCAGATCAGTTACATGTTTATTATCAAGACTTGAAAAGTCATCCCGAGCATCATGTTGCAAAGAAACATATGGTTTGTTATGGTGGCGTTGTCAGTTTTAAGGTCAGCTCTACTCTTGGATTGTCACTGTGGTTTCGATAGTTTTCTATGAAATTATAAAAATTCAGTACATGCACCCATTTATGCCTCATGTGAGCAGATGCACCAACAGATCAATAAAGAGAAAAATTCACATCTGCGAGCAAGTATTTTTTATGGTCGCAACCGAAGTTTGGTCTCCGGAGAACATGTCAGGCGTATCCGATTATTTTGCTGAATATCAGGTTTTTTTTGTATATCGACTTGTGCAAATTCTTAGGTCGATATTGACCAGTCTTCACCAAGCTTATTCTGGAAGTATTAGTTACGAGTCTTTACCAAAAAAGAAGTATTAGTTACGAGTACATGCATATTGCTGATCGTGAACGATGTAATTGGTTGCAAGACAGATCGAGACTCCAACACCAACACAATACAACAGTGAACGTCTTGAGGTTATTCTCGACAGGCTTATAGGGAGTACTCAGTTTGAGAACTTCTTAGCTACCAAGTGGACATATGCTAAGAAATAAGTTAACAATAAGAATAGTGCTTATATACCTTAGTTTGGCTAAATGGTATTTGCAATTCAAGTTTACTGAATTTTTTTACAAACATGTTGTAGATAATGGAGCTGAAATTACTATTGCTTATTTAAAAGAGAAAAGGATTTGATTTGAATTTGAATTTGAATTTTTCAGTTGCTCATTAGCTTTCTTTCATGTTTCAGGTCCAATACTGGTTTGCCTAATATCAGAGACTTTTTTGTGTTTTCTAATAAACAGGAAATGACTTAAACTTATCTTAAAGTCAATTACTCCAAGTGGTACAGACTTTGTGTTACTGATTATGCATTATACTATTTTGAAGGTGAACCTTCATATCTTTCACATCAACGACTGCATAGTAATTCCAGTCGATCCACTGCGATCTGACCCTTCTCACAAACTCGATGCTTTCTGGTCTCTCGAAATTTCTCTCAACTCTACACCAATATATAAGCTGAGTGTTCACTGATTCCTTAAGTGTTCACTGTTCAAGAAAATAGACTTTGGATGTTGCAATGTCGATCACGAAAGCGTATTGGTAAAGGTGTAGTGAGAATAGCCGTAGATATGGTGAACGAAAAGTTAATTGATACTCGAACAACAATAATGCGAGTCGAGCCGCAACATCTGGATCAGCTTCTTCATCTACAGGTATTGTCTCATACTTGTGCTTAGTGGTGACAATATAGATGGGTTAAGTGGGTTGCATAATGGGTCAAAACGGGTTGTTTTTATAAAAATAATCAAAGTTAATTTGATCATTTATTAAAAAATAACAATCAGTAATACTTAATACTGTAGTTTCTGCAATCGTACTTAATATAATACGAAACAGCTGATATTTAATCACTATCACTCTTATAAAACAATCAGTGATAGTGTTACATCCAGGATGAGAAACATATACTGCGGGAGAAGAAGGATGATCAAAATGGCTCCAAAGAGAAACTAAAAGAGCGAGATTCAAAGAAAAAGGCCAGTAAGAATGAGATCAAGGATGATAAGAACGAGAGAGACATTGATAGAAGATCGCGTGCTAAAGAAGATGAACGGAAGCGAGAAAGAAAAGATGAAAAGAATCTAAAGAAACACAAAAAAGAACGTTCTTCGTCACCTGGTAGGCACAAAAGGGATCGTTCTCCATCACTTGGCAGGCACAGGAACAGCAAGGACAATTCATCGGTTAGCCACGCTCATGGTTCGAGTGATAGTTCTTCCAGTGACTCAAGAAGGTTCTTCAAAATTAACTTGTTATCGTCAATTCTGGTTTCGTTTCATGTGAGGTTACTTATTTGAGTTTTCTAATTGCAGGAAGGTGCGTTCTAAAAGACGTAATAGATCACCATCTCCAATAGCTTCGTCACTAAGCTTCTCACTGCCACCCTTCTTGAGGATATTATCACAATATGCCGACAGCAGCTCCGCAGTAGAGCAACCAGCCACATTTTTGTTGTAGAAAACCTCGAAAGCTTCTTTCAGGGCCTTGTGAAATAGAGTGTGATTTGAGAAGCAATCGATGACGTATGCCATGAACTTGTCATGCAAGTCAATTACTTTCCTGATAAAGACTTGAAAAGTCAACAATGTTACTGATAGATTAGTATTTGCGGATCAGCTATCTGCGTATACTTTTTCTAAATGAATTGTAATCCAGGGATATTACCTGCTCCTGCGGACCACCAACATTCTCGGACTGCATAAACAAATTCACAGATATTTAGTCAAGTAAGCAGATAAAACAGTAATATGCAATACATCAAATGTTCCATACTTGACATAAATAGTCAGTTAACACTAAATGTGGCAAGACAGCTCTTATGTGGATTAGATGAAGGCTACATACGGTTTCAGGTTTGAACAAATTGTTTGATTCAGTATGTCCGTTTTCTAGAAAGAACATATATGTAAACTGTTCCGCAAGCATATTTAGCTTTAATGTTGATAAACCTCTATTTCCTACTCTTAATGAGTATAATGTGTGTAGTGACAAACGGTAATTAATAGTGAAGTTGCATGTTACTCCGTATTATAAAATTCTAAGCTAAACATAATCTGGATATACGAGCATGTCAATAATCAGCATAATAGTATCAAAACTGATTACAGAACAGCCAATAAAGATGCACCAAAGTTGATCAATAGAGGGGATCTGTGGGGTCTTGTCGATGAACTAATAGAAGAACTTAATACTATAGTAATCATTCACGGATAGATAGAATCCCAAGTTGTATGTAATTTATCTCTACTTAAGTTAAAACTTTCAAATAATCATCTTATGTAAGAATGTGAATTAGAAGCGATAAATCAGCATATTAGATAACCGCAACTTGTAATGGATCTTCACTGGTTTGTTATGAGTCTCGTCATCCATTGTTTGACTTACTTCAGTATTTTGTTGCTTGATGCAGTCAGATGAAACAGCGTATGCTTTGTTGATGAAGCCAGCCATCTGATATATTCTGGTATTGATGTTAATCTCTGTAAGGTAAATCTTAAAAATTTTGGTTGGCTTCTCTGATCGGTATATTATTGTTAAGCATAATTCATAACCAGAATTCTAGCATTTGGTTAATTACACAAGTATATTACACAAGTTGTCATATATAGTTTCATTAGCTCTTTCGAAAAGAGACTTTGCTTTTTTTGTTAATTAGTAGTACCATAGTTTAGTAAGATTCTAGGCATTTTAGAATTCAAAATATAATAAAGATGCTCACGATTTCATCTCGCACTTGAATTTTAATAGTTACACTAAAGCATGTAAACATGTTGTCTCTGTAACATTTCTTTTAGTTAACATGCTACGATGCTTGCTACTTAAGCACATATGGAACAGTTATGCTTTACAACGTAAGTAAGTTGTGATACATTAGATTTCAATACATATATATGTTCTTTGTTGTAGAATTAGCTTCAGCTACAGAGTTTAAAAATATAAGAAAGAGTCAACATTATTGTCAAACGGTCTTCTATCTCATCTGCTCGTGCTCGAGAGAGATTGGAATTTGTGGCTGCTGCAAGCCAAAGCCTATTTTTGTTACGTGTTTGGATGAAGGAGAGTATCGGTGTAAGTATATGTATTTTCTGTTATAAAGAGATTTGAGATGTGTTAAATAGACAGAGCTCAGGTAAGGTCAGGTTAGCATCCTATTATCTTCTGTTTTTGCTTTAACTTCAACCACAGGCTAAAGGTGGAAGATGACAGTTTCTGGTAGGGCTTTACTTCCACATTAAGGCATCCTTGAGTATAACATAACGGTTACAACAATGGAACATATGATACAAACAGTCGATTAAAAGTTTGATTTTATAGATATACAATAGGTATCACATTCGGTTATTTCTGATTTTGTATCCGTATTAGTTTTTTTGGTACACGGTTAAAAGATCAAGTATTTTGTCTAGCTTTATATATTGTTTTGCCTAGCTTTACACGGTTAAAAGATCAAGTATTTTGTCTAGCTTTAGTTGCAGGTTTTTTAAGAAACGACAAATATGTTGTATCTTAAAGGTAGCCAAATACCAGAAACTTGCATGAACAAAAAGAAAAGTTATCTTGTAATCAGTTCTGCTCTAAAATTTTAGTATAAAGGCGCACAACAGGATTTATGCACCCTAAAGGCCCAAATACATATCAACTGCTGGGGAAGCAAAATCGATTGCATACGTCCATCACGAGAGCCTTTGATTGGCTAGCGCCACTCTTTTTTCTCACGCAAAATTGAGCAATTTGATTGACAACGGATTACTCACGACAAAGTCTTTTTAATATAAAATCCGCGCAAAAAATGGAGTTTTTGGTTCATAGATGTTAGAAATAGAATTCTCTCACCTGTTATTCGAACATTGAAATTCTTTTACTTGAATTTCTAATACTCATAAAAACACTATAGTAATCTTGTCTTCTGAAAAAGGAAAAGAGTAATTCAAATTTTTGTAGTCAATTAATAATGTAAAAAGACATGCTGACAGGAAGCATATGATTATTTAATAAACCGTATTATGATTTGCAATTATATTTCGTCCCACATGCATCAGGTGGGAGGGTGATTCGTCGTTGAACCAAAACAAAAAATGATAGAATGTGATTCAGTTCTGTTCTTATCAAGTGTGAACCATAAACTGAGCTAGAAAGGGAAACAATAAGGAACTTTAACGAAAATGAGCTAAAGAGTTACATCCATATAGAGAGGTGAAATTTTTTGCCCATTTTAATAAATATAAATACTTTTTGCCCATTTTCAAAAAATAATGAGTTACTTTTTACTTATTCTTTATTATTAATGGGCTAAACGGGCGCATATGTAAGAAAATTATGGGCTTAATGGGCGCATACGTAAAACACTAATTAGGCAGACGGATATTTTATTTATAGTTTTTATCCCCGACTTTTAAACAATTATTTTTATTTTTTAATTATACGTTTTTATATGTCATTTTTCTCATTTTAGCTTGCGCCTGTTTAGTCCGCCCGTTTCGCCCTCCCGTTTTACCCGTGCCCGTTTAGCCCGCAACCGTTTGACTCGCCACCCATTTAACCCGTCGCCCGTTTAGCCCGCCACCCGCCCGTTTTACAACCTCTACATCCATATCCATATCACACACTATTTCAAAAGAAATAAAAGAAGTTAAATAAGAAGATCGACTGAAATATCTAAATGATTGAGCCACTCTATATCAGAAGTGATTATATTTTAGTGGAAAATAAGAACATGGAAATGCAAAGAACTGCAGCCACGCCACAGACCTACAAATTAGAGGTATTGGGCGAGCTTGGTTCCAAAACATTATAAACACCGTGTAATACTAAACAAATATTATATTAATAATATTCAGCAATGACGTAGTAAAAAAACTAAAACCAATTTTAAAAAGGACCGGTATTTTATAAAATAAAATGACGTAAAGCCAATCACCTTTTAGAAAAACTGAAACCAATTATAAAATGTGGGATAAAATAAAATGACGTAAAACCAATCGTTTTTAAAAAAACTAAAACCAGATTTAAATAGAATCGGTATTTTTTAAACCGTTTTTACACAAACCGATCCTTTGATTTGTAACCGGTTAAATTAAACCGAGATGCTCTTGTTAAAAACAAGTCAAAATCAAACCATATCCAGTTTAGAGCAAGTTAAAACCAAACTGATCCGAACAAAAGACTGATGTGGAATGAAACACGTCTGTTGGGTGACCCAACCCCTAAAAATATATAAAAAAATCGTTTAAGTTTTCTTTTAACAAAATCGGGTCCCACTACAAAAAATAAAATTAATCCACAAACGAATTTTTAAAAGACAATTAACGAAACGACCCCGCCCGTTGGGCGGGTTACGACGCTAGTATATATATATATATACATATATATATATATATATATATATATATATATATATATATATATATATATATATATATATATATATATATATATATATATATATATATATATATATATATATATATATATATATATATATATATATATATATACATATATATATATATATATATATATATATATATATATATATATATATATATATATATATATGTATATAGAATCTGGATCGATTGAGAAGGAAAAAAACCTTCTCAATTGAGAAGGTTTTTCAAAAACCATAGCTTGTTAACTTTGATTCAAGTTTTTCAAGTGTTGATTCATTTTAATATGATAATAATACAAAATGAGTCAAAAAAAATTTGAATCAACATTAAAAAAAACTCTCGATGTTGCGATATTTGTAAAATATTGAGTTTACTGCACAAATTTTTTGAATCATTTCATAACTCGATTTTTACAAAGATTTATGAATCAAAATTATGATTTATAGTTTTGATTCACTATTAAATGATGTTAACTAGTGAATCAATGAAAAATTTTCGAATCAATGGCTCAAACGAAGATTTCTCAAATTTCTCAAAATAAAAACCTTCTCAATGGAACCGGAGCCTATATATATATATATATATATATATATATATATATATATATATATATATATATATATATATATATATATATATATATATATATATATATATATATATATATATATATATATATGTATATATATATATATATATATATATATATATATATATATATATATATATATATATATATATATATATATATATATATATATATATATATATATATATATATATATATATATATACATATATATATATATATATCTATAATATATATATGGGGCTAAGTTTGACATAAGAAAATAAATAGGCGCCATGTCATATCCTATGTGACATTATTTTATTGGCTACAAGTTTAACAAGCCATACCCAGCCCAATTCATTCGTTATATCCTTTTTCTCCTCAAGACCCATCATTCATAACCGTATATTCGATGATATGAATTAATTAAAATCTGCAGATTTAGTTTTTTCAAAAAATATATACCTTGAATAGATAAAATCAAATCTACATACCTAATATATCTTGTGTATTGATTTTATTACTTTGTTTAGAAAAAAATACTATGTGTTATAATTTGTACAGGTTTAGCAATTCATTCGTTATATCTTTTTTCCTCAAACCCTAATATCATTGTTCATCATCCACAGAATCATATTGCATGGTCGCTTGTCTCTCAAAACCCAAATCATGTAATGACTCACTCTAATTTCAAGGTTGATGATTTTTGGTAATTATGTGTTTTGTTTGGCATTAGGAGTTAAATTTATGTAATATTGCATTATATCTAATCCTCTTGTCTCCATCTTCTCTGATTTTGTATTTGTGGTCTTAGTATTGGTGTTCATATATACAAACTCTAATATGGTTTCTTGAAAAGCAGTGGAAGTGCTGGCCTTGATACTCATTGATTCAGCTTTTGGTAATTTTTGCCTTGATAACATATGAATGATCAGTACTCTACCAAAGTGAATATAATTCAAGGAAAAAAACAATAAAATTAGTATGATATTCTCTAATCATATCATACTATATGGGAATCCCACCTGTGTGCAAAGAATGGACACGAATCTGATATAAATCAGGAGCTATGTTCCTTTAGCACAACAAAAAAAGGAGTGCTTTTTAGTTATGCATTTTCCTGGAACAGCAGATGTTTTGCTAAATTAACGTGGCCTGGAAACTCCAGGATGCAAATGTAGAGGTTGATATCCTTTTTCTTATATTTCATGTTCAATAATCTTTTAGTAACTGATATACATGACCTAATAACCAATTATACATGTGTTCAGATATTATGATCCCCGAAAAAAGAGCAAATTTTTAAGTTAAGTTTATATTTTTATTAGAATGTGATTACTCTGTGCTATATGCATATAATATCTTATAATAAATATTTATTATTTTAATTTTGTCAGTTTTTATGTTATTATCAAGTAGTTTTTGTTTTATTTGGTATAGGTTTATATAAGCACTTGGCAGCCTATAAAACTAATATGAAACTTAACATTTGATTTGCATATTACCCTGACACGTGAAGCGGCAAGGCAGTTAATCTCTTAACAAGACCTGATGGGTACGTTATCTGAATCCGACCCGCCTGCAGCCTTTGAGCCTGAGCTCGGTTGAGCAAGTGAGTGTAGTGTGTGAAAGCTCAGCAACCTAATCAGCTCTTACAATCACAGGATCACAGGTACCCAACTTTTGATTTTGTAAATATCATGTTTTTACTTTCAAACTCTTGAAGTCAATGGTTTGAATGCTGTTGTTTGTAGGATTTTGATCGAGATAGCGAGATTATTGGAGGCTTGGATCCGTTTGACACTTACTACTATCAATCACCTTGACTTACAGGTTAATATTGTTCTATTTTTTTCTCATTGTTCTTTTCATGGTCTGGTAGTTTAGGCCTAGAGGTAGGTTTATTGGTGGAAGAGATGAGTATTCAGATGGATGGGAGTATTGAGGTGGCAATAAGATAAGAGCCAAAACCCTTACACATTACTTACATCACGTCCCTCTCAATCCATGCAATTCGATAAGATCAGTGTTTCAAGTAATTAGATTTATTTTGAACTTTGGTTTTTAGAAGATTTAATATTCAAACCTCATGTGTCACTGTGACTGACATTTGAAATGCTCTTTTTTGCAGTCAATATGTATAATTAGGATCACAGTATGTTCCTTTGGGATTTGTTGTTTTATAAATAATCTGTACTGCAACTACAACTATAGTTTCCGCTTCATCGACATCATCAGCACCTGTGAGGAGTGAAATTGGACATGGAGGATTTTTTCCTAATGTGGTTGCTACTGTAGCTGAAGGTAATTTTATTGACTCCATATATTGTGTTTGATGCATACAATCTGTAGCTCAAATTCAGTTCTGTAGCATGTTCTAAACAAAAGAATTTGTGCGGTCTGTGTATGTTTATATTGCAGATGCGAAATGTTGGTTGAAGCAGGCTTCGACACAGCCCCAACCGTAGTGGTGATCGGGGTGGCTCAACTGGTGGATATGTGTGCTCCTGCTCCACAGGGTCAAGGTGGTTATCGTAGTGCTCCTGCTCCACAAAGTGAAGGTGCTTATGGTGGTGCTCCTGCTGATGCACCTACAAATGTCAAGCAATGTGATGGAACATGTGAGACAACCTGTGTCAATGCTCGCATATGGTTGAGTTTAGTTGTTGTGCAATTACAATTTAATGTCTTTTTTATATACGTTGTATTCACAGTTTATTTACAAAAACCTGATGTACCTATGATATAATCTTCTTCATTTTAAAAACCAGTATACCTTGAATCAAAGTACTAAGGTTGTTGTTTGGATGCCTCTGGTGAAAAACCGCCGCAATTACTAAGGAGATGTTATTGCAGTTGACAAAAACGTTAACAATACTAAAGAAGGAAAAGGAAAATGAACCGCTTGATTTGGCCGAGAAACTGATGGCAAAAGAAAGAGTAAATTTGTACTTGTGTGTCATCATGTATTTGATTTTTAATTTTTAGTGTTGCTCAATACAAGACTACAGTAAGGCTCAGCTTGTGTAGGTTGTTTTTATTTGCTGTCTTTTGTCGGAAGGCAATAAGTTTCAGTTGGTTATTTTTTTTACTAATGTATGCAGGGTTATTGTTAATTTCATGTGTTACTTTGTAGCTCTCAAATTCCTAATACAAATGCAGCACCACATTAGCTAATCCAAATATTTGCGGTGCATAGCAATGAAGGGCATCAAACGGCGTGGAACCTAGACATACAACTTAATTTTACAATGTCTAAAATCGACACATAGGGGTTCTTCTTAGCTATTGTGCGACCCTTGAAATTTTTACGTATGCTCCTTTCAATCGTGAGGAGAGAAACTTCTGGTACTCGGCTGCCTCCAATCACACTTTTCAGGAAAATGTTTTTCAGCAGGAATCCTTCACCAAATGGCACCCTCAGATCACACTTTTAATAGGAAAAGTTTTTAGCTTCTACTCGGCTGCCTCAGTTCTCATAAAGTTCTCAGCTTCTTTTCACCACAGGTACTATATTCTTTTCAGGTCTTTTGTGTTGACCTCATATTCAGTTAGAATTTTTGTTAAGGTCGCGATATGTTGTATCATGATGAAGTAAATGGCAATCTGTAGAAGAAACAAAAGTATAGAACTGCCACATTCTTCAAATGACACAACATCATAATACAATTGACAATGATTTTATGAAGAATAGACAAACATATCCATAACCGGATTAGATATATTGCCCACACTCAATTGAGGAAGACTTTACATGTATCATCTTGACCTTTTGATCAGTATTTGTCTTGGATAAGGCCCATCTAGAGGTGGCAAATCTTGCCCATTTGGATACATATGGGCACTTTTTGCCCATTTAAAAAAAAGGATGAGGCACTTTTTGCCCATTCTTTATAATGGATGGGCTAAACGGGCGCATATGTAAGAAACTAAATGGGCTTAACAGGCGCACTTGTAATATACAAATTAGTATACTCGACGAATATTTTTTATTAAATTTTTTATCCCCGGCTTTCAACAAGTATTTTTATTTTTTAATTGTAGGTTTTTATATGTTTTTTCCCTTTTTTAGCTTGCGCCCGTTTAGCCCGCCCATTTTGCCCGCCCGTTTCGCCCGTGCCCATTTAGCCCGCGCCCGTTTAACCCGCCGCCCGTTTAGCCCGTTGCCCGTTTAGCCCGCCGCCCGTGCCCGCCCGCCCGCCCGTTTTGCCACCTCTATTATAAATAAATAATATTCAAGTTTTATGGTCAGTATCATACAAGATATCAAGAGAAAATGTCGTGTTGACATGAAAAGCCAGTTATTAGGTTAGAAACTTAATGTTCTAGAACTTTGAAACACGGCAATCAAATATCTACTTTCACAAAGTAAAAATGCGTAGATTGTATCAGTATTACACTACAAATCAACATGTTTATTGCCTTACTTTAAAATTCATAAATAAGTTTTTACATGATGTATCCATAATCCATGCCAACACTTGTGGCAACAACACATATATTCGATCAAGGAAAAAGTAGCCACATGCAGATCCGCGATACACTGACGCGGTCTTAGAACACGCTCAGTTAATGTCAGAACCATATCAGGAGAGCCTCCAAGACAAGGAACTTGCTATAGTGGCTGCAAAAGGCAGAGTATTACTCAAATATTTTTTACCCAAATGCAGATGGAACAGTGGCCCTCCGCCAGTGATACCTCCGATGAGATAAACACTATGGCCTAAGATCAGGTATCTTCACTCGGCTAATAGCTCATATTTGTCCCTTTAGAACTTTGAATTAACCACATCCACTTTGATTATCCGTAACCGCTTATTTTATCAAAGCAAAAACCAATAACAATTCTAAAGAAAATGGCGTTGATCTGATTGTGGTTGACAAGATAATGCGTCTCTTTATTTGCTCTTGGTACCCTTTAATCAGTTCCCCATCATCTTCAACGTGTCACCAGCTACTTATTAGAAACTACAAAAGATTACACAAATCACAACATTTTCCATCAACCAGTTCGGTACTTTAGACCATTCCATTGACGAATTGCTGCAGATAACAACAGCAAAGTAACTTACTGAATCGATCTTATCGAAAAAGAAGTGTAACCTAAAGTACTGACCGTGATAAAAGAGATAGGTTTTGATTTGTCTAACATAAAATGAAAGCTAATGTCTATTGACTCTTTGTGTACAAATTGTTGGTTATCAGTGATATAAAGGGTAACCACTTATATATAAATGATACACCTGTTTTTAGAGCCAATTATCTTTTTCTTGACTATATTTTTACTTGATAAATGAGATATTATAGGGTCAATATCTGCCAAATTACTCTTACCCTGGTCATCATTAAGGGAAAGGTTGAATTCATGGACCCTCGCGCCTTAACAAAGTTTACTCAACTTGATTATCTCTTGCATTTTCTCTCGCTTTCCCTTTAAGACAAGTCATTAAGGCGTATCCACAATAACCACAATTTTGGGAATTTTGCTTCAGTCAGACCTCCATTCCTTAGAGAGGATATATTGTGGTGATTTGGTCTTTAAAGTTGGTAAACTAATAAAGCGACCAAAATTCGTTTTAACGTGTGTTGAGTTTAACCTCGTAGATGAAAATGATTTCATTAACGGTTCCATAATGGCAATGATATTAGTTCCCATTCATTATTTATTTACGTCAAAACCACCTGAAGCCGAACAAGTGAGTTTTATTTAAACCCAAGTGTGAACACTTACAAAAATACTTTGTATAACTTTGGGCCAACTAAACAGTGTTTTTTATTACTGTATTATCTATATTATTATATAAAGAGTCTAATTTCGATCTTAAATTCGACTCTTAAAATTTATTTTATCCTAACTCCAAACTAAAAATTAAGATAAGATATGCAAATTTTAATTATTAAATCATTTTAAATTCAGATAAGTTGGTATAATATTGACCATCGATCTTTTTTTAACAACCTATTAGAAAATCACATTTATTTTTAAGTTAAATATCTTTTAATCTATTTAGTTTTTTTATCATTTAATTTCACTATATTTTCTAAATTTTTTTTTTGCTCAATATCCATTTTAATATATTTTTATGATTTTTTATTTTTTTTAGTAGGTTCATTTTTTATTCGGTTTTTAAAGTTCTACACTAATTTGGTGAGAATAAGTCACGGGTACCCGTTGCTGCATCGTGGGGGTACCATGCTATAATTTACCTTTACTTTTTTTAAAAGATATTGATTAGCTCTTATTTTATTTTATTGGATAGAGACTCATTTCTTTTCGTTCTTAACGCACCTAATATATTAGACGATGTTTACAATTGATTAAGCGTTCTATAATTTTGTTTTTAGTATTCATCAGGCTTGGCTGAACCGGCCGGGCTATGCAACTAAGCATATATCGTATGAACATTTTGTTGTTCTTAATGCATTCAATTAATATCTTATGTTTATAATTGAGTTTTCTTTACTAAATTTTTTACAAGCCATATTTACAAAACAAGCTCATGATAACCATTACAACTAAACCACAAATGTTGTTTCAAAAAAAATATTTTTGAACAGAATTTGTTGTTGGGCGAGCCAAAGACACACAGTATCAAACGTTATTTCAAAATAAGATTTATCAACTGCACATGTCTATTGGGTGAGCCCAACACCTAAGAATATTAAAGGTTGGTTTACTTTTAACAAAGACTCTATGTAATCAATCAACGTTGTATAAACAGATATTAAGAAACTGAACCCGACCATTGGGCGGGTTATGCTACAACCTCTAACCTTACTTTCATAACATAAACTAAAATAAAATATATCTACTGTCCAAAAAGCAGAACAATTCACCTTGTGTATTCATTTTTTACTTCATTTAAAAATAAAAGAAATTTCCTTTAACAAAACTATAATACTTATGCATACATAAAACAAATTGTAAATAACTGAAATACACAGAAGAGTGTATGTCCAAATCTAACCGATATAACTTATCCACACACCACTAACACTATCAAAAGTTTTATAACACGAACATCCGTATGACCTACTAAAACGAATGTCCTAAATATTGTTTGAAAAATATTTTTCAAACCAAATCTCACCGGTTTATTTTAGTACAACCAAAGATTTATGTGGGACAAAACATGTCCGTTGGGTGGGCCAAGGGTTAAAAACATCATAAATTATTTTTGTTTAGTTTTCTTTTAACAAAAATGGGTCCCACTACCAACAGATATAACTGATACACAAACGTACTTTTAGAAAAGATTTACGAAACGAACCCGCCCGTTGGGCGGGTTACGTCGCTAGTATATATATATATATATATATATATATATATATATATATATATATATATATATATATATATATATATATATATATATATATATATATATATATATATATATATATATATATATATATATATATATATATATATATATATATATATATATATATATATATATATATATATATATATGTATATATATATATATATATATATATATATATATATATATATATATATATATATATATATATATATATATATATATATATATATATATATATATATATATATATATATATATATATATATATATATATATATATATATATATATATATATATATATATATATATATATATATATATATATATATATATATATGTATCCATACTATTCTAAAACAACTTGCATTTACCACAATTAAAGCTAGAAGTCCAAGTTTTAAATGCAAAAATGGTAAAAATGCTTAAAATGTAAAGTATGTTAAAGTGAAAGGACTAAAAATGTAAATTCTAAAAGTGAAAGTGACAATCATCAAAAAGGCACCTAGATCGAGGGGTCGGGGATTATCAAAGAGCATGATGAACATGATTAGTTCTAGTGAGAGAAAGTTAGAGAGAGGTGAAAGGAATGTTGTGTGTTTTATTTCAAGTGATAGAAAACAAAGGAAAAGTGAACAAACTTCCACACCACCATGGAGAGTCATGGGGGTATTTATAGGCCTACCAATACTAGACTATCTATCCTTTACATAAATAGTCCCTACATATAGCAAAGTATATAAATCTAGTCTAACTCACGTGAAAGGCGCCAACTTACCAAAAAGTAAGTCTAACAATCTCCCTCCAAGATGGTGACTCACATGAGTTGGTTACAATGATTCCTACAAGCAAAAATAAAGAAAAGTGATAAGCTTGAATTCCAGCATTCCTTGAGACAGTCTTCAGCGACCTTCATCTTCTTGAATACTCCAGCTCTATTTCTTCAGCTTTTGTAGAATCTAGTTGAGTTTTACTCCCTCCTAACTAGAAGGCCTTTCATAAAGCAAGCAGTAAAGACTACTCCCTCCCAAACAGATCCTTCAGAGAAAATTTGTGGGAGGTGATAACGTCATCAACATTTTCTCACAAATTGAAGCAATCCCAGTCTTGATTCTATGATAGATTACCTGAAATACCCACTCTATCCCGAACATGAAGTAAAACTGTAGCACCAGAGTCAATTAAGTCCCGGAAATGCATATTTCTCCTGACAGGACAGTGATGATAAAAAATTGCCACATCAAAGTCAATCAAGTCCCGAATGTAGTCAACTTATCCCTTTATGTAGAAACAGTAACACCAAAGTCAAGTGACCCCGCATGTACACATTTCTCCATCTGGGATGATACCTATTAAGGGAATCATCCTTCATGTGTGTACGTGGTATGCCAACTGGAACCGCTTACTTAGTAACCATTACTATGTGAGAAGATGTCAACAGTATCTCTCTAAACAAAATTCTCTCTTGATCACCCCGAACTGAATCCCCTTATCAATTCTGTTGGCTATTGATAGTGACCACTGATGAAGATAAACCGATAATCCAAACTTGAAACTGAAGTTGAATTCCCCAAACATGAACTTAAGCTTGCACAATTGTAGAATGATGAGCGATACAGAGAAGTCTTAAATGTACCATATACCAAAAGGTGGTATTAAAAAGGTACAACCTCTCTAAAGTACCCTATACCAAAACAGGCGGTATATGAAAAGGTACTACATCTCTTGAAGAAATCCACAACTACAAGTGCGTGTGACACTGAGAACCGCAACGAAGCTCCCAAAAATGATAGTTATCCATGTCGTCGTCCATCCTCCCCTTGACACTGGAAACTAGATACTTCAAGTCTTATCCATAACCTTATATGCTTGAACAAGTTATCTTATAAAGTCGTAAGTACTCCTTTAAAGATAAAATAAGAACGCCTCTGAGAAATCTCACTTCAACCTCAAATAAGTAGCCTCGAATCATCTTCGTAATCACATAAACCATAATAGCCGATAGGAATTTAGGGGAATTTTTTATAAGGATCGTTTTAGTGTAATGTATCGTGTTTGTTGTGTTTGTTATGTTTGTATTTCGTGAAGAAGTGTTATGAGCGAAAACGGATACCCGACCAGAATGTCACTGTTTAAACGGCCTGCCAAAGTAATAAAATCCTGTCCCATAAGCCTTTGAGCTGACAAAAAATTTTACCACTTGGTTCTTTCGAAATACCCGGCTCAATCCAATAACCCCGTAACTCAAATCTGACATGATTAATTTTGCATTATTCGGATATAGAAACGGTCATCCCGAAAATGATTGAAAAAATTAATCGGCCCACTAAATGTGTTCGTTTAAAATAGTGATAGGCCCGTCAACTGAATTAAAACCAAAGTCGGCCTCAAATTATATACCTAAAGGCAATGAATATGAATTGTTTGGCCCTCATGCAATACAACGGCCCACTTGATGTATTGGTGAATAAAGGAAACTCAAAAATTGGCCCAAGTGACAATTGTATACCCGGTCCAGAAAGTGGTGAATTTAACCACTCACTCAACAACAGTCAACCCTAACTAAACATAGTTACATCCGCCCCCTTATTCTACTAGATGGCCACGTAGAACGAAATATAATCACAAAAATCATGGTTCAATAGAGAGTTGCAAGATATGGGATATATATAAACACCCCTTATTACTCTCACAGTACTAATCTCATTCCATTGTATAGTCTGCCCCTCATTTATACTCACATCTATCCCAACTCATTTTCTCTCGTTACTTTCGTCAGATTCAACACTCCCAAGACTCTAACTGCTCCCATCTCCACACTCATCTGATCATCAATCATATAAAACAGAGCCTAATCCCATCAAAAT
The DNA here is from genome assembly GCA_025667525.1 of Glebionis coronaria. Lineage (NCBI taxonomy): Eukaryota > Viridiplantae > Streptophyta > Magnoliopsida > Asterales > Asteraceae > Glebionis > Glebionis coronaria. Next base: position 257,396,930 of record CM046877.1, read on the forward strand.
CTATCCAAACAGTCACCCCATGATGGTTCAACCATCTCAGTCCTCAATCTAAACGAAATTCATTCTAACTCACGAATCAAGGACATCATATTAAAATCAGACGCAACCCAAAACTTCAAATCATCAATTAAGTTCAAGCACAGATCATCAAACGATGGCTTCCAGATCCTTGTATAAGGGTCTCAGGTAGGTATTATGATTGCAAGTCATCGATTTGCTTTGTAATGATTTTGAAATGAATTAAACAAAGATCTATGATGATTTAATGATAAAACACAAAAAATCTTTTAAAAGATTAACAAAAATGTTTTAGTAAATCTGAGATCCTTTTTAAATGAAATGGTTTCGAGTTTAGATATGATGGGTTTTGGGAGACGATGGGATTAGGAGGTAGATAGAGTGGTGTTGATTGTGGAGAAATAAGATTGAGATTTGATGGAAAAAAATGAGTATGAGTCGGTTTTGATATGAAAAATGGTTTGGATTAACTGTAAATGGTTCAGATAAAGATGGGTTGCATGTCAGTTGATTAAGGTTACATTTATGCTTGTTTGATAAGAGTCCAAATCTGATATTTTATTTTAGCTGATATAAAACTCTCATCGAAATAAACATGCCATCGCAAAATCTGTTTCAGTGTCTTTCATCGCAATGAGTCAAAACTATCGTAATGCTTTTAATGTTTTTCATCGCAATATATGCTTCAAAGACTGTCCATCGCAATGATTTTCTTCCATCGCAATGTTTAACCTCCATCACAATGAATTCACTTCCATCGGAATGTGTAAAAAGTTTTTTGGCAGCATGACGACTTAAAGACCATTGCGATGAATCAAGCCGCCCATCGCAATGAGGAAAGCCCAACCCATCGGAATGTTTAAAAAAAACCCCATCGGAATAAATTAGAAAAAGAAGCCGTCGCAATGTGTCCAACTGAATAAGCATCGTAAAATCCCATCTGAAAAATAGCCATCACAATAGGTTTCAGACATGAACTTTGGTAACAACGAAAAAATTGAATCTGGGATAAATTTTTTGTCCTTTATGTCCTTTTCCCCAATTAAAATATAGATCTAATGATGGGAAAAAATGAGTACAAAAAGATGGACGAAAAATGATGACGAAGAAAAATGGATGATGAAGGATGTGAAACCAAAAAAACTAATAAAAATGGATCTGAAATTGAAACCGTCATAAAAGACAAACAAAAATATGGATCGAAAACTGTTTTAAAACAGTTGAATAAAAGAAAAGAAAATATTATGAATTCACTCAATAGCCGACAAAAAGATTTGGCCAAACGAACATACAAACACAAACGGATACAAGACACCCCCGGTTAGCTCTAATACCAATTGACAATCATCAAAAAGGCACCTAAGATCAGGGGGTCGGGGATTATCAAAGAACATGATGAACATGATTAGTTCTAGTGAGAGAAAGTTAGAGAGAGGTGAAAGGAATGTTGTGTGTTTTATTTCAAGTGAAAGAAAACAAAGGAAAAGTGAACAAACTTCCACACCCCCATGGAGAGTCATGGGGGTATTTATAGGCCTACCAATACTAGACTATCTATCCTTTACATAAATAGTCCCTGTGTATAGCAAAGTATATAAATCTAGTCCAACGCATGTGAAAGGCGCCAGCTTACCAAAAAGTAAGTCTAACAGAAAGGACTAGAAATGAAAATTCAACAAACTAATAATCAACTTTTAACTAACTATTAAAACTGCATAAGCAAATGTAACAAACTCTAAAATGTAGGGACTAGAACTTACAAACCCTAAAAAGTTTTATTATCAAAATCTGATTAACCAATTCCAAAAGATTAGGGACCTATGTACAATTAAACAAAAACTAATAATGAAAACGAGCTATACCACTTCAATAAGCTCGCATGAGCTTATTTCTCAGCCAAATAAGCTCTAGTTTTCTCTAAACTTTCTAAAATTCAATTTAAGCTAGGCTTGTCAAAGGAAATTAGCTGAAATAAGCTAGAACTCAAGATAGCTTTTTGTGATAAGCTCAAAATAAGCTAACATCTTATCCAATCAGTCACAAGTTAAATTTTCTCTTGAAATTGAAAGATTAAGCTTCAAGAAGATTGGAATGTAAAAAATTATTGAAAATCATCAAGAAAATAAGCTGGAATCCTGTTTAAGCAAAAAATAGCTTATTTGACTTTTGTTGACCAAAATTTCGAAAAACTTAAAAATCTCCAAAATGCCTTAAAATGAGTTTGTAAACAGGTTTGTGCAAAAAAATCACTAGATTTGAGATGTGGAAAAGTGGGAACTAACTAATCAGTTAGGACTTATTACATAGAATGACAAATGGTCATCTACTTATTCATAAGCTATTTCCTAGCTTATTCTAGGATATTGTATAGTCTACATTAGTGAAGTGAAAAGCTTACACTATGATCTTTACTCAGAAACAAAAATCCGCCTCTAATATCAACTAACAAAGATTGGGCAAGTGACTGAAATCTGCTTGTTTTGGCTATGAACCTCGACCCAAAGTTTTTTGTGCAGTTTGCCTTTTTAACTTTATTGTTGACTACAAATCTTTACAAGACTACCTGTATTGGTCCAGTGAATGAGGAAATGCATAAATCTACCACTTATAACAACTGAAGTATCAAATCAGTCCTAATCCAAGCACCACTTATGACAGTTTATGAAAAACTTAACAAAGGCTTTATAGACAAAAGATGTAAGAATTACAAGAAATCTATCTGAACATGTAAGGCAACTCAAATAAAACACAATCAAACCAAAAACCATCAAGTAACACTATGGAAGAACAAATGGCCTACTGATGACAGTTATGAAGTGAAAATGTAGATTATTAAAGCTTATTAGATTACAAGATAATGTTTCAACTACACAAGCATCAAATCATATCAAGTAGTCCAAATGAACATCACATCAATTAGATTCAAGCAGATTCACTAAGTAACTAAGAATTGAGCATGCAAGATAGTTTAGTGGAAAAAAAAATGATAAATTAATGCCTTTTAGCACTGAAGCCTCTTTTAATAGAGTAGAGGAGCGTTGAGCTCTCTAAAACTAACACCAAATACCAATATCAACCACCAAAACCCATCAAATCATCATCAACATCAAGGACTGATCAACCCTGCTACAATGGTCTGAACAAGAACTAGCAATGGTTGTGCTAAATGAAATAAACTGAACTGGCTAAATTCAACTGTAAAGATTCCAAAACACTCAAACAAGTTCTATTGATCAGTTATGATCAATAGAAAGTAACAGTAACAGGAAATGTATAGTAATGCAGTAGGAAGAAAAGGAATTGAAGTGAATTGAAGTTTATTAATGGAAGAAGCTTGTTACAAAGTTGTTATAGTGCTAACTAACTATCTCAAGTGTTTGTCAGACACTTGAGATTAGTTACTAACTAATTCTCTAACTGAATAAGAGAGGAAATGATAAGTTTGTGTGATTTCACACTTAACTACTATCTAGAAATGAAGAACACAACAGGGTATTTATAGAGAAAGATTGAAGTTAGTTGAGGATGAGTGACGTGTGGGAACCAATCCCCAGCTTCCACGTGTACTGGTTTGCTCAATTGATTTTTCCAGATGAAGAACATATTTGGGATTTTCCTCTTGAGTGATTTTTAGCTTAATTGATCACTTAGAATGGGTTCCTCTCTTTATTTAGAGCACTTTTGATGTTGGACACTTTCTCTGAAATCGACTCTTTCTTCATTTGGATTGATACAAGTGTTTTAATTGGGTTCAGATTAATTCTCGGTATCTTCTCGAATTGATCACACCTCAAAGTGGAATAGTTGTTCTTGGTGACAAATAGGGGATTTGGTTTCCTATTCTACTAATGAAGAAATAAATAAGCGTCGTTGAGAAATTAAAATAAAAATTAAGCGAGAAAAGATTAAACTAAAAATTAGAAAAACACTTGGTAAAAATGAACATTTCGGTAAGCGTGCAATTTATCGAAATTAGGAGGTTAAAACCCCAACTTAATGAGAACTGCTTACTTTACAAAGATCCTAAAGAGGTCCCCCTACACTTAGGAGGTTAAAACATAAAAGGATAGATACTCGGGTTGCCTCCCGAGGAGCGCTTGTTTTTGATAACCGAGTCACGAGCCTGACTCGACCCAAAATTAGTTCATCTATGGGGAAACCTCGAATGTAATACTGGGATCAAAGACCGTGTCCTCGTTCCCGGTTGACATCAACAAAGCAGAGGCGGGTAGATAAGTCTTGTATGGGAGAAAGGTCCTTTCAACATACGAAAAGTATGTGAATTCAAGATCCACGAGAGGTGGGGTGGGTAAAGTAAGCACATTGTCATCCCCCAAAGACAATGGAGGCTGAGCATTCGGCAAAGCCGTGATGTTATCAATGATAGCATAATCAATGTCACCTCCCGGGTCAAAGCGTTCATCCTCCGTAATAGTGGCTAAAGGGGAGGATGAAAGGTGCTCGGGAGGGGGACTTGGGTAAATACTTTCCTGAAGCAAATTATCAAAAATAATGTCCCCCTCCGTATCAGAATCATCAATACCTGAAGGGATGGAGTGGTTATCGATTTCTTCCAGCAATGGGTCATTATCTTCAACGGGAGGAATAGATGGAGGTAAAGACTCTGCAAGGGGAGGAAAGTTCATCTCTTCGGGCAACTCCTTAAGTTCTAAATCCGGAGGATTTTCGATGGGAGGCGTTTTCAAAGTCGGAGCATCGATAGCAATAACCGTGGGAGATGGTGGAGAAAGATTGTCTTCTTTGAGAAGGTTTTCAAAGAAACGCATGTCTTCACCCCAATCGGTGGGAGAATCGTCATTTGCTGAGTTCACATCTCCCATGGTGGCTTCAAGATCTTTCCAAAAGAAATCACTTTCTCCAAATAGAGACAGTGATGAATCAATAGAGGAAACGGTCTCAACATTGGGAAGAGAGGTATGAATATTTTTACAAGCATCAATAAAGTGTTCTTCACAAGCCTCATCCAGAACGTCAATACAATTAACACTCTCGTATGAATAAGGTTGTTTAGACAACTTTCCCATGTTGAAAACGGTTTTATCGTCACCCACTCTCATGATAAGCTCACCGGCTTCAACATCGATGAGAGTGCGACCGGTCCTCAAGAATGGACGACCAACGATCAATGGCACACGAGGGTCCATGTTGTAGTCAACGACAACGAAATCTGCAGGAAAGGTGAATTTGTCGACTCCTACAAAGACGTCTTCGGCTATCCCCACTGGATAAGCAACCGTACGGTTAGCTAACTCCAAAGTCATTTTGGTGGGGACTAGCTCGAGGAGAGATAATTGCTTCCAAACGCTAAGAGGCATTAAATTAATACTGGCACCTAGATCGGCTAGGGCCATGCAACTCTCTACTCCCGGGAAGTTGCAAGGAATCAAAAAGTGACCCGGATCACCAAGTTTGGTGGGCAATTTCCTTAAAAGCACTGCAGAGCAGTTCTCATTAAGTTGGGTCTGAGCAATGTCAAGAAGCTTTTCCTTATCACTTAGAAGATCTTTAAACATCTTAGCGTATTTGGGCATGTGAGCGAGAGCCTCGGCAAAGGAGATGTTAAAATTCAATTGTTTAAACATTTTGAGAAAGTTTGAAACTTGAATATCATCCTTGCTCTTTTGCTTCTCTTTCCTCAACCTTGAAGGATAAGGTATATTGGATGAAGAAGAAGGCTTTAGGGGAATAGGATCACTCACAACCACGGGTGGTGGGGAAATGGGGGTAGAAGGTGAAGGAGGTGGAGAAATTGGGGAATTAGAAGGATGAGGAATAGGAGCAGGTGACTCATTTTCCTTAGTCACAATCACCGGTGGAGGTATAGGAAGCTCGGGTTCCTTGGTACCTTTGCCACTGCGAGTGGTAATTGCTTTCATCTCCCCTCTTGGATTCGCAACGGTGTTACTCGAAAGAGTACCCGAAGAAGAGGGTTGATTACCTTGGAAGAAACTAGCCATCATGTTCCTTAAGTCATTCGTTTGACTATCCAAAGTGTTTCTCATATCAGCTCTCAGATCGTTCCCTTGTTTCACCAGGTCTGCTTTCAAGTTGCGCACTTCCTGTTGGAGATTGTCCACGATCACATCGTTAGTCCTCATGTAGGTTCCAATGTCTTGGTGTAATGCGGTGGGTTGGTTGGAAGGAGCATTGTATGCGGGTGGTTGATAAGCAGGTTGCTGGTAAACTTGGTTGTTTCTTTGAGGTGGATGTTGTTGTTTGTGAGGTGGTATGTATGGTCCACGAGATTGTTGTTGTTGTTGAGGAGGGCGGTTGAGGTTTTGTTGTTGGTTTGGGTTGTTAGGAGTAGAAGCGGGTGGTGAAAGATAGTTGTTGGAGCGGTAGCTAAGCAAGTTACGGTCTCCTTGGGGACGAGCTTGATAAGCGGGTTGAGGATAGGTACCGTATGCTGCATTGACATTCTCAGAAGGGTAGTCTTGGGTGGCGGTACAAGTGGTGTAAGAGTGAGGACCCCCGCATATTTCACATTGTTGGCTAACAGCATTGACTTGAGCGTCTTTAGCGTTTCTAGCGTTGATGTTGTTGGTGTTGCTGGCGATTTGGGTAGCAAGCGATTCAAGAAGCGCAGTGATTTTGTCAATTCGCTTGTCGCTGTCACTAGTACTAGTACTAGCGACATTGGTCCTCACACTCTTAGTTTGCACACGAGACTTATTCTCAATGATATCCCAAGCAGCATTGGAAGTCTTAGCCAAAAGATTATCCCCCGAGGCACTGTTTAGTGAATCTTGGTCATTCATGCTTAAACCATTATAAAAAGTGTTAATTTGGTGCACTTTGGTAAAACCATGTTGTGGGCATTTTCTTAAAAGATCTTTGAAACGGTCCCAGATTCACTAAAAGACTCATCGTACTTTTGTTCAAAATTGATAATTTCATTCCTCAAAGCGGTAGTAAGAGAGGGTGGGAAAAAGTAGTTGATAAACTTGGTCTCCAAATCCGTCCACGTAAGAATACTCTGTGGCGGTTCCTTAGCAAGCCAATGACGGGCTTGTCCCTCTAAAGAAAAGGGAAAAAGTTGTAAACGGATGACCTCTTGTGGAACACCATTGTATTTGACCGTATTAGTGAGTTGCAAGAATCTCTTGATGTGGTCATGTGGGTCATCAATGGTACGCCCCAAGAATGGTTGAGTAGAGACCATCTGGATAAAGCCGGATTTAAGCTCATAGTTGTTGGCTGCAAACGCGGGTATGACAATTGGATCATTGTTGCCATCTACATGTGCTTGCAGAAGTTCAATCATCGGGCGATTGTCTGGTAGAGGCTCATTGTTGTTGTTATTATGCATGTTGTTGAGAGGTGGATTGTTATTGTTATTATTGTTGTTTTGAGGTGGGTTATTGTTGTTGTTTTGTACACCGGCCATGTCTAAGTTATCGAGAGGCTCGGGCTCTTGATAAGACGTTGATCGAGTGCACATACACCTGCAAAAGAACTAACAAGGGAAAAACAAAGCAAAAATATTTTTGGTTTTTTAGGTTTTTTAATTTTTAGGATTTTTTGAAAATTTTATATTTTTTAGGGTTTTTGAAAATTTTTATGAAAAAGTAACGTTCACGGTGAACGGATCCCAAAATCCAAGTTCTCACAAAAAACTGTTGATCCTCACGAAAAGAGCCGGCAGCGGCGCCATTTGATACAAGTGTTTTAATTGGGTTCAGATTAATTCTCGGTATCTTCTCGAATTGATCACAGCTCAAAGTGGAATAGTTGTTCTTGGTGACAAATAGGGGATTTGGTTTTCTATTCTACTAATGAAGAAATAAATAAGCGTCGTTGAGAAATTAAAATAAAAATTAAGCGAGAAAAGATTAAACTAAAAATTAGAAAAACACTTGGTAAAAATGAACATTTCGGTAAGCGTGCAATTTATCGAAATTAAAAACGTAATTAAAATGAAAACTTTGAAAATTTAAATATTCGAAAATTAAACTAGGGGTGGAAACGAGCCGAGCTGCTCGTGAAAAGCTCGGGATCGGATCGGTAAAAAGCTCGAACGAGCCGAGCCTAAACGAGCTCGATCCCGAGCTCGAGCCTAAGTTGCAGCTCGTTTACTAAACGAGCTCGAGCCCGAGCTTCACGTACAAAGCTCGTTTTGGCTCGCGAGCCTAAACGAGCCTAACGTTTTATATACGAGCTTCTTAACGAGCTTAATAACAAGCTTATTAACGAGCCTAATTTAGGTATGTTACGAGCCGAGCTCGAGCCAAATTTTTTGTTTTTATTGCAAAATCGTGTAAACGAGCCGAGCTCGAGCCGAGCCCGAGCTTGTCTACCAAACCACGAGCCGAGCCCGAGCCTAAATAATAAGGCTCTAAACGAGCCGAGCTCGAGCTCGAGCTTTGTAAAACTTAAACGAGCCGAGCTCGAGCCCTGGCGAGCTCGAGCTCGGCTCGGCTCGTTTCCACCCCTAAATTAAACTAAGACGAACGAGTAAATATAAGCTAAGAAAATTTGGCGGGAAAAATAAATTCAAAAATAAAATTTTAAATAAAACTAATTAATTTCGCAATTAAATCAAAAACTGAATTAAATTCGCAACTTGAAAGTAACACAAATCCGCAATTGTTAAAATTACATAATTCCGCAATTAAAAGTATGATTTCGCAATTTACTTGTGGAAGATTTCGCAATACGAGAATCCAATGATTTCGCAATAGCTAAAAGGGAACAAATACGCAATACTCCAGAAAATGCATAAATCCGCAATAGTAGAAATGAAGAATTCGCAATGCTCAAATGGAAAGATTTCGCAATATGAACCAGATGAAGATTTCGCAATCGAAAAAGGAACAATTTCGCAACTTTGTGAAGAATTCCAAAATCGAATCAGATGGAAAGATTTCGCAATATGATCCAGATGAAGATTTCGCAATAGAAAAAGGAACAATTTCGCAACTTATGAAAAGTTTAATTTCGCAACTTTATGAAAAGTTGCAAAATCGAATCAGACGTGAAGATTTCGCAATATGAACCAGATGAAGATTTCGCAATATGAACCAGATGAAGATTTCGCAACTTATGAAAAGTTCAATTTCGCAACTTTATGAAAAGTTGCAAAATCGAATCAGACATTCCTAAAAAATAGGAATCAGATGTAGGACGAAAATAAGCAACTTTTTGACAACTTTTTAAGGGCAATAAGCCAAGAAAAACCCCAATAAGCTATCAATAAGCTAAGGAGAAGATCAAAACTTATAAAAACTTCAAAGTAAACCCACGAAAATTTAAAAGATCAAAACTTTAAATAAGAACTTGATGAAAAAGATGATGAAAACAAGATTGAGATTAACAAGAAAGATTAATAATATGAAGATTAAGACAAGATTAAGCTTGAAAAGGTAAAGATTTGATTAAAAACAAGAAAGATAAAAGATGAAGATTTTTCTAGTGAGAAAAAGTTAAGCTTTCTCTCTCTAGAATTAAAGACTACAAAGTGAAAAATGAAACTAAAGCTAACTAGTTGTCTCAAAGTTGTGAGGAGAAGTCCTATATATAGGCTTTTTCTTTGTGGGCTTGTAAGTGGGCTTTTTTCTTTCTTCTTAGTCTTCTCGTCACTTAAGTAAATAAATGTTTCCGACTTTGAATTTTGAGATTTGTCGGTGAATATTTCCAACTCGTCTTTTAATCTCTCGTTAAATAGACTTGAGTTCTTCGACATAGATAAATCTTCCGTCTTTGGCCCTTTTCTTCGATAAATCTTTAAATAGGTCCGTTGACTTCCAATCTTTTGCATCTCTTGGACAATAGACTTCGTCTTGAGTCTTTTTCCTCGATAAAACCCGTGCAATCCCATGTTTTCTTCAATATTCATCCGGTTGACTCTGAAAACACAATAACACAAAAACCACGCATAATTCCAAACAAATGATATTAAATACGTGTTTTGGTTTTGTTTTAGCAAGAAATAAGTGGTAAAAGGATGGATGTTTTCACACCTATCAAATCCCCTACACTTAACCATTGTCATGCCCTCATGCAATGCTTAGCGATAAAGCAAGTTTACACTTTTCTCATAATCAATCAACCTTGGCCTTATTAAAATACTATTAAACAAGAATTAAAGTATTAAGAGAAATTAAAACTTTAAAGTAAACCAAAGGATGGAAAATAGCTATGTGGAAATAACTTGCAAAGGTATATAAGACTTACATTAGGGCTTCGGTGCTGCGACGATTCATCACCCTCAAGTTTCACGTTCCCCAAACTAAGCTTAAAAAAGAGATCATTGTTATTATAAGTTAGCAAATCAAACAATTACTCACATGGCTTAATTATATGCTTAAACTCCCTTATTCCTAGGTTTATCTCTTATATTTTATTTTTGTCTTAGAATGATCATGAAGATGCATTTTTGGACTTATTTCGATAGTTATTTAGGCTGAAAGCAAAGTAGGACGATTTGATCAATAGTTAGCTAAAGGACAAAATCTCTTAAAACTGCTTCTCGGGATATCAAAAAGTTCATATCTTGGCATAACTCGGTTCATGATTTGAGACCTTTCTCGGGCCGATATTTGGCATGTACTTCATACTTCATATCTTGAGAGACGTGCTTGAGATAATGGTCTTCTCATCGTTAATAGAGTTTCTTCACTTGGAGACTTTTGAGGGGTACTCCAACTTTGTTGACCACGACTTCATGATTATTTCTTCAATCTCTATTTGGGATTTTGAGATACAACGATCCGCCTCCTCTTCGGACTTGGATCTATTTATCCTCATACCTTGTTAGGGTCTTTTCGGATAGACTTCTCCATCATCTTCATGGGAGTTGATTGCTTTTCGTCGTGAGTCTTGATCCTTCATATTGATTTTGGGAATAATGCTTTTCACATCACTTTGGATCTTTAGCAATAAGATTGAATCCTCATGCCTTGTTAGGGCCTTTTCGGACTCGCCAATCTTCGCGCCCCGCTTCATAAGTTATGCCTTGGCTATGAACTCTTATCATTACCGAGCAACTTTTAAACGATCTTGGGCTAGAAGCTAAGTAACTTTTTAAATCGTACGACCTTACTTATTGCAGATAAATTATTAGCAAGTGATGGGAGAATAGGCAGATAATTACACCAAGTGAGCTTGTGCAAGAATACCGACTTATAATTGACTCTATCATTTCTCGTCCTCCACAGTTTAAAATCTCAAGTAATGAGACTCGTGGATGCTTAGCCTAATAAACCAATTAAGGTCTACATGGTTAAGGATACTAGCTAGAATAAACTTGGATAAGTCTATTCGGGTTGAGTCAAAATAATCGCAACGGGCCTAATATGTCAAAGACTTCTAAACTAGCTACACCACTTTATTAATATTTTTGACTATATTGCGGGATATATACATATGAAAGCAACGATAAAAATTTAAAAATTACGACAAAATGGCCAAAGTTAATAAAAAATTTGAAAAATGTTGAAAAAGATGATTTTCCGGTTAAATGAAGGCATTTTCATGGAAAAGTCCACTTAAAACTTCGATAGAAGTCCCCCCTACACTTAAGATAAACATTGTCCTCAATGTTTAAGCATGTGGGAAAGTCTCCCCTACACTTATGACATTGTGCACGTTGGTTAAATCAAGTTAAGGAAGAGACGACTAAAGTGATCAATTTCAAATGTGAGTATGAAGAAAATTGAATCACGATAGTCGAGAGATAGATCGGATTTCGGATAACACGGGAGCACGGTTCTTCAAAGGTTCCAAAAGTGCATTCATCCCTGTAATCACATCACCACACAAATACAAAGATCCTAAAGAGGTCCCCCTACACTTAGGAGGTTAAAACATAAAAGGATAGATACTCGGGTTGCCTCCTGAGGAGCGCTTGTTTTTGATAACCGAGTCACGAGCCTGACTCGACCCAAAATTAGTTCATCCATGGGGAAACCTCGAATGCAATACTGGGATCAAAGACCGTGTCCTCGTTCCCGGTTGACATCAACAAAGCAGAGGCCCTTGAACTTCATGATTGAGCATAAATGATCCACGGATCATGAGTCAAATTTACTTTGAAAGTTGACAGTTTTGGCCCTTGGACTTGGTAGAATCTTGTTTAAGGCTAGGAACTTCATTGTCTTGTCATTTTAGGCCCTTGAACTTCATGATTGAGCATAAATGATCCTTGAGCTTGTTGACTTGATATTTTGACCATGTTTGAGTTTGTTCTTGACTTTTCCAAATTTGCACTTTAAGTCCTTTAACTTTGAAAGTTGTCAAGAAAGGTCCTTTGCCTTTGGTTGACTTGTCACTTTGCATCCTCCTTTTGTCTTTTCTTCATCAATAAAGGCTTGATTCCTTTTTGCTTCATATTTGTATCTTTTTACCTACACAAGCACAAACAACAAAATATACCCATAATACTGCTTTTATAAATAAAAATCAGGTATTTTGATTTGTGTTTTAGGGTGATTTGTGATATAATTGATATGAGATGTCACTCATATCAAATCCCCTACACTTGATCATTGCCATGACCTCATGCAATGTAACATTTTAAAGCACCAATGTACACTTTTCTCATAATTAATCCACCTTGGCCAATATGGAATGCATTTACACTACACTACACTATATGATGCATGATTTTGATTTAAACAATGCAATGCAAAGGAAAGCCATTATATTTATATATTTTTGGATTTTTCTTGAAATGGTTTTCATGGAAATAACTCATAAAGAAATCTAAGACTTTAATTAGTGCTTTTGTACCATGAACACTTATCATCCCCAAGTTTCACTTTCCCCATACCAAGCTTAAAACAAGATAATTGTTATCCATAAGTGAAAGTGCATCAACTTATTCATAAAGATTAATTGTGTTACACTTATACCCCCACTTATTATGCCTCTAAGACCGGTTATTATTTGAGAAAATTGCTTGAGAGCAAATTTGTCATTATTTAAAGCGTGAAATATAAGGTGTGTAAAATCTCAAAATAAGGAAGCACGTTTTTAATCCTAAGTAAGCATCTTATCCATTACTCGAAAAACCGCCCACAATTGATATAAGTCCGACTCAAAATAATAAGTCATTCGCCTTATGTGTAAGATCCTTATGTCATGCATTAATAAGTAGCTACACACTCTCTAAGGAAAGAAAAATAAAACTCACGCAATAATTTATATCCACCGCCTTTTTGAGAATTTGGATCTTCAATCCCGCACCCCGTCAAGGTAATATTAGATTGGAGCAACTATCAAATCCCTGCAACCCTTGTAAGAGTAATATTGGAATTCAATAGCTACTCTAATTTTATTTTTTTAGATTGGAGCAACTATCACTACCCCTCTTGGGAGTCTTGTATGATTGTTTTTTTATTTTTATTTTTATTTTTCTTTTTCTCTTTTTTTTCTAGCCACTCATTTTTTTCATAAGCCGCTCTTATTTTTCTCTATTCCTCACAAAGAAATTTGAGAAGAATAAAAGGAAAAACACCTGCTAAGTATTAAGCGTGACATAAGTCTAGTACATATAAAACGTTCTAACTTAGAATATTAAGACGTACTTATACCAACCATGAATCATTTTTAAAAATGCCTAAGAGACTACAAACCAATTAAAACCGTTCTTGATTATTTATTAAGAATATATACATGCGTTGACAAGAAAGTAAAGGTTACGAAAGGGGATATAAAAGCCACAAGTAATTAATATGAGGTTTTTCTAGACCTTAACACTTACTTCAAACTCTATCATCTCTTGTTCTCCACAGTTTAAAATCTCAAATAATTAGACTAGTGGATGCTTAGCCTAATAAACCAATGAAGGTCTACATGGTTAAGGCTACTTGCTAGAGAATGCTTAGATAAGCAAACTCGGGTTTAGTCAAAGTATCCATGGCGGGCCTAATATATCAAAGAAGTCTAAATTTTTTAAACCTATCCTTTATTATATTCTTTTTGTTTTTTATATTTTTGATAAAAAATAAAAGAAGAAATATATAAAATGCAAATGTGTTATGCAAATGAAAATGATTAATGCAAAAATTTATGAATGTATATTTTTATTCGCAAAAGTAGATCAAAAATTTGAAAAATGTTTGAAAAATTAATTTGCAAGTTATCATGAAGTCAATGACAAAGGTCTAGGTAAGGTCACTTCGATAGAAGACCCCCTACACTTGAGATAAACATTGTCCTCAATGTTTAAGAGTATTGGAGTAAACTCCCCTACACTTATGATTTGATAACTTTGTGATGAGATGGCATTTACACATGATCTCATCGTTCTTTTCGGGCTTTAAATGCACTAAAATGTCATAAAATACCATATATATGCTTGTGTTTGTTTACTTGTGTGTTTTGGGTATGGATATCGCGAAAAAGACAAAATCACAAGAAACAAGGAAAAACGGACACGAGAAACGAAGCCGTACAAAGAACTGGGCCCTAGTTCATGAATTATCCAAGATTAAACCTTGAAGACTTGAAGAAATACAAGATTGATCCTTAATGAATGAAGAAATGACACTTAAATCCCTTGTATATTCATAATTACAAGTTTGGTCCCTTAAGTTTGTCAAAATTACAAAAATAGTCCTTCAACTTTGAAGAAATGGCAAGATTAGTCCCTCATCAATTCTAATTTGTCAAATATGGTCCCTCATGAAGTCAAAGATACTATTAAGACCTTTGAAGATCAAGAAAGTCGAAAATCAGTCCCTCAATTATGGAAAAATGGCAAAAACAACCCTTGAAACACTTTTGCCAAAGTTTTGGGGCAAAAGTGTGAAATTCAGAACTTCAAATACAAAGGGAATACGTTTTGGTGGCAGAAAAACTTGTTTTACCTATTTCACCAAAACACAAGGACTTATTATGTTAATTCCCTAAGTTTAAACTTAACAAACACGCGCCAAACACAAATCCCCTACTAAAATTGGATCAAACGTGGCACTGTTCACACGTATGAACCCAGTTTTACTTTTTACAAAACAAAGGGGAAAAAGAAATTACCTTGGCACATGTGTGATTCACCTCACCTGAAACCCATCCCAACATTAAATCCCTCTTCTCCACTCACCAATGGACCCTACCATCTACCCTGTTACCCAATCACATCACACCCTCCTCTCCAAGTAAGGACACGTGGCCAAATCAACAGCCAAGGCTCTCTGCTTAACTAGCAAGCTAAAATGAACGGTTTTGATCATTTTGGACAGCTCACCAACATCAAACGGCATCAAGCGCTCAAGGGCATTCCTAGAAATTCATAGCTAGGGTTTTTAGCATTCTAGAACCATCTGTTAGGCCTATATAAGGAGACCTCAATTTATGAGAGTCCCTTGTTCCAGATTTTGGCTATTATCTTTGTAATTCCTTTTTATTTAAATAAAATTTAAATTTCTTAAAAATTGTGAAATCTCTTTTGTGTTTATTAAAAGTTGGTGTTAGAATAGCTGAAATCTGAGTTCCATTTGATGTTATAGACCTTCCTTAATCTTGTGGTTAAGGCACGTCTATGTTTGTTAGGTTTTCAAAGGTTCAAAAACCTTGAAATCCTTGTTTCTGTTTTACCTATTATCCTGTACTAAGCCTTAGCCAAAAGCCTTAAGCTCCTTCAAGCTTGTTAACACCAAGCCTAAGAAGAGATTTAAGATCTTGGTTGAGTTGTTTGTTCATTTGTGTTGAAGAATCATAATCATCAAAACCTTGTTCTACTTTGAACATCAGCAGGTTTTGATCCTCTTGTTGAAGTACCTTGGTCTTGTTCTAGTTGTTGAACAAGGTCCAAGGAGCATTGCTGGTCCTCCTAGGATGTTGTGGAGGACAGGTATGAGCTCTTGTTAAGATTCCTCTAAAAAATCATATGATCTTGTCTGTTTTATGATTTGGTATGTGATTTGGTGATTTTGTGTTTGTGCTTTGTGTTTTATGGTTGTAGTCTGTTAGTTGTCACCCAGTGTAGCTATTTGATCTATAAAATCAGTAGATTGTTTGAAGGATTAAGAATTTTGTTTGAAAAGTGCTTATTTAAGGATTGTTTGGGATTACTGGTTCATAAGGCCTTGTGGCTTTGTGCCCTTGGTTCTTAGGGTTTGGGAAGTCTAAACAAGTCTTAATATACAAGTTTTAGTCATTGGTTAAGTTTCTGAAAGTTTGGGAAAAGGATTTGAAGTTTTGCAAAAATCTGATAAAAGTGTTTTAGAGATTGGTCAAACACATCATATCCAATAACTTTTTTGTTTGTTGGATCTAAGGTCTGAAATCAGGTTTGGAAATAGTTTGGGTGATAAGCTATCTATTGGTTATCTGGTTGTTGAATTTGGTGGCTTATTGAGTGTGCTATAGCTTATCAAAGTTGGCTGAAGTGGTCATTTGCATCAACAAAGTGACCACCTCATTTGGTGCTTGCATTTGTATTTCTAGTATAAGGCTTGTTGTTTTGTTGCTTGGATCCTGTTTTTGTGCTGCTTGTGAGGATATTTGGCTATTTGGATTGCTATGTTGATAGCTTATAAGCTTACTGGCTTATTAGCTTATTTGTGCCAAAACTAGTCAAGTCTGCCCAACTGGTAGACCTTGATTCACAAGGTTTGTACTCAAGCCTTGACCAGCAGGGTGAAAACAAAGTTTTAACACTTCATTAAGTCTGTCAACATCCAAAATTGTGCTTGTCAGCATTTGATTTACTCTTGTCAGCGTTTGACTATTGGTCAAACTTGGTCTTATAGCTTATTGAATCTTTTTTGCTTATTGGTACATGCAACAACTTGGTTTTTGTAATAGAACTCATTTTTCTCAGCTTAATAACAAGTCTGGAAGGTTACAAGTCTATTGGTTAAGCTTTTGCTAGAAAACTAGCTTATTTGGCTTTTTCAGCCAGCTTATTGGTTCTTATAGCTTATTCTACTTGGCTTTTTGTGATTTTATTGATTGATTATTCTTAGTTAAGCTATTTGTGAGCTTTTGCAACAAACTAGAGCTTCTGAAACAGCCTAGAACTCTATCCCGACTATTTTGTCATTTTGTGGAATTGTTCTTGGCTTATTTCTGGCTTATTGAGTGTGCTTTTTCAAAATTTCTTTTTACAGATCTCTTTAGTATCCCAAAAGAAGGTTGTGTGTTTAAGAAGAGCTTATGGCATTGGCTTATTGCTTAATGGGCTTATTGGCCCAATAAGAATAAGCTGTGTGTTCATTAAGCTGTGATAAGCTCATTTTCAGCTTTTAGGCCTTCAGAGTTTTGTGTTTAGAGTTGAATTTTGAGTCAGATAGGGCTTTTCCAAGTCATTTGGGCTTATTTTGACTTTTTGGGCTAAAAAGCCCATTAAGGTTGGCTGATTTTGCTTTTAGCCCATTTGGGGGCCCATTAGGGGTATTTTGGTAATTTCACTTTCATTTTCTGATTATTTAGGTTAAAATAAACTAGTTTGCAAGTTTTTAGAATTTTTTATAATTTTTGGATTTTTAATATTATTTTAATGTTATTTTATTATTATTTTTCAAATTTCACATTTTTGCACTTTTTATATTTTTCTTAGCTTAAATACATTAAAATTGGAATTTTGCAACTCTTAGATTAATTTTATTATCTTTAGATTAATTTTTATAATTATTTTAAGTTTTAATAGTTTTTAAATCATTTTGAATAGTTTTTCTTAGTTTAAAAATTTATAAAAATAGTTTTTAATCTTTTTAGGTTATTTTAGAAGTTTACCAATTGAAAAATCTTTATTTTGGCTTTTTGATAATTAATTTGATTTTTAGGGCTTTAATTAGCATTTAAAAATTCACATTTAATTAATTAAAAGGTTTGAAAAAGTTTTGATCATTGGTAAACTCTTAGTTTATTTATTTCAATTTTTGGTGAATTTTTGGTAATTTTTAGAATTAATTTTTATTTTTTGCTCATTTTACGGTTTTACGTTTAGTCATCGTAGTAATTAATTTCACGTCTTCGTCATTCTCTTTTCTCATCCCCTTCTTTCAAATATTAATCTCAAATCTTGCTACATTTTAGTCACACACATATACCTCCTTGGGAAACGAACTTCATTAGGGTCATTTGTACACGGTTTTCCTAAACCGTCGTACTTAATACTTTCCCTACTTTACGCTCTTTGTTTTCCTAAACAAGGTGTGGTAAAACACTACAATCACTTTGCTTAACCCAATATAAGGAAAGGTCTACTATAGTGAATTCATTTTAAGCACAACGTGGTTAGAAAATCACAATAGTAACAAAGTGAACCCGATACAAGGGCCTCCTCCATAAGCTCTAATGCAAGCAATGAGAGAGAGCAACCCTACAAACATCAAGAAGACAAAAGAGAGGCATCCCTCCTACACGTATGCTCATCGATATACCCTTTATTCCTATCATACCATACTCTAGTCTAAAAGACCTAAGCCTAGTTATTCAAGCTTGATTTATGGAGTCTCTAGCTCGACTCTTCACACAATGAATAAATTCATGGGGAAAATAGGGATCTCTTGGACCATTTCTAAGGAAAAGTCCTCCCCAAAGTAATGCTTAACACGGTGCCCATTCACTTTGAAATTTGGGCCATTTGGTTGTGACAACTCAATAGTCCCATATGGAAATACTTGAGCAATGGTGAATGGAACGGACCATCGTGACTTAAGCTTACTGATTTTGGGATTTTGTGTGTGAATTGTTCGTACTCGATTCAATTCGAATTCATCACGGTTTAAGGTGGAAATATCGTATTTGGTCACTAAAAGGGGGAGCTTTTGGTTATCTATTTTAAATTAAATGACAAGAGTTTTAAAGTAAATGACAAATAACAAAACTAAATACAAAGACTTAAACGAAATAAAAAGGGACTTAATGTGATTAAAAACTTAATTAAGAGTGAATTGAAAAATAAAATGAGATAAGACAATTTAAAATTAAACTAGACAAAAAGTGGTGGGAAAGAAACAAGTTTTTTCTTTAAAAACAACTAAGTAAAATAAAAAAATTGAAACAATCAAAACTATGATCGCAACACGGATCGCACGAAGTGATCGCAGCCTACGATCGTAACAATCGATCGTAGCCTAGATCGTGGTCTAGATCACAACAAGTGGATCGTAGTGGTGGATCGTGACACTAGATCGCACCCACGATCGAAGTCTTGGATCGTGGTGAACGATCGGAACCCAGATCGTAACCTACAGATCGCAACACACGATCGTAGCCACAGATCGCAACCACTATCGCAACAGAGCGATCGTGACCTGGATCGTGGTCTGTGATCTTAGTCTTGATCGCAGTAATGTATCACAAGTAGAAACCCTTAGGTTTAGGCGATCACACTTACTCGATCGGAACAAGTAAACCCTTAAGAATATTAGGATTATAAGCAAATAAGCCGAACCGAATAAGCACTTTTTCAAAATGAGCAACTACCAAAACTTTACCAAATCAATATTAAAAAGAACTAAATAAGCTACTAATGAAAAACTTTTAAAACACTAAATAAGCAAAATTTATAAAACAACCATTAAAAAGATTAAACTTTGGAAAACACTTAAAAAGAAATAAGCTAAACAAGAAATAAGCTATAAGCCGCAATAATCTAAAACCTTAAATCATTTAAAACATTGATAGGAAGAAAAAGATAAACTTTTTAATCAAATAAGCATCAACATTAAACGAGATGCATACTTAATCTGAATCAAGATCAAAATCAAAAACAAGAAAGGTAGAATAAGATAGATGATGAAAAACTTAAACTTGAACTTGTAGATTAAGGATTGAAAATACAAGATTAAAGAAAAGCTTAAAACTTGAAAGAAAAGATGCAAGAAATATAGAGAGAGAAAGTAGAATCACCTACTTCTCTCTAAAGATATGAAAACTAAGAAAAATGACAATCTAACTAACACCCTCCTAATGAAAGATTAGGAGGATATATATAGGAGAAGGGAGGAGTGGTTTGTTTCTTCATTCTTTCTTTTTGTCTTCTCGTCTATTTAAATGACGCATCTTTCTCGACTTTGTCTCGGGATTAGTCGAATGATAAAATGAACTCGTCTTCTAATTTTCTTCTTTTAGTAGACTTGGTTCTTCGACTTTGTCAAACTTTCGTCTTTAGTCTTTTTCTTCGATAAATCTTCAGAATAGGCTTTTGACTCCGTTCTTCTTGCACTTTTGATCTTTTTGCTCTGTCTTTTGTCTTTTTCTTCGATAAAAGCCGTGAAAACCCGTGTTTTCTTCCTTTTTCACATGTTGGTCCTAAAACACAACAAAAACACAAACCACACATAATTGCGACTTTTACGACATTAAATACACGTTTTGGCTTGGTTTTTATAATAATTAAGTGGTAAAAGGATAAGTGTTTTCACACTTATTAAATACCCTATACTTGACAATTGCAATGCCCTCATGCAATGCAATAATTTCAAAGCATAGTTTACATTTTCCATCATAATTAACCTACTAGACAATAAGGAAACTAAAAAGATAGAAAATTACACAATGCTAGAAGGAAGAACAAGTAAAGAGATCGAAGACTTACATTAGGGCTTTGGTCGTCATGAATGTTTATCACCCTCAAGTTTCACGTTCCCCAAACCAAGCTTAAAAACGAGATCATTGTTATTATAAGTTAGTAAGCTAACACTCACTCATGTGGCCCAATTATTCACTTAGAATCCCTTATTCCTAGGTGTATCTCTTATATTTTATTATTGTCTTGAATGATCACGAGGATGCATTGTTGACTTATTTTGATAGTTTATTTAGGCTGAAAATAAAGTAGGATGATTTAATCAATAGTTGGCTAAAGGACAAAATCTTTTAAAACTGCTTCTCGGGACCTCATAAAGTTCATATCTTGGCGTAACTCGCTTCACGATTTAAGACATTTCTCGGACCGATATTTGGCAGTGAATTCATACTTCGAATCATAAGAGACGTTCTTGAAATAATGGTCTTCTCTTCATAATAGGAATTTCTTCACTTGAATTTTTTGAGAGATTCTTCATATTTGGACCACGACTTCTTCATTTTTCTCCAATCTTTATTTGGGATTTTGATATACAACGATCCGCCTCCTTTTAGGACATGGACCTATTTATCCTCATACCTTGCTAGGGTCTTTTCGGATAGACTTCTCCATGATCTTTAGGGGAGTATTAGCTTTTCGTCATGTGTCTCGATCCTTCACATTGATTTTTTGATAAATGATTCTTCACATTACTTTTAATCTTTAGCAAAAAAATGTTGCCCTCATGTCTTGTTAGGACCTTTTCGGACTCGCCAATTTTCGCATCCCGCTTCAATAAGTTATGTGATACCCGTGAATGTGCCGTATGATGCTAAGTTATTGTCTCAAGAGTTTTTCAGTATGAGCATCTCTCTTAAGTTGCGACTCACTTGTGGATGCGATATCCCGAGCCAACGTCGTTTATTTAATCCTATTTTATGAATATTTTTGAAATTTTTAAGAAATTTCGTTTGCTATATATTTGACGGTTTAAGTTGAAACCAACGTTTACGGTCGTAATTTTAACATTTGACGGTTTAAGAAGAACCGATGACGAATACGATACCGACGGATGCCCAAAATTTATCTTTTGTTATCGATTGATCGATATTTGAGTTTTTCGAGATTTTATTTTTATTACGTGTTAAGTCGAGTCGAAACCATATGAATACTCGTTTTGTGTGCGTTTGAACCATAAAAAAAATATTTTGAGATAGCCGGGACGAACCCCGACTCCCATAAATTTTCAAAACCGACTACTAACTCATTCCCGCTCTTTAAAAATGGTCGTTTATTTACGAGGCCAAAAGATAGCCATGTTGTCAATTTTAGCCCCTCCCATTTTACAAAAAGAGGGAGAGGAAAACACATACTTCATTTCACTTTCAAAAAAAATTAGGGTTTCCCCTCTCCTCTCCTTTAGCCGTCGCCACCACCACCCAAAACCACCACCACCAACATTTTCTTGGGTTTTTGGAAAAAGTATGCAAAGACCATCTCTTATTTCATCTTTGTAAGTCTATCTAATCATTAAAATCAAACATGCAATATCTTTAATTTTTCAAAAATTATTTTTTTAATTAAGTGGGTTTGATCTAAAAATCATGTGTCTATGTTCTTAAAAAGTGTTTATAAACATGGGATATTAATTAAAAAGGCTATAAAAACATTTTTCTTGGGTGTTTGGTTCATCATACCCCACGGCCAAGGGGGGTATTTTTGTGGTTTGATGATTTGATTTATTTTGTTGGTGGGTTTATGTTTCTAGTGATATTTACAACATTTAAAAATTAATTAAACATGTGAAATGATTTATTCATGAAATGGGTTTTTGTTTTGATTGTTCATACAAGTGATTAAGGATAGTTAGGATGTTTGGGAATGATTATAAGATGTTATAATAGGTCTAGGAATCATTAGGTGTGATTGGAATGATGATTGGTTAAGATTTTGGAAGGGTGATTTTAGACCAGATTTTTCAAGCTTGTTTTTCGTGGGTTTAACTTTGTAAACAGGTCATAAACATAGGATGTAGTTGTAGAGCGTTGTCTTAGCTTCGTTTTGGTATAAGGTAGAGCTTGCGACTCCAAACGAGTCAAAAGTTATGATATTTTGAAAGTTCGTGTACCGGGAGATGAGAATCAACACAATCCGAATTTGTGTTTGGTTTTGGGTCAAATCCCGGGGACCATAGATAGAGTTTGGTAAATGATTGAAAGTTGATTTTTGGTCTCAAACCTGCACTTGTGAGTCTGTTTTTGGACTTAGGTGTTGTATTGGTCAATGGTGTATTTTAAATGGGTCAAACAAGTCCAACATGGTCAAAGTGCAAAATCAGTCCTAAAAGTGTATGTTTAGAAATGTGATGTGTAACGAGTCATAGAAGTGAAAACTTTTCATGGGATTAAATATGGATTTTATACAGGTCATGAGGTATTTTTGTGAATTTTCTTGAAATTTATATAGGTGCTTAAGTCGTATAAAACAGCCCATACTTTTGGTAAGTACCGGCAAAGTTATAAAATTTGAAATATTTCTAATTACATAGATAGATAGTACGAGTCTAGTAATAATCACTTGTATGGAATTTTGGCGTGAGTTTATACCAACTTTGAGTGACTTAAAATATATACATACAGTACTTGAAAGTACTTGAAGGAGTTTATTCATTAGGTGTTTATTCGTTAGGTGTTGTATTTGATTTCCCGGGGGCATCCACGTCGTCGGTGACATTTCTCGTTACGTCTTCGCTAGAACCACTACTACTACGCCTGGTGAGTCTATAGCCTTGCTCTTTACATATTTCAAACGTTTTTACCCGCGAGGGGGATGCATGCTATTTAAATGAAAAGAACATAAGTCATGAATGATTGTTGGACCCGAATGTTGCCTTGAATTGTGTTGAGTACCTACTTGTAAACGTCCCTAAATTCGTGAACTATTAACTATTGTCTTGCCCTTGTGTGGGTTGGAGATAGCCGCTTATACAATTGATAGTACTGTGGGGTTGACGACCCTATCCGAGACGAGAGCTAGTACGTTGAGTATCCTCTGCGGACGGATAACTTGTGATAAGAAATAAGGTATAATTACAACTAATGCCTTTAGAAGGGGTACTGGTTTCACTTAAATCATGCCGGTCTATGTACGCGGGTGATTGAGTTAACGGATTAGTGTCACGAGCTTAAACACAATTATTAGCTATTGCTAAAGATAATATCCTTGAATAATAGATTGTGACTACGACAATGCTATTGAATGGTCATGATTGGTTTTAATACTTATGTTCAACTTATGATTTGATAAACCTATAGATTCGCTCAACCTTTGTGTTGACTTTTTTAAGCATGTGTTTCAGGTAACCAAGATTGATAGCAGCGGACCATGCGAGGATGGAAGTTGTTGTGGCTTGGCGGTCTACTTTTTTTTTCCTCCCTTTAGCACTTAAATATTTTATATTATGTCATGTGAACGAAAATGTACTTTTAGGTTAAGATTCAGTGGGTTCCTAACGCAAACTCTGTTTAGTATTATCTTGGGATTTGGAAAACTGTAGACTTGTATGTTTTTAATGTTAAATTTATGTTTAAACTTTTACGTCTCTTTGAGTCGTTTAATATAGCTTATGTGTGATGATAACTACGTAGCACCTAAATGTTGTAGTTCCGCTGCGCATAGCATTTGTTGGGGGTGTTTTAGATTGGTATCAGAGCCATGAGTTATAGAGAACTAGGTCAACTTGAAAAATCCTAAACTATAACTTTTGGTGTCGTAAGAAATTGTCCAAGCACACAACTATCCTGCATGGCTCCGGTAAGATTTCTTTAGCATTGCTTTATATTTTAGATGTATCCCTCAAACTGACACGAATTCCCTAGTATTTAGTAAGTAAATACTATGATATATATTAAGATATATTGTTGTGTACGTTGAGTACTTATTATCGTAATTTACAAATTCTCGTAAGATTATCTTATATGTTGCATGTATTTGGCATAACGGGCTACATTGCATTACATGGCAACACTGCGTTGTAATCCTACGTGTATGTAGGAATGATTGTATGTATAGGTATGTATATACTATGGTATTTAAAGGCATTGCACGTGAAGCAACGGTCCTTGCGTGATTATTGTACATTTAAAATGCGGTTTTGTTGAGAATTCGGCCTTACCGCTAATTATCAATCTTGATAATTAAATTATTGTTCGAATAACCGAGTGTGAACCTCGTTTGATACTCTAGATACGTAAATAATTCTTCGTAACATATTGTATATTGACTAGATCGATCTCGATTGTCATTATCGCATCGTGATGTGTCATTTTTGGGACTTCTTCTTTTTGGAACATAATTTACCTATATATATTATTTTATTTCCTTTATCCCTAATGGGTTTGATATATTAGTTCGCGTAACTATAACAATAGAAGAAGTATAATCAACGATGTGTGCATCGTAGCGGCGAATCGTGTGTATATTATGAAACATGTTTGAGGCGTATCGCTATTTAATCGTTTTTATCATCCTACTTGGATTTAAATATGCGTTTTAAGGATAGACTAGCGTTGTGATCAATCGCGATAAATTGAAATTTGGTTGGTTTGTGTTAATTTTGTGGTGTACGTTTTCGAGACTCATCCGAGGCCGATAACAACACTTAGTTGACACACGTATTCTCGCTTCGTTTATTTCATTTTCTTTTTGTTGTTTCATTATTTTGAATTCGATATTATACATGACGAGGTCCGGCATTTGTGTGAGTTAAATAAGCATTAAACTTTGTTGATCGAATGATTTAAACATAAAGTGTTTTACATATTAAATAAACGGTGAATGAAATTTTTGGATAAAAATGACCTATGGTGTGTCTTATAACAAGTAGAATTTTTATAGAGAATAAATGGATAAAGTGAAATTATTTTTCTTTTAACGTTGGTTAGTAGATCATAATAAGTAATTATTATTACTCGTAAAACCCTTGTTTTCATATATTAATAATTTGATACTAAAAGCTTGTGATGGAACTGTCAAAATTTGTTTAATTTAATTTGAGAAAGGAGTTATTGGTAAAATTAACGATATGACTATCGAGTATATGTAGCTTTGGGCTTGATATGAATTAAATTTTTGGGTCATTATGGCAAACTTTTTGCGTATTTTGTAATATAAAACATGAGTAGAAAAATTAGTCATGTGTTTTGGAGCTAGAGACTTTGAAAAATTGGTTTTATTTTAAACATAAGGTCAAGTTATAATTATGAATGCGTTGGTATAAACTGGAACTCGTCACTTGTTGTAGTGAATAAACTGGGATAAAACCGGAATGTACACATTAAGTGAGAAATTATAATGCTTGAAATAAATTATAAAATGTTGGTGGAACGTCATTATATTCCGCTACGAGATGTGTTAATTTTTAATCGTTTGATAACGGGCTAAGGATTAAAAGTTGAATTTTATATATTTTGGAAATAATTGAAATAAGCACTTTGATTATTTATTTTATTATTCTTATTGTGATTCGAGTGTTGACTAAAATCAGTAAATTATTCAAGATGATACTACGTGAAACCTCTTTATCATTTGAGTCGAATTGCGCGAATATGATTTAACAAAACAGTTTTAAGAAAGACATGTGTATAATAAAAAGTCAAGATTAATTTTAAGAGTCAATTGGACAAATTCGAGTCGTGTTGGATACTTGTATATATGTGATAAGGTAAGCCGTAATAATAATAACGTAAAACTTTGAAAATTCTTACTATGTACGTTTTTGGTACTTAAGCTATGGATATTCATGAGATTTTAATACAAATATTGAGATTTTCAAACCAAATGATTTCATCGATTATGATGACCGAGTCACCGCATCAGCTAATGTTAATAATTTCCTAGAGATTAAAATTTTCCAGAAATAAAAACTTTGTAATGATTGAAACATGAAAGGTATAAATTCTTTAATGGTGTAACACAAATTGAAAATGTGCAAATATTAGGTTTTACAATGTACAAGGTAACCTTAAGTAGAAAATGAAAATGGATTACCCAACACACGCCTACTTGTATATTATTTGATAAAGACGTATATCTAATGTTTTGAGTCACGATGGTTCGATCGTGCGACATCCCTTTTTTGATTTTGCGAGTCTATCTGAACTTAGGTAGTCCTTTGATTTTTCGTTTTAATATTGTTCATGGTATGAAACCATTATTTATTTTTGAATTGCTACTTCGCTAGTACTTGATAGTGAGGGTATGTCACCCGGTGTATTTTTGTCCTGTTCATGGACGCCGTAACTTTTCTTCTTTCGGTTAACGGAACCTGAAATTCTGTATTTACTTGAATGATACTATAAATCTTCATTAAAGTGTTTATTTATTTATTATTTAACAAAAGCGAGGAGGCGAAGCCGCTTTTCCGAATTGTAGAGGTGAAAGAACTCGATCTTCCCGGTGAAATTGTTTCTATTCGGCCAGGTGATTCTTCTCATCTCCCCGTATACCTAAGTTGGTGGAATGTGTGTGCAACTCGAGACGATGGGAATTATGATTGTTGTTCTATTTTTGACGCTTGTGTTGATATTCAATATTTACTTCATGTATTCGTAGATTGCTGTTAATTATTCTGAAACTCTTGTCATATCTTCAAAGTATCTTCATTTCTAATGCAGTTAAATTTCCGTTGGCAAATATATTGCTCGTTTACCTCGTTCGATCTCATTGATTTTTGATTTTATTACTTGTTGTGCTTGCAATGATCTTAAATCTTGAACCACCTTACCATTGATTAGTGAGTAATCTATTTTGAAAATATGTATGAGTTTGTTAAATGGTTCGTTCAACCAAACGTAAATGGTGTCGATTTATTTATTTAAGTCATTTATTTATTTTTCTCATAAAAAGGCAAAGTAATAGTATGTTTTGAAATGGAAGAAAAATATTTGATTTGTTTCCTTAGAACGATGGTAGCAATATTGTCCCATTTCAAATTTTATTTAAACGATTTAATGATTTTGAATATTTGGTCGAAAACTTTCATAGTCATATTTGGTATGTAATAATAATGTTGTTTTGTCACTCGATCCTCGATTATGCACAGCTTAGCTAACTATGTATAATTCAGGAAGAGTCATGTTTTGTTGGTTGTCGTTGCTTGGTCCTTAGGTATGCATGATCTAGCTAATTATGCATAGTTTAGGAAGGGCACTATCGTTTTAAATAAATTGGTCATCTTTAAACTTGTAGTGTTTTGATAAATGTTTGGACGAGAACGCTTTTAAAACGGTGGATCCTTTTGCAAGTAATCGTATTCTCCTTGATTCCTAAAGAAAATTTTTGAATTTTCTTGTGATTCCTTGAAATCTTTCTTTTCGTTTGGCGTTGACTTAGTACGTCACCGTGACCGAGTAAATTTTGGAAAAATGTTTTTTTATGTGTTGTGTGTAACGTGTGAATTTTATCGGAATCGATAGGGTGTTGATGAAATACCAAAGGGACTCGTACCAACACTGAGACGGAATTTTAACAAAAATAGAAGACTTCCGAAGTAGAGGAAATCCGAGTTTGAGTAACTCTCAGGGAAATGACGAAGACTTCTCCTACATCGAATGTATCGTACTTTATTTGCTTCTTTTCTTGTTCTTTTGATATGACAACGACACATGATAAATTGTTGAAGTTTACCAACTGTGCATCGGTAGTTAGAAGACAATTACATTTGCCCCCTTCGTATATTCAAAGTAAGGAATCCTCTTTGCTTGACTCGATTTTCTTTGATCATCGATGGTTAAACGATAGATAGCCATAGTTGATGTTTTTGTGGTAAACCCTTGCCTTTTATGTATTTATGTGGTAAGTGATCTGGACAAGTGATCGTAAGTTGTGAGAACTTGAGACGACATTGTCCAATGAAGTCCGATCATGGAGAACACGTGCCATGTAATATATTTTTTGTAATGTGAACGATGATGCTTATTGAGATTTTGACCACGTTTGGGACGAAAGTGAGATGGTGTTGTTGTAATATCTTTTGGGGTATGGATCCGTGTGTGAGCACCCTGCGATGACATATGTATGTATTTTTCTTTCTTTATGGATATGCATTCATAGCTAGCAAGCTTGTGAACCTTCTTTAACTTACAATTTTCTTTTGACTGGACTCATCCGAGAATCATGTCAAATATTCTTATTTTATCATGGCTTGGCCGATTAGCAAGCATGGGATTAACTTGATTGAACTCATTTACTTGGCATGGTTTAGCTATGTTGCAAACATGCCGTAATGAGGTTGTATGTGTTTTATTATGGCTTTTATGTTTGATTGGGTGTGATGTTTTCGAGAGAGTGATGTATACATCGAATGATTTTTTTTGTATCGATGAATTCGTTTTTGATGAAATAGGTTTGTATGTACCTAATATTACGATAAGGTGATTTTGTACGACTAGTATTTATTACTTCGTTTTATATATTCTGAACGTTTTCGATGGGGTCATGTGCGACTCGTGCGATTTTCTTTGTGAGTAGTTATTTTTATGAAACCGATGAACTAAGTGAAAGGACGATTAGAACGTTAGAAGACATGTTCCGAACGTGTGTGATTGATTTTGATAGTTGTTGAGATCGACGCTTGCCGTTGGTAGTACCCTTGTACAATGACATTTACCATGTTAACAATGAAGACGCAACATTTGAAGAATTACGTTGATGAAAATATAGATCACCAGTTGGATGGAATGAAGTAGGAAAAAGTCAGTTGAATGGACTTGAAATGATTCGAGAGGCTGCGGAAGAGATGGTGTAGATTAAGAATCACTTGCTAACCGCGAGAAGCTGTGAGAAGAGATGTGTTGATAACAGTAGGAAGAATTTGGGAAATTGAAGTGGAGACCATGGATCGAGATGTTAAGAGATTGAAGCAAGGTATAATACTCATTGTGAAGGTGTAATGGAACCCGAGACGTGAACCGAAGTCCACATTGGAACGTGAATACTTCTTTTGGAAGAAGTACACTTATCTTTCTAGTAGTAAGAAATGCGAGTATAAGAACCGGAGAGCGCCGGGACGTCGCTCCCGTAAGGAGGGGAGGATGTGATACCCGTGAATGTGACGTATGATGCTAAGTTATTATCTCAAGAGTTTTTCAGTATGAGCATCTCTCTTAAGTTGCGATTCACTTGTGGATGTGATATCCCGAGCCCAACGTCGTTTATTTAATCCTATTTTATGAATATTTTTGAAATTTTTAAGAAATTTCGTTTGCTATATATTTGACGGTTTAAGTTGAAACCAACGTTTGCGGTCGTAATTTTAACATTTGACAGTTTAAGAAGAACCGATGACGACTACGATACCGACAGATGCCCAAAATTTATCTTTTGTTATCGATTGATCGATATTTGAGTTTTTTGAGATTTTATTTTTATTACGTGTTAAGTCGAGTCGAAACCATATGAATACTCGTTTTGTGTGCGTTTGAACCATAAAAAAAATATTTTGAGATAGCCGGGACGAACCCCGACTCCCATAAATTTTCAAAACCGACTACTAACTCATTCCCGCTCTTTAAAAATGGTCGTTTATTTACGAGGCCAAAAGATAGCCAAGTTGTCAATTTTAGCCCCTCCCATTTTACAAAAAAGAGGGAGAGGAAAACACATACTTCATTTCACTTTCAAAAAAAAATTAGGGTTTCCCCTCTCCTCTCCTTTAGCCGTCGCCACCACCACCCAAAACCACCACCACCACCATTTTCTTGGGTTTTTAGAAAAAGTAAACAAAGACCATCTCTTATTTCATCTTTGTAAGTCTATCTATCCATTAAAATCAAACATGCAATATCTTTAATTTTAAAAAAATTATTATTTTTAATTAGGTGGGTTTGATCTAAAAATCATGTGTCTATGTTCTTAAAAAGTGTTTATAAACATGAGATATTAATTAAAAAGGCTAGAAAAACATTTTTCTTGGGTGTTTTGTTCATCATACCCCACGGCCAAGGGGGGTATGTTTGTGGTTTGATGATTTGATTTATTTTGTTGGCGGGTTTATGTTTATAGTGATGTTTGCAACATTTAAAAATTAATTAAACATGTGAAATGATTTATTCATGAAATGGGTTTTTGTTTTGATTGTTCATACAAGTGATTAAGAATAGTTAGGATGTTTGAGAATGATTATAAGATGTTATAATAGGTCTAGGAATCATTAGGTGTGATTGGAATGATGATTTGTTAAGATTTTGGAAGGGTGATTTTAGACCAGATTGTTCAAGCTTGTTTTTCGTGGGTTTAACTTTGTAAACAGGTCATAAACATAGGATGTAGTTGTAGAGCGTTGTCTTAGCTTCGTTTTGGTATAAGGTAGAGCTTGCGACTCCAAACGTGTCAAAAGTTATGATATTTTGAAAGTTCGTGTACCGGGAGATGAGAATCAACACAATCCGAATTTGTGTTTGGTTTTGGGTCAAATCCCGGGGACCATAGATAGAGTTTGGTAAATGATTGAAAGTTGATTTTTGGTCTCAAACCTGCACTTGTGAGTCTATTTTTGGACTTAGGTGTTGTATTGGTCAATGGTGTATTTTAAATGGGTCAAACAAGTCCAACATGGTCAAAGTGCAAAATCAATCCTAAAAGTGTATGTTTAGAAATGTGATGTGTAACGAGTCATAGAAGTGAAAACTTTTCATGGGATTAAATATGGATTTTATACAGGTCATGAGGTATTTTTGTGAATTTTCTTGAAATTTATATAGGTGCTTAAGTCGTAGAAAACAACCCGTACTTTTGGTAAGTACCGGCAAAGTTATAAAATTTGAAATATTTCTAATTACATAGATAGATAGTACGAGTCTAGTAATAATCACTTGTATGGAATTTTGGCGTGAGTTTATACAAACTTTGAGTGACTTTAAATAAATACATACAGTACTTGAAAGTACTTGAAGGAGTTTATTCATTAAGTGTTTATTCGTTAGGTGTTGTATTTGATTTCCCGGGGGCATCCACCTCGTCGGTGACATTTCTCGTTACGTCTTCGCTAGAACCACTACTACTACGCCAGGTGAGTCTATAGACTCTCTCTTTACATATTTCAAACGTTTTTACCCGCGAGGGGGACGCATGCTATTTAAATAAAAATAACATAAGTCGTGAATGGTTGTTGGACCCGAATGTTGCCTTGAATTGTGTTGAGTACCTAGTTGTAAAAGTCCCTAAATTCGTGAACTATTAACTATTGTCTTGCCCTTGTGTGGGTTGGAGATAGCCGCTTATATAATTGATAGTACTATGGGGTTGACGACCCTATCCGAGACGAGAGCTAGTACGTTGAGTACCCTCTGCGGACGGATAACTTGTGATAAGAAATAAGGTATAATTACAACTAATGCCTTTAGAAGGGGCACTGGTTTCACTTAAATCATGCCGGTCTATGTACGCGGGTGATTGAGTTAACGGATTAGTGTCACGAGCTTAAACACAATTATTAGCTATTGCTAAAGATAATATCCTTGAATAATAGATTGTGAGTACGATAATGCTATTGAATGGTCATGATTGGTTTTAATACTTATGTTCAACTTATGATTTGATAAACCTATAGATTCGCTCAACCTTTGTGTTGACTGTTTTAAGCATGTGTTTCAGGTAACCAAGATTGATAGCAGCGGAGCATGCGAGGATGGAAGTTGTTGTGGCTTTGGCGGTCTACTTTGTTTTTCCTCCCTTTAACACTTAAATATTTTATATTATGTCATGTGAACGAAAATGTACTTTTGGGTTGAGATTCAGTGGGGACCTAACGCAAACTCTGTTTAGTATTATCTTGGGATTTGGAAAACTGTAGACTTGTATGTTTTTAATAATGTTAAATTTATGTTTAAAATTTTACGTCTCTTTGAGTCGTTTAATATAGCTTATGTGTGATGATAACTACGTAGCACCCAAATGTTGTAGTTCCGCTGCGCATAGCATTTGTTGGGGGTGTTATAAGTTATGCCTTGGCTATGAACTCTAATTAATACCGAGCAAATTTTAAATGCTCTTGTGTTAGAAGCTAAGTAACTTTTCAAATCGTACAACCTTACTTATTGCAATTATTTTTATTAACAGGCGATGGGAGAAAAAGCTCATAATTAACTCACATAAATTCATGAAAGAATACCAAACTTATAATTGACTCTATCATCTCTCGTTCTCCAGAATTTAAAAATCTCAAGGAATGAGACTCGTGGATGCTTAGCCAATTAAATCAAGTTTTGGGTTTTCAAGTCATCTATAGGATCTTACAACTTCTTAGACTTTTTCGAGTTTAGAATTCGCATTTTAAAGGTCCCTTGATAAACGACTTTCTAGGATCAATTATAGGAACTTGCGAAAACTTCTTGTTCTTAACCCGTAAAAGTTAAGACTTTCGCGTTTTAAAGTTTCCTATATAAAATCCTAGCAAAACTTGACTTAAACACGTTAAGGATACTAGCTAGAGTAAACTTGGATAAGTAAACTCGGGTTGAGTCAAAAGATTTACGACGGGCCTAATATATCAAAGATATCTAAACTTATTAAAACCATTTTATTCCTTTATTTTTTTTTAATTTTTTTTTTAAAAAAAGCTTTATTTTTGAAATGAAATATATACATACGATTTTATAACAAAAGGAAAGAACATAAAAGAGAATAAATGAAAAATACTACTTGGCCAAAATAGATCCAAAATTTTGAAAAATGTCGAAAAATTATATTTTCCGATTAAAATGAGGACGTATTCATGGAAAAGCACACTTAACTTCGATAGAAGTCCCCCTACACTTGATCTAAACATTGTCCTCAATGTTTAAGCATGTGGGAGTAAACTCTCCTACACTTAGGACATTGTGCACTTTGTTTAAATCTTGCTAAGGAAGAGACAACTAAAGTGATTCCTATTTTAATATTGAAAAATATAAAATAGTGAAATAAAAGAGTTTAGGATAGAACCGGGAAGACGGGTACACGGGATCACGATTTATCAAAAGTCATCAAAAGTGGATCTTGAAAGTTGTAATCCCTGCACATCATAAGAAAGAAAAGAACAAACACCTATGTAGCTTCCCCTACACTTATTATGAAAACGGGTAAAAGATATATCAACGGGTTGCCTCCTGAGAAGCGCTTGTTTTTGTTAACCGAGTCACGAGCCTGACTCGACCCATAACTAATTCAAGGGAAACGTGGCAAGGGATGGAATCATCTCATGAGAGATGTCCTCACCAAAGTATAACTTAACACGTTGGCCATTCACCTTAAAGTTAGGCCCATTTGGTTGAGAAAGCTCAATGGTGCCATAAGGGAAGACTTTAGCGACGGTGAATGGACCGGACGAACGACTTTTCAGCTTTCCAGAAAAAAATTTCAACCAAGAGTTAAAGAGTAAAACTTGATCACCTATGTGAAACTCTCGGTTCTTAATCCTAGAATCATTGAAGAGCTTGGTTTTATCCTTGTAGATCAATGAATTCTCATAATCTTCATTCCTCAGTTCATTTAGTTCATTGAGTTGGAACTTCCTGAGATCACCGGCTTTGTTGATATCAAAATTAGCCCATTTCAAGGCCCGATAAGCCTTATGTTCCAACTCAATTGGGAGGTGGCATGCCTTTCCGTACACACGACGATGAGGAGTGCAACCAATAGGTGTCTTATAGGCGGTACGGAAAGCCACAAAGCATCATCTAACTTATCGGCCCATGAGGCACGATGCTCTCCCACGGTACGCTCTAAGATTCTCTTAAGACAAAGATTAGAAATCTCGGCTTGACCATTAGTTTGTGGATGATACGTGGTGGAAAGACGGTGATTGACACCATACTTAGCCATGACTCGTGCAAATTGATCTTTGCAAAAATGAGTCCAGCGATCACTGATGATAGCACGAGGAACACCGAATCGAGCAAATAATTGTTTCAGAAAGTTCACAACCACCCTCGCATCCTTAGTAGGTAAAGCCTTTACTTCAACCCATTTGGATACGTAGTCAACGGCTACGAGGATGTACTTGTTCCCTTTGGATGATGGAAATGGCCCCATAAAGTCAATGCCCTATACGTCAAAGATTTCACATTCTTGGAAGAAATTTTGAGGCATCTCATCTTTATTTGTGATCTTGCCTTGTCTTTGGCAAGCATCACAATGTTTAACCATTTCATGAGCGTCATGATAAATGGTGGGCCAATAAAATCCAGAGTCGAAAACTTTCTTCGCGGTATAGTTAGGACAAAAGTGACCGCCGGTGGGTCCTTTGTGGAAAGCTTCTAGGATTAGTAAAGCTGTCGGCCCATCAACACACCTACGATTGACAAGATCCGCACATTGCTTGAAAAGGTAAGGGTTGTCCCAATAATAATGTTGAATTTCCTTGAAGAACTTTTTCTTTTGTTGGGACATTAACCCTTCCATAAGAACACCACCCGCTAAATTGTTTGCAATGTCCGCAAACCATGGGGTATCGTCAAGATTGGAGTTAATAGACATTAAGGCCTCAAGGGGAAAGATTCATTAATCTCTTGATTTGGAAGTTCCCCTTGATAAGGATCCTCAAGTCTACTAAGATGATCCGTGGCTAGGTTTTCTACTCCCTTTTTATCACGAATTTCAATTTTGAATTCTTGAAGGAGTAAAACCCAACGAAGAAGTATTGGTTTAGAATCTTGTTTCGTTAACAAGTACTTCAATGTGGAATGATCGGTGTACACAATAGTGGTGGAAAGGACAAGATAGGGGCGGAATTTTTCAAAAGCATACACTACAACTAAAAGCTCTTTTTCGGTAGTTGTATAATGAAATTGAGCCCCCGTCATTATCTTGCTAGCGTAATGGATTGGTTAGAAATGTTTGTTAATTCTTTGTCCCAAAACCGCTCCAATAGCAAAGTCGCTAGTATCACACATCAATTCAAAAGGTAACTCCCAATTAGGGTTAACTAAGACCGGTGCCTTAGTTAATTTATCCTTAAGAAGATTGAAAGATTCGATACACTCTTTAGAAAAGATAAAAGGAGTATCTTTTTCCAAGAGGTGGGTCATCGGGTGAGCGATCTTAGAAAAATCTTGAATGAATCGATGATATAAGCCCGCATGACCAAGAAAACTTCTCACACCCTTCACGGTTGAAGGAGGAGGTAATTTAGCAATCACAACGACTTTAGCACGGTCGACTTCAGTACCGGCTTTGGAAATTTTATGACCAAGAACAATACCTTCTTTTACCATGAAATGGCATTTTTCCTAATTAAGAACAAGACGAGTGTCTTCACACCGATTAAGCATACGTTCTAAATTGGCAAGGCAAGAAGAGAAAGAAGCACCATTGACCGAGAAATCGTCCATAAAGACTTCCATAGTTTCTTCAACCATGTCATGGAATATAGCCATCATACACCTTTAGAAAGTCCCAGGAGCATTGCATAAGCCAAAAGGCATTCTTTTGTAAGCAAACGTTCCATAAGGACAAGTGAATGTGGTTTTCTCTTGGTCTTTTGGATCAATAGGAATTTGAAAATACCCGGAGAAACCGTCTATGAAGCAATAGTAGTCATTGCCCGCTACACGCTCGAGCATTTGATCCATGAAAGGAAGAGAAAACTGATCCTTGCGAGTGGCATCATTGAGCTTGCGATAGTCTATACAAACTCGCCAACCCGTGACAAGTCGAGTAGGAATCAACTCATTGTTTTCATTGGGAACAACGGTTATTCCGCCTTTCTTAGGCACACAATGGACGGGACTAACCCATGGCGAATCCGAAATAGAGTAAATCATTCCGATATCTAGAAGTTTGATGACATCTTTCTTGATGATGTCATGAATTTTTGGATCAACCCTTCTTTGGCTTTGGATTGTGGGTTTAAAGTCATCTTCCATGAGAATTTTATGAGTACAAAAGTTAGGATCAATTCTGCGAATATCAGAAATTTTCCAAGCAATTGCTTCCTTATGATTTTTGAGCACATCGATAAGTCGAGATTTTTCATCCTCATTTAAGTCCTTTGCAATGATGACGGGTAACTTCTTCTTGTCTTCTAGGAAACCGTATTCAAGATGAGACGGTAAATCCTTAAGCTCTGAATCCAGAGGATTGTCGATGGATGGCTTAGTCAAATTCGGATCATCGTTTGTAATTTCCATAGGAGAATGTGGAGAAATATGGTCCTCATTGAGAAGTTTCTCAATGGTACGAATGTCTTCTTCCCAATCGGTGGGAGAATCATCATATTTTAAGTCCAAATCCCCTAAAGTTGCTTCAAATTATTTCAAAAGAAAATCACTTTCTCCAAATGGAGTCAGTGATGGAGCAATAGAGGCAACTGTCTCAACAATAGGTAGAGAAGAAAAACCACTTTTACAAGCGTCTTTGAAATGTTCTTCACAAGCCTCATCAAGTACGTCAATGAAATTACTGCTCTTTTGTTCATAAGGTTGCTTAGAAAGTTTACCCATGTTGAAGACGATTTTTTCGTCATCAACTCTCATGATTAATTCTCCCGCGACAACATCAATAAGAGTGCGACCGGTCCTCAAGAATGGACGTCCAACGATTAATGGAACACGGGGATCCATCTTGTAGTCAACGACAACAAAATCTGCCGGAAAGGTGAATTTGTCGACACCGACGAAGACATCTTCGGCCTCTTCCACCGGATAAGCAACCGTACGGTTAGCTTGTTCCAATATCATTCGTGTGGGGACCTGATCGGGTAGAGATAATTGTTTCCAAACGCTTAAAGGCATTAAGTTGATACTAGCACCTAGATCGGCTAGGGCCATATAATTCTCTACCCCGGGAAAGTTGCAAGGAATGAGAAAGTGACCCAGATCAACAAGTATGGTTGGTAATTTCCTCAAGAGAACCGCGGAGCAATTCTCATTAAGTTGAGTTTGAGCAATATCAAGGAGTTTTTCCTTATTACTGAGAAGATCTTTGAACATTTTAGCATATTTAGGCATGTGAGCGAGAGCCTCGACAAAGGAGATGTTGAAATTTAATTGTTTAAACATTTTAAGAAAGTTAGAAACTTGAATATCATCCTTGCTCTTCAAATTCTCTTTCCTCAACCTTGAAGGATAAGGTATGTCGGGTTGGGATGAAGGATTTGGAATGGATTGCTCACTCACATCCTTGGGTGGAGGAGGGGTGGAAGTAGAAGGTGGAGGAATTTGTGAAGGGGGCTCGTTATCCTTTGTTACAATCACCGGCAGCGGCGTCATTTAATTTTGGGATTTTATGTGTGAATTGTTCATACTCGATTCAATTCGAATTGATCACGGTTTAAGGTGGAAATATCGTATTTCGTCACTAAAAGGGGGAGATTTTTGTTATCTATGTTAAATTAAATGACAACAGTTTTAAAGTAAATGACAAAATAACAAAACTAAATAGAAAGACTTAAATGAAATACAAAAGGGACTTAAAGTGATTAAAAACTTAATTAAGAGTGAATTTAAAAATAAAATAAGATAAGACAATTTAAAATTAAACTAGACAAAAAGTGGCGGGAAAGAAACAAGGTTTTTTTTAAAACAACTAAGTAAAATAAAATAAAAACTGAAACAATCAAAACTATGATCGCAACACGGATCGCACCAAGTTATCGCAGCCTACGATCGTAACAGTCGATCGTAGCCTAGGTCATTGTCTAGATCGCAACAAGTGGATCGCAGTGGTGGATCGTGACACTAGATCGCACCCACGATCGAAGTCTTGGATCGTGGTGAACGATCGGAACCCAGATCGTAGCCTACGGATCGCAACACACGATCGTAGCCACAGATCGCAACCACGATCGCAACAGAGCGATTGTGACCTGGATCGTGGTCTGTGATCTTAGTATTGATCGCAGTAATGGATCGCAAGTAGAAACCCTTAGGTTTATGTGATCACACTTACTCGATCGGAACAAGTAAACCCTTAAGAATATTACGATGGGGTACAATAAGCAAATAAGCCGAACTGAATAAGCACTTTTTCAGAATGAGCAACTACCAAAACTTTACTAAATCAATATTAAAAAGAACTAAATAAGCTACTAATGAAAAACTTTTAAAACACTAAATAAGCAAAATTTATAAAACAAACTTTAAGAAGATTAAACTTTGGAAAACACTTAAAAAGAAATAAGCTAAACAAGAAATAAGCTATAAGCCGCAATAATCTAAAACCGTAAATCATTTAAAACATTGATAGGAACAAAAAGATAAACTTTTTAATCAAATAAGCATCAAGATTAAACGAGATGCATACTTAATCCGAATCAAGATCAAAATTAAAAACAAGAAAGGTAGAATAAGATAGATGATGAAAAACTTGAACTTGAACTTGTAGATTAAGGATTCAAAATACAAGATTAAATGAAAAGCTTAAAACTTGAAAGAAAAGATAGAAGAAATCTAGAGAGAGAAAGTAGAATCACCCACTTCTCTCTAAAGATATGAAAAACTAAGAAAAATGACAATCTAACTAACACCCTCCTAATAAAAGATTAGGAGGGTATATATAGGAGAAGGAGGTGTGGTGTGTTGCTTCTTTCTTTCTTTTTGTCTTCTCGTCTTTTTAAATTACTCGTCTTTCTTGACTTTGTCTCGGGATTAGTCGAATGATAAAATGAAATCGTCTTCTAATTTTCTTCCTTTAGTAGACTTGGTTCTTCGACTTTGTCAAACTTCCGTCTTTAGTCTTTTTCTTTGATAAATCTTCAGAATAGGCTTTTGACTTCCGTTCTTCTTGCACTTTTGATCTTTTGACTTCGTATTTTGTCTTTTTCTTCAATAAAATCCCCTGAAAGCCCGTGTTTTCTTCCTTTTTCACATTTTGGTCCTAAAACACAACAAAAACACAAACCACGCATAATTCTGACTTTTACGATATTAAATACATGTTTTGCCTTGGTTTTTATTATAATTAAGTGGTAAAAGGATAAGTGTTTTCACACTTATTACTTGCCCGCAAAGAGTTTCAACCTTGAGTTAAAGAGGAGAACCGGCTCTCCAACTTTGATCTTAGCATCATGCAATTGCTTGGTCTTTTCCTTGTAAAGCCATAAGTTTTCATAGGCATTTCTTAGTTCATTCATCTCATTAACTTGGTCTTTCCTATGTGAACTGGCTTGGTTTAAATAAAAGTTAGCCCATTTAAGAGCCCATGAAGCCTTATGTTCTAACTCAAATGGGAGGTGGCATGCCTTTTCATAAACAAGCCTATAAGGAGTACAACCAATTGGTGTCTTAAAATCCGTCCTAAAAGCCCACAAAGAATCATCAAGCTTATCCGACCAAGAAGCTCGATGCTCTCCCACCGTTCTTTCTAAAATTCTCTTTAAACCACGATTTGTGACCTCGGTTTGCCCATTGGTTTGAGGGTGATGCGCGGTAGAAACTCTACGGTTAACACCATACTTCTTCATGACTCTTGTAAATTGATCATTACAAAAATGAGTCCCACATTATGATAGCCCGAGGTACACCAAATCTAGCAAACAATTTCTTGAATAACTTGACTACAACTCTAGCATCATTGGTAGGCAAGGCTTTAGCCTCAACCCACTTAGAAACGTAGTCCACAGCTACGAGTATGTACTTATTTCCCTTTAATGATGGAAAAGGTCCCATGAAATCTATACCCCATACATCAAAAATCTCACATTCTTGTATGAAATTTTGTGGCATCTCATCTCTTTGATTAATTTTTCCTTGTCTTTGACAAACATCACAAAATTTCACCATCTCTTGGGCATCTTTGTAAATGGAAGGCCAATAGTAACCCAAATCAAAGACTTTCTTAGCCGTGTAGTTGGGCCCAAAATGGCCCTTCGTGGGTCCTTTATGGCAAGTGTCTAATATCTTAAATGCTTCGGGCCCGTCTACACAACGTCTTATGATTTAGTCAGCACATTGCCTAAAGAGTTAAGGGTCATCCCAAAAGTAATATTTTGATTCCTTGAGAAACTTATTCTTTTGTCGGGAAGTGAAACCCTCAATAAGCCCACATTCCCCATAAGATAGTTTGCAATATTCTCAAATCAAGGGGTGGCATCCTCTTATGAAGAGATAGACATGAGTTCCTCAAGTGGAAAGGATTTATTTATTTCCTTATGAGGTAATTCTCCTTGAAAAGGATGCTCAAGTCTACTCAAGTGATCCGCCACTAAATTCCTGGCTCCTTTCTTATCATGGATTTCAATAGAAAACTCTTGTAGCAACAAAACCCATCTCAAAAGTCTAGGCTTAGCATCTTGCTTTGTCATGAGGTACTTGAGAGCGGAATGATACGTATACACTATGGTCTTCGAAATCACAAGATAGGGTCTAAATTTCCCAAAGGCATAAACAATAGAAAGAAACTCTTTTTCTGTAGTGGTATAATGAAGTTGAGCACCTGTCATTGTCTTACTCGCATAGTGTATAGGTTGGAAATTCTTATTAACTCTTTGTCCCAAAACGGCCCCCATGGCATAATCACTAGCATCACACATGAGTTCAAAAGGCAAATCCCACATTTGTGATACCAAAACGGGAGCCTTAGTCTATTTTTCCTTAAGAATCTCAAAAGACTCTAAACACTCTTGTGTGAATATGAAAGTAGCCTCTTTTTCTAAGAGGTGGGTCATGGGTCTTGCTATCTTAGAAAAGTCTTATATAAAACGTCTATAGAAACCCGCATGACCCAAAAAACCTCCTAACTCCTTTCACCGTGGTAGGTGGGGGAAGTTTGGCAATAATATCTATTTTAGCTCGATCCACTTCTAAACCTTTGTTGGATATCTTATGTCCCAAAACTATCCCTTCTTTGACCATGAAATGGCATTTCTCCCAATTCAGAACAAGACGTGTTCTTCACACCTCTTTAGCATACGTTCTAAACTGGAGAGACAAGAAGTGAATAAATCTCCAAAGACCGAGAAATCATCCATGAAAACTTCCATAGTGTGCTCAATCATGTCATGAAACATTGCCATCATATACCTTTGGAATGTCCCCAGGGCATTGCACAAGCCAAAAGGCATTCTCTTATAAGAAACTGTGCCATAGGGATAAGTCAATGTGGTCTTTTCTGGGTATTTGGAAATAACCCGAGAATCCATCTAGAAAGCAATAGTACTCATTCCCCGCTAAGCGTTCAGGCATTTGGTCCATGAAAGGTAATGGGAATGATCTTTCCTAGTCGCATCATTAAGCTTCCTATAATTAATACAAACTCTCTAACCCGTGACAAGTCTAGTGGGTATTAGCTCATTGTTCTCATTAGGCACAACGGTGATTCCACCTTTCTTAGGCACACAATGCACCGGGCTAACCCATGGTGAGTCGGAAATTGGGTAAATCATACCCGCATCAAGGAGTTTGATAACTTCCTTTTTGATAACTTCATGATTTTTGTGTTAACCCTTCTTTGGTTTTGAATGGCGCGTTTGAAATCATCCTTCATAAGGATTTTGTGTGTACAAAAATTTGGATCAATTCCCCTTATGTCGGAGATTTTCCAAGCTATACCTTTCTTATGCTTCTTAAGACCTCTATAAGCTTTTGCTTCTCATCATATTTCAATTATTTGGCTATGATAACGGGTAATTGGTCCTCTCCCTCTAAGAAGGCATATTCAAGGTGTGATGGAAGATCCTTTAGCTCTAGGGAAGGTGGACTCTCAATGGAAGGTTTCAC
Source organism: Glebionis coronaria (assembly GCA_025667525.1). Lineage (NCBI taxonomy): Eukaryota > Viridiplantae > Streptophyta > Magnoliopsida > Asterales > Asteraceae > Glebionis > Glebionis coronaria. The sequence continues at coordinate 257,439,122 of CM046877.1, forward strand.
TAAGGATGGATCATCATTAGTAACTTCCTTAGGAGAATGTGGAGAAGTATGGTCTTCATTAAGAAGTTTCTCAATGGTACGAATATCTTCTTCCCAATCGGTGGGAGAATCATCATATGGTACCTCCACATCTCCTAAACTTGCCTCAAATTCTTGCAAAAGAAAATCACTTGCTCCAAAAGGAGTCAAGGAAGGGGCTATGGAAGCTCTGGTTTGAACACATGGAATGTCCTCATCATTATTCCTACAAGCTTCATGAAAGTGTTCATCACACACATCATCAAGAACATCCACTATGTTAATGGTTTCACAACTTTGAGATTTCTTAGTGACTTTCCCCAACTTAAACACTACTTTCTCATCCTCAGCTCTCATAATTAGTTCACCTTCCGCCAAATCAATAAGAGTACGACCCGTACTCAAGAAAGTTCTACCCACAATAAGAGGAACTCTCGGATCCATATCATAGTCAACAACTACAAAATCCGCGGGGGAATGTGAATGTATCGACCCCTACAAACACATCCTCCGCAATGCCTACCAGATAAGCTATGGAACGGTTTGCTAACTCAAGGATCATCCTAGTAGGAGTGAGCTCGGGAAGAGAGAGTTTTTGCCAAACCGATAGGGGCATGAGATTGATGCTTGACCCAAGATCCGCTAGTGCCATGCAATTTTCCACCCTGGGAAAATTACTAGGGATCAAAAACCGTCCCGGATCTCCAAGTTTTGTTGGTATAGTCTTTAGCAACACGGCGGAGCATTTATCATTTAATGATGTGTTAGGCATATCCACCAACTTTTCTTTATTTTAGAGGAGGTCTTTGAACATTTTAGCAAATTTTGGCATATAAGCTAAAGCTTCCGCAAAGGATATATTGATATTCAATTACTTGAACATCCTCAAAAAGTTAGACACTTTAATATCATCCTTGTTCTTAAGCTTTTCCTTTCTCAATCTTGATGGGTATGGAAGACTTGGTTTTGGTATAGGTTGAGCGGTTGTTGTTGAATGACTCTTTTTGTTGGTTTCTTCTTTGATAGGTGTGGAAGGTGAAAGAGTAGTAAGTGTAGGATTAGGAGGTGTAGGTGTTGAAGTTGTAGACCTTGAAGGTGTTAGTTTTGGAGGTGTACACTTATCACAAGGAGGAACCAAAGTATGAGTAACCAAAGGAGGTGTAGAAGGCATTGAATGATCAATAGTTGTTTTTCCACTCCTTGTAGTGATTGCATTAACGTTAGCCCTTGGATTAGTTTCTGTATTGGAAGGTAGAGCACCTTGTGGTCTTTGATTGAGAAGCAACATAAATTTCTTGTTTGTTTCCTCATGTATAGCCCTTCATTGATCTTGTGTCCTCTTTTCTCTCTCACGAATCCTTCTTTCAGTTTCTTGATTCATCTTTTGAAGTAACTCAAAGGTGTCATTTTGCCCATATCCTTGATTATATCCTTGATTGTGTCCTTGATGGTGGAAAGGTGGAGGTGGTTGGTGAAATCCTTGGTTATTTGCATGAAAGTTGTTTCCTTGATGTTGAAAGTTATTGGGTTCTCTATAGTTGTTGTGTCCTTGGTAATTTGCCATTGGCCCTTGAATTCTTTGAAGCAATTGAGGACGGTTTGTTTGGTTTTGGGTGGGTGGATAGGGTGGGAAGCCGGGTGGAGCAAGGTAATTATTTGACTTGTAAGAGAGATAGTTAGGGTTGATTTTAGGTTTAAAGTGCTCTCTTTGTTCATCTTGATAAGCATAGCAATCACCTTGAAAGTTTTGAACTTTATCACATTGTAGGTATGAGTGAGGTCCTCCACATATCTCACAACTTAGGGAAATGGCATTCACATCATTGGAAGAGGAATTGTTCAAGGAAACACTCCTAAGGGCTTGAATCATCTCCTTTTGGTTCTTGTCAATTACTTGAAGTATTTAATTGTGACTCTTAAGGAGTTGATTATCAATGGATGTGTGCGCACTCTCTTGAACAACATGGACCCCCTCATCTCTTTGGTTATTTGTTTGAACCATGGATTTTGTCTCAATAATATTCCATGCATCTTATATGGTTTTTGAAATAATGTTCCCACTCGCGGATGAGTTAAGGGAATCTTGATGGTGAGGTCTCAATCCATTGTAGAAGGTGTTGATTTGGTGAACTTGGTTAAAACCATGGTTTAGGCACTTTATCAACAACTCTTTAAACTCTTCCCTAGCCTCACTAAAGTTTTGATCTTTCCTTTGTTGAAAACCAATAATTTTGTTTCTCAAGGCGGTGGTTCGTGAAGGAGGAAAGAACTTATTCACAAATTTAGTACTCCTAGAAGGTTGTCTATCTAACCAATACCTATAATTACTCTCTAAGGAGAATGGGAATAGGATCAACTTAATAGCATCATGAGGGACCCTATTATACTTACGTGTATTGCAAATTGACAAAAACTTCTTGATATGATCATGGGGGTCATCCATGGGTCTCCCTAAGAAGGGGATAGAAGAAACCATAGTGATCATATGTGTCTTAAGCTCAAAAGTGTTTGCGGGTATCTTGGGTATAATAATAGCATCGGCATTTCCCTCCACATTTGATAGGAGGATCTCCATCAATAGTCTATTATCAATGGCGGCCATGACTTCTTGTAAGTTGTTCAAAGCATGATGCTCGGGAACGGCTTGATGGACGGTGTTGTTCGTGTTCTTTTTCTTCCTTTTGGGAGGAAGGGGTTGTACACCAAAAGGTATATGTGCACGCGCTCGAGTGCGCATGCAACTCAACTCGAGGAGTGAGAGAGGAGCTCTCAATCAACTTTGGAAAAGAAGGGATTATCCTTTCAGAGGTTTAATAAGTAATATCCAAAACAAAATTTAATATATGTAAGTAATACTTGGGTGGCACACCACTAACCACTATCACTCTTGAAAGACCCACAAGGAAGCGGAGAAATGAGGCGGCTCGTAGCACTTAAGATCCTGCTTCTTTAGAATGTGTAATACACTCGCCTTATACCCCCCACACAGTGGCCTCTTTCTCAAGATCAAGTAGATTATGGTATTTATCTAATGTACCTAAATTAACTGTGATCGATACACATACTTAGGACCGGAACGCCCCCAAATACGGTGTATTGCAAAAGCAATACTTATGGAAGTATGTGTATTGGTTGTTCGTATCTACGTATATGTATTTAAATATAATAATATATCAAAAATAATTTTTGTATTTATTGAATTTTTAAGAATATATAGCATGTACGTAAAAACGATGGAAACCAATATACAATATATTTTTGGTCTAATCTTTTAGGAAAAAGATTACTTTTTGAACTTTTTTTGGTTCAATTCTTAGGAAAGAATTTATTTTTGTGGTTTTTTATTATTTATATTTTTATATTTTTGACCTTTTTATCTTTTTTATTTATGATACATAAAAGGAACGTTCACAAGGTGAACGGATCCCAAAATCCAATCGACACCGTCAATCAATCGTCAATCGTAATGTCATGAACCGGCAGCGACGCCATTTAATATTTCACTTTTCAAGATCGTAATTTCCAACTCACAACAAATTATTGTCCAAGTGATTTCAAGTTATTAATTGTTTTTGGTTTAAGATTTTATAAAAGTTTTGGTATCTAGGTCTAATTTTAATAAATCACATTAAAAATGGTAAAAATAGTATATCTATGTATCCATACTATTCTAAAACAACTTGCATTTACCACAATTAAAGCTAGAAGTACAAGTTTTAAATGCACAAATGGTAAAAATGCTTAACATGTAAAGTATGTAAAAGTGCAAGGACTAAAAATGTAAATTCTTAAAGTAAAGGGACTAGAAATGAAAATTCAACAAACTAATAACCAACTTTTAACAACTATCAAGACTGCCTAACCAAATTTAACAAACTCTAAAATGTAGGGACTAGAACTTGCAAACCCTAAAAAGTTGTATTATCAAAAGCTTATTAACAAATTCCAAAAGATTAGGGACCTATGTGCAATTAAATAAAAACTAATAATGAAAACGCGCTATACCACTTCAATAAGCCCGTATGGGCTTGAAGAACAATATCAAAATGTAAACACATGTAGTGTTGAAGTAAATGTTTTTAAACAAGGTGTTGCTAAGTTAGAAGATAATATAGTTTTGTATCAAAAGGGTCAGCAAAACTATGAAGAGAAAATTAGGATTTTAACTCTTCCAGTGAGAGAAAAAAGATGTGTCTATTAAAGATTTAAAAAAAAACTTATAAAAGATACAGCAGAAAATGAAGGTTTAAAAGCTAGTCTTTTTAATGAAAGAGAAGTGATTAATCAATGGCAAAATTCTTCAAAAGGAATGGGTAAGTTGATTAATTCACAAATGGGATATTATGATAAAACAAGCCTAGGTTATTTAGAGGACCAACCTGGGATAACTCTGAATGACAAGGATCTATCCAAGGGGATTTTTGATAGTTCTTGTGATTCAGAAGACACTCCTGAAAATGATAGGTATGCTGAAGGAATGAAGGCAGTTCCTCCACCTTTATCAGGAATTTATATGCCCCTTAATAATGATAAGAGTTTAGAGTTAGATGAGTCAAAAACTGTTTATGGTAAAAAGACTGATGATTGAGAATCAAACTCTAGTACTTTAACCCAGGACGCACCAGTTGTGACCAAAAAGGTTGTCTATCCACCCTTAGTGAGCATATTTGTGCCTGAAGGACATGTACCTACAACTAGTTCTTCTCCCAAGCAGGTTAAATCTTCTAGTAAGGCAATGGATAGCAATGCAAACATCATGGAAGTATCAAAAGGGGTGGGCTAGTTTTTGAAAACACTAGGTCGGAATCACCTTTTGGATCTTCTTTGGAAAGAAGAGGATGTTATGTGTGTGGTAGTTTAAGTCATTTTATCAAAGATTGTAATGTGCATGAACATAAAATTGCTAAAGAAAAGGCTAAAAATAGGGTCACAATGAAAGGACATGAAAATATTGCACAGGGAAAAAGGCAATTGGGACCAAGAGATGACAAACCTAAGTGGGGTCATGCTCAGAGGGTAAACAAGCAAAATAAGTCAAATAAGATACGTTACCCTCACACCAATAAGGACTTTGTACCTAGAGCAGTACTTATGAAACAAGGTCTAGTACCTTTAAAGTCATGCTCTTCAAGTACCGGCAGATCAAAATCTACAAGTACTGCTAGAACTAAGACAAGTACCGGTGGTCTTCCATCTAGAAAGTCAAAGTCTAACAGAACTTCTAGGAGTCTATTTGAGATTGTTAAGTCACCTAGAATTAAGCCTTATGAGAAACCAGTGCAAATATGAGTTCCTAAAGGACAAAACTCACTTGTTCCACCAAGTAATGTCAAAATAGTTCTTAAGCCTAGAAAGTCTAAAAGCATAGAACCAACTTATGTTTTTTACTACTTAACTGGAACAATGATATATAAGAGTTTTTGTAGTCTTACTGTTAAAACTACTTACCAAACACTTAAGTATGTAGGTCCTACAAGATCTGAGCTAAATGTGGCTTGGGTCCCTGTTAAACACTAATGTGTTTTGTGTATGTGAGAGCATCTAATTAATGAATTGAAGGATAAAGGCATAGTTGATAGTGGATGCTCAAGGCACATGACAGGGAACAAAGATTTCCTTGTTGAATTTGAAGAATACAGAGGTGGACCAGTAGCCTTTGGTGGAAGTAAAGGTAGAATTAATGGCAAGGGAAAAATCAACACATGAAGATTGGAGTTTGAATATGTGTTCTTTGTTAAAGAATTGAATGAGTTCTGTTGGGTCCACTAGATGTGGATCTTGCAGCCTATTAGGAATGGTGAACGACTTCTGTAATCACAAGTCTATTCACAGAGAGACTCTATATAGATCACACAATATAAGTGCGGAATACAAATACTATGAACAAGAAGAACAGAATAACTATAACGACTTGATCCTTTTCTAAGGATTTCTAATATTAATATGAACTAAAATTATATTTGATGAAGGTGTATGAAACCCTTCTGCCTAAGGTTCCTTTTATACTACAAGGAAACCCTAATACATCATTAACCAAAACATGTAAAACTGATATGCATATCCTTTCCTAACATATCTCATGCATATCCTAACAGAATAATAACTAAATAATAAAGTTTGACTTTCTATAAGACCAGGAGCACGACTTGCTCCTACTACTATGACCAGGAGGAACTACATACCTCCTAGTCTACCTATTACAAATAACTATTCCAATGTAACTAACAATCCTCCCCTAAACTTGAATTTGACCTGTTGAGTTCAAGTTTCCTGGTAAATCGTGCAACAAAGCTTGAGGATTGGAACAGCAAAAGAAACAGCAGCATCAAAACCATCAGCATAAGGAACATTAGGACCGCTGATAGGTGTGTAAACACCCATCTTTTCTACCACTTAATTACAAAAATAACCGGACCAAAACGTGTATTTTATGTCTTTTATGTCGGAATTATGCGTGGTTTGTGTTTTTGTTGTATTTTAGGATGAAATTATGAAAATTGGAGAAAACACGAGAATTCACGGGCATTCACGGCTTTTATTGAAGAAAAAGATGAAAGGCGGAGTCGAGAAGTCAAGAGTGGAAAAAGAACGGAAGTCCAAGACCAATTCTGAAGATTTATCGAAGAAAAAGTCAAAAGACGGAAGTTTTATCAAAAGCCGAGAAACTCAAGTATATTTTATTGAAAAAATTAAAGACGAGTTCAAAAGATATCCCGAGCCACAAGTCCTTAAAGTCCAAACTTAAAAGAAAGATGAGAAGAAAAGGACTAATGACGCAATTAATGAAGATTAAATGAAGGGAGGACTTAATCTTGCAATTAACAAGAAATGAAGGAGGGGAGGAAGCTTCCTAATCCTCCCCTATAAATAGATTAGGATTGTTATCATTTGTTTTGTTGACTAAGTGTGACAATTAGCTCTTCCACCATTTTAAATACTTGTCATTTACATTAATTGTCAATTTAATTACCTTGTCTTGCACCTTAAATTCATTTAATTTCAAGTAAGTTTCCTTTAATTATTGTTAATCTTTACTTTATCTTGTCAATCTCTTATATACCTTTCTTATTCTTTGATTTGTGGTGTTTATGTTCATGTTCATGCTTTTATTTTGATCCAAAGTGTTTTTGATTATTATGGTTAAAGTTGTTTAATTTCATGTTTTTAATTGTTTGTTGATACTTATTCATTGATTCGTTACTGTTTTTATTGATACGCGTGTTTGATTTTGATTACTTTTTGTTTATACCTGCTACTGTATTACCTTCCTTGTTCTTCGGAAGATTTTGCTTGTTTCTGTGTTTCCAGATTTAGTTCCGAACCAAGGAAGGATTGAAGGTTCATTCGGAAGTCAAAACTTCCGAACCAAGGTTGTTCTTTCGGAACTCAAAAAGTTCCGAATCAAGGAAACTCATTCGGAACTTCACAAGTTCCGAATAAAAGAACTTCATTCGGAACTTCAAAAGTTCCGAACCAAACTTACTCATTCGGAAGTCAAAACTTCCGAACCAAAGATCTTCATTCGGAACCTTCCGAATCAATATCTTCCGAACCAATTCCAGAAGTTCCGAACCAAGGGCCTTCATTCGGAACTTCAAAAGTTCCGAATCAAGGATCTTCATCCGGAAAGTTCCGAATCAAGAGGTGACCAAATCTTCCGAATCAAGGCAAGTTCTACAAGATTCTGAATCAGCAAGTTCCGAATGAAAGATTGTTTTGGATAAGTGACATATTCAGACAAGTTTGTTCCGGATCAAGGACTTTGGTAATATTCCAAGTGAAGAAGAATCATTTCAACCAAAGGTGACATTTAGGTCGAGTGATTATTCCAAACGAAGGTTTATTCCGAATGAGCTGTATTCAGGTTCTTATTAGCTTTTATCTTTAATTTTTATCTTCAAACTTTATTTTACTTGCCTTTTATTTAATTGCACTTTTAGATTATTTGCCTTAGTTTTAGTCGCACTTTAAGTTTGCCTTAGATAGATTTAAGTTTACGACATTTAACTTTAGTGCCTTTTAATTTTAGTCACGTTTTTAAATACTCGCACTTTATTTTAATTAGACTTAGATTTACTTTAAGAGCACTTTTACTTTTAAGTCTTTGCATTTAAATTTAAAATCAACCAAAAATATTCTTTTTCACCAAAGATCATCTAAGTCACACATAGAGAGCTAAGATCAATTCGTTAAGATACCGAGAACACGAACTTAATCTTTAATTTTTATACGGGCAAAAGCCGTGTATCAAATGGCGCCGCTGCCGGCTCTTTACGTTAAGATCAACAGTTTTCTGTGCTAGACACGTTGCTTTTTGGGACCCGTTCACTTGTGAACGTTATTTTTCTTGCCTAAAAATTCAAAAAAAAAAAAAAAAAAAAAAAATCATAAAAATTAAAAATTGATAAAAAAACCATAAAAATTAAAAATTTCAAAAATCCAAAACGATTTTATCTTTATTGTGTATATATATTGCCTTTGTGTTTGGTTTCTTTTTCTTTTGCATTTTCAGGTGTATGCGTACTAGATCTTCTAATTACCAAGAGCCCGAGCCTCAAGAAGATTTAGATATGGCAGGTGTTAACAACAATAATCAACTACCGCACCTCAACAATAATAATAATAACAACAATGCTCCTCCACAGCCCGATCTTCGGACCATGGAGGAACTTTGTCAACCAACAATGTTTGGACGAGGAGGACCGATTGCGCCGATGCAAATCAACGTTCCTGAGTTTTCGTTGAAGCACCACATGATTCAGCAAGTACAAACAAACCCATTTAGAGGATTGCCTGATGATGATGCCAACAAACACCTCGACAAGTTCATTACAATTACCCAAAGCATGAAGTTGCCTGGGGCCACAATGGATGTACTCCGCCTACAACTCTTCCCACATACTTTATCGCATCATGCCGAGAAATGGTTTGATCGTCTCCCGAAGAATTCTATTCACACTTGGGATGATATGACTCAACGCTTTCTTTCGCGCTACTTTCCACCATCCATGGTCACAAGCCTTCGCAATCAGATCAGCGGTTTCATGCAAGATCCCGATGAATCTCTTTTTGATGCATGGGAGAGATATAATGTCTTGATCGACCGTTGTCCAAACCACAACATGCTTCCGGTCACCTTGATCGATACTTTCTACAACGGATTGACTTTTCGAGATCGTGATACGATTAATGCAGCCGCCGGTGGCACATTCATGAAAAGAAGACCCGAGGAGTGTAGAGAGCTAATAGAGAACATGACTACTCATCATAAGAACTGGGATTCTTCTGCTTCTTCTAGAAACAACACGAGAGTCAATGTTTCCTCTACCTCAGCAAACCCTGAGATGACCGAACTCACCCGCATGATGGCTGAAATGAGCAAAAGTATTACGCTTCTCGCTTCAAACCAACAACAACATCAAGTTAAAGCGGTTGCTAATCCTTGTGAAACATGTGGCGGTCCTCACTCATACACCGATTGTCCTTCGACACAAGGAAATCCGGAAAATGTGTATGCCGCTTACGGTAATTATTCACCGGAAAATTACCAAGCTAGACAACAAGGGGATAGAAATCTGCTGAGCTACCGTTCAAACAATTACCTTTCACCCGGTTTTTCTCCTCAAAACCAAAACCCCGCCAACAACTACAATAGAAGCAACCAAATCCCACCTCGTGCTTCTAACCCTTATCAACCACCCTCCCAACAACACCCACCCATTAACCCCGATGTTGACACAATCATGAGAACTCAAGGTGAGCAAATCAAGAATCTACAGAGCCAAATTATCAATCTGAAAGGAGATATCTTAAAGCAAGGTAATGACATCAGAAATGAGGTTCGTGAAAACCTTCAATCCTCCTTCATCACTCAAACAACTGAATTAAAGAATCTATTGGCTAGTTTCTTGCCCGAAGCTCAACCTTCTTCTTCTTCGGGTTCTCTACCTTCAAATACCGTCACCAATCCGCGAGCTAATGTGAGTGCTATAACTACACGTAGTGGAACTACCATTGTCACTCCACCACCATCATCTACGCCTCCTCCACCACCATGTATCCCTACTCCTCCTACACCTAGTAATAGTACACCATTACCGTCTCCGCCTCGTCATGACGATGTATCTCGGAAAAACCCGTCAACATCACAACCGTCACCACCTACACCTTCACCTAACCCTTATCAACCTAGAATCCCATACCCTTCTCGTATAGGCAAGACCAATGATCTAACAAAGGAGGACTCGCTAATAACGAAATATATCGGTATGATTTCTCAAATGGGATTCAGCATTAGTTTTCTTGAAGCACTTGTCCACATGCCCAAATTTGCCAAAGCATTTAAGGACTTGCTTAACAAAAAGGAGAAGCTGATTGAACTCACCAACACACGCTTAAATGAAAACTGCTCTGCAGTTATTCTTAAAGAACTTCCGGAAAAACTAGGGGATCCCGGTCGTTTTGTGTTGCCTTGCGTGTTCAACAAAACTGAAGAATTTACTGCCCTTGCGGATCTCGGGGCTAGTATAAATCTTATGCCTTTGAGTGTTTGGAAAACACTTTCATTACCCGATCTCATTCCAACAAAGATGACTCTCGAACTTGCTAATCGCACTCTCGCTTACCCCATTGGTATAGCTGAAGACGTATTCATTCAAGTTGGCGCATTTACTTTCCCGGTCGATTTTGTCATAGTTGATTATGAAATGGACCCTCGTATTCCTTTAATACTTGGTCGGCCATTTTTGAGATCCGGACGTGCTTTAGTAGATGTAGCCGAAGGAGAGTTAATCTTAAGAGTCGGGAATGCCTCACAAAATTTCAAAATGGGAACGCCTACAAACAAATCCTTTGGAGGCCGAGAATCAGTGAATATGATAAACGTGCTCGATGACTTTACCGTCTACGACAATCCTCTATTCGACTCTTGCATCGATAATCCACTTTTTCAAAATGATGTGGATGATTCTCTACCTACTTTGGACGCTTCTCCCAATTTTGATTCTCCACCGGTCTTCGATGCTTATGATGATGATGATTCTAGCTCAGATTCGGATGATTTTGATTGTACTTCTGAGTATCCCGAGCTGCCCACTTTCGATGATTTCGATGAGGCCGATACTCTCTCGAGCGATTCTTCACATGATGAAAATCCTCCACCATCACTCGATCCTACCTTGGACGATTATTCATTTGAGGAAGATTTCTCTGAATTCCTCAACACATACTTCCCTCATGAGAGTGATGCTCCTCCTTTGGACTTTGAAGATTATCGCCTTGATCCTACTTTGGATTTGAAGAGCATTTTGTCAAAGGAGAAGAAACCGGTTGACACCAAAATCCGTTGCACGTATGATTTGACACCTCTTTGTCCCACATCTGAGGACGAGGTTGTGCTTCTTTGCGGATCTTCTTCACACTCGGCTGAGCCCGAGTGCTATTTTCCCTTGAAAGAAAAGGTGTTCGATCCCGGTATTGAAGTCTTTAAGCCATCTCAGTATCCACCTGATGAAATAAAAGGAAAAATCTTTGGATCCATTGAAGACATGCTTGCACCGCACCATACTTGTTTCTACTGTGCTCCATCACTGCTTAAGGGAACCTTGCCACTTCTCTTTTGGCTTGCCTTGTTCGCCTTAAGCTTGTGCTATTTGATGGATGAAAACTATGTCTTTGATCCTGGTGGATTTGTTTCATGCTACTTCCGTTGATGATCAAGGTCGAGTCCGGCTCACGACTCGGTTAACAAAAATCAAGCGCTTCTTGGGAGGCAACCCATGCACCTATCTTTTCGCTTTCTTTACCATAAGTGTAGGGGGGACCCTTTGGATTGCTATTTCCTCTCCTCACTTCTTAATCAGGGATTCGAGCTTCAATGATCCACTCTTGATGATTCTTGACGACCCGTGATTCCGTGTTCTACTTCGTCCCGGTTCTATCCTAAACTCTTTTCGATTCACTATTTTATATTTCCTCAATATTAAAATAGGAATCTCTTTAGTTGTCTTTTCCTTAGCAAGATTTAAACAACGTGCACAATGTCCTAAGTGTAGGGGAGCTTACTCCCACATGCTTAAACATTGAGGACAATGTTTATCTTAAGTGTAGGGGATTTGATAGGTGTGTAAACACCCATCTTTTCTACCACTTAATTACAAAAATAACCGGACCAAAACGTGTATTTTATGTCTTTTATGTCGGAATTATGCGTGGTTTGTGTTTTTGTTGTATTTAACTTCTATCGAAGTTAAGTGGTCTTTTCCTTGTTTTTGTCCTCATTTTAACCGGAAAATCAATTTTTCGACATTTTTCAAAATTTTTGATCTATTTTGGCCTATTAGTTTTTCCTTTTGTATAGTTATTTTCCTTTCTTTGCTAGAATAAATGTTTAATAAGTGGTTTAAATTTTCAAACGTTGTGAATCTTTTGACTCAATCCGAGTTTACTCTAGCTAGTATCCTTAACGTGTTTAAGTCAAGTTTTGCTAGGCTTTTATATAGGGAGCTATAAAACGCGAAAGTCTTAACTTTCACGAGTTAAGAACAAGAACTTTTCGCAAGTTCCTATAATTGATCCTAGAGAGTCGTTTATCAAAGGAACTTTAAGATGCGATTTCTAAACTTGAAAGAGTCTAAGAATTTGCAAGATCCTATAGGCGACTCGAAAACCCAAAACTTTGATTTAATAGGCTAAGTATCCACGAGTCTCATTACTTGAGATTTTAAACTGTGGAGAACGAGAGATGATAGAGCCAATTATAAGTTCGGTATTCTTTCGTGAATTTATGTGAGTTAATTATAAGCCTATTCTCCCATCGCTTGCTAATAATTTATTTGCTAATAAATAAGGTTGTACGATTTGAAAAGTTACTTAGCTTCTAGCCCCAGATCGTTTAAAAGTTGCTCGGTAATGACGAGAGTTCATAGCCAAGGCATAACTTATGAAGCGGGGCGCGAAGATTGGCGAGTCCGAAAAGGCCCTAACAAGGCATGAGGGCTATGTTTTGTTGCTAAAGATCCAAAAGTGATGTGAAGAATCATTTATCGAAAATCAATATGAAGGATCGAGACACACGACGAAAAGCAAAAACTCCCCAAAAGTCATGGAGAAGTGTATCTGAAAAGACCCTAACAAGGTATGAGGATAAATAGATCCAAGTCAATAAAGGAGGCGGATCGTTGTATATCAAAATCCAAAATAAAGATTGGAGAAAAATGAAGAAGTCGTGGTCCATATATGAAGAATCTCTCAAAATTCCAAAGTGAAGAAATTCCAATTATGAAGAGAAGACCATTATTTCATGAACGTCTCTCAAGATTTGAAGTATGAAGTCGCTGCCAAATATCGGCCCGAGAAAGGTCTCAAATCGCGAACCAAGTTATGCCAAGATATGAACTTTCTGATATCCCGAGAAGCAGTTTTAAAAGATTTGGTCCTTTAGCTAACTATTGATTAAATCGTGCACTTTATTTTCAGACTAAATAACTATCGAAATAAGTCAAACAATGCATCTTCATGATCATTCAAGACAAATAATAAAATATAAGAGATACACCTAGGAATAAGGGAGTCTAAGTGAATAATTGGCCCACATGAGTTCGTGTTAGTTTATTAACTTATAATAACAATGATCTCGTTTTTAAGCTTGGTTTGGAGAAAGTGAAAAGTTGAGGATGATGATTATTCATGACATTTTCAAAACCCAAGGTATGCTTTTAATTTCTTTAGTTTGCATTTTTATAATTTTCTATCTCTTTAATAAAGGCCAACATGGATTAATTATGATGAAAAGTGTAATCACGCTTTGTAACTAATGCATTGCATGAGGACATTGCAATGGTCAAGTGTAGGGGATTTGATAGGTGTGTAAACACCCATCTTTTCTACCACTTAATTACAAAAATAACCGGACCAAAACGTGTATTTTATGTCTTTTATGTCGGAATTATGCGTGGTTTGTGTTTTTGTTGTATTTTAGGATGAAATTATGAAAATTGGAGAAAACACGAGAATTCACGGGCATTCACGGCTTTTATTGAAGAAAAAGATGAAAGGCGGAGTCGAGAAGTCAAGAGTGGAAAAAGAACGGAAGTCCAAGACCAATTCTGAAGATTTATCGAAGAAAAAGTCAAAAGACGGAAGTTTTATCAAAAGCCGAGAAACTCAAGTATATTTTATTGAAAAAATTAAAGACGAGTTCAAAAGATATCCCGAGCCACAAGTCCTTAAAGTCCAAACTTAAAAGAAAGATGAGAAGAAAAGGACTAATGACGCAATTAATGAAGATTAAATGAAGGGAGGACTTAATCTTGCAATTAACAAGAAATGAAGGAGGGGAGGAAGCTTCCTAATCCTCCCCTATAAATAGATTAGGATTGTTATCATTTGTTTTGTTGACTAAGTGTGACAATTAGCTCTTCCACCATTTTAAATACTTGTCATTTACATTAATTGTCAATTTAATTACCTTGTCTTGCACCTTAAATTCATTTAATTTCAAGTAAGTTTCCTTTTAATTATTGTTAATCTTTACTTTATCTTGTCAATCTCTTATATACCTTTCTTATTCTTTGATTTGTGGTGTTTATGTTCATGTTCATGCTTTTATTTTGATCCAAAGTGTTTTTGATTATTATGGTTAAAGTTGTTTAATTTCATGTTTTTAATTGTTTGTTGATACTTATTCATTGATTCGTTACTGTTTTTATTGATACGCGTGTTTGATTTTGATTACTTTTTGTTTATACCTGCTACTGTATTACCTTCCTTGTTCTTCGGAAGATTTTGCTTGTTTCTGTGTTTCCAGATTTAGTTCCGAACCAAGGAAGGATTGAAGGTTCATTCGGAAGTCAAAACTTCCGAACCAAGGTTGTTCTTTCGGAACTCAAAAAGTTCCGAATCAAGGAAACTCATTCGGAACTTCACAAGTTCCGAATAAAAGAACTTCATTCGGAACTTCAAAAGTTCCGAACCAAACTTACTCATTCGGAAGTCAAAACTTCCGAACCAAAGATCTTCATTCGGAACCTTCCGAATCAATATCTTCCGAACCAATTCCAGAAGTTCCGAACCAAGGGCCTTCATTCGGAACTTCAAAAGTTCCGAATCAAGGATCTTCATCCAGAAAGTTCCGAATCAAGAGGTGACCAAATCTTCCGAATCAAGGCAAGTTCTACAAGATTCTGAATCAGCAAGTTCCGAATGAAAGATTGTTTTGGATAAGTGACATATTCAGACAAGTTTGTTCCGGATCAAGGACTTTGGTAATATTCCAAGTGAAGAAGAATCATTTCAACCAAAGGTGACATTTAGGTCGAGTGATTATTCCAAACGAAGGTTTATTCCGAATGAGCTGTATTCAGGTTCTTATTAGCTTTTATCTTTAATTTTTATCTTCAAACTTTATTTTACTTGCCTTTTATTTAATTGCACTTTTAGATTATTTGCCTTAGTTTTAGTCGCACTTTAAGTTTGCCTTAGATAGATTTAAGTTTACGACATTTAACTTTAGTGCCTTTTAATTTTAGTCACGTTTTTAAATACTCGCACTTTATTTTAATTAGACTTAGATTTACTTTAAGAGCACTTTTACTTTTAAGTCTTTGCATTTAAATTTAAAATCAACCAAAAATATTCTTTTTCACCAAAGATCATCTAAGTCACACATAGAGAGCTAAGATCAATTCGTTAAGATACCGAGAACACGAACTTAATCTTTAATTTTTATACGGGCAAAAGCCGTGTATCAACCGCTGCAACAATGAACACCGAGAATCTTCTTTGAAAGCTTGAAACAAATCTGCATCGTGTTGAATCTTCACAGCAACATGAGCAGATTTTATGAGCCTTTAGCAAGTAGCTGCTCGCTCTTGGGCTAGCCAGTCTTTATGGTGGAATAAGCATCACCCTGGGAGACCAGAACCTAGCCCAACTCTTAGAACGTGAATCAATGGTGAGTAGGGGTACCCTGATGGTTTTAGGCAAACCATCACAGCCGTCAACGGATTTGATATGTCTTTACCAGAAGCCGTACCCTTCTGGACTCGCCAACTCTTAGCAATGAAGCATCGGTGAGCTGAAAACCCCATAGCTTTGAGCAAGCTATTATAGCTATCAACGGATTTGATAAAATATTTACCAAGAGCCGTACCCTCTTGGATTAGCCACTTTTCAGTCTAGGACCATGGCTAGTGAAAACCATCCAGTTTTGGGTAACCTGGCAACCATCAACGGATTTGATTATCACACTAGAGCCGTACCCTCATGGTGAATCAACTCTTTCTTGTCTGTGAGACATGGTGAGTTGAGCACCATTTGTTGTATGGACTAGGTTCAACACCAGATGAAACTCCAAACCAGCACAAGTGTGAAATCCATCATTTGTTTAAAGTATAAGCAGATATTATATTATGTACAAGTGTGAAATCCATCATTTGTTTAAAGTATAAGCAGATATTATATAAAAAGTATTTTTTTTAACTAACTATAATGTATGTCACCAATCACTGTACATATTGGTGAAAAGAATGTCAGTATAAACACAAAAACATACAAACATAAAAACATACCCATCACATACCAGACGCTGCCACCTTGTCAGCCTGCAGCCGAGATTGTATCCCTTCCACCAGAGTAGTAGCCATGGAAGTCTCATTCCCTGAAGGGGCATTGGAGATCTGTAAATGACATGCGAGCATGGCCTCCAGAGTAGCAATAGTTAACGGATAGTCCATATTCGTAAGCATGAACACTATGGCACCAGACTCCAACTCCAAAATATGCACTCCACAACCAGCATACAGCTTCCATCTCTTTATTACCCAGCGTAGCTGGTCTTTCCAGACACCAGAATGTGGAGCATATAGAGGAGAGTCAAGCATCATCTTCAAGTCAGCCCACATTGTCAAAACCAGGCCAGTTAGCCACCTCACTAGGATGTGTAGGCATACCAGCATCCACAAACCCATACAATGACATAAGATCCCTACGATCCACCCAAGTCAAAACATCGTGCAAACCCGAAGCATAACGAACATAACCATCACTGATGGAAATTCTATGGGTGAAAGTACCAGGAATACTCGTGGATGGCTTAACCGTCCAAGCAGTAATAAAACCCGTACCCATTGGTAATTCTGTGTCACTGTCTGAAGCTGCATAAGGTTCTCAGGAGCACGCTTCTCATAAGGAACAGACTTACCACGCCTAGCCATCTTCTTGCGAATGGAACGACGAGGAGTGGGAACACCAGACAAGGTTTCAATCTTTACCTTCGCAGCAGGAAGAGGATCAGCAGGAGTAGAATCAACACCTTGACCAACCAAAGGATCAACGGTGGCTGCACCAGGAGAAGGGGTAGGTTGAGGGTCAGTCACTGGTGGTGAGGTTTGTTCCATAACAGGAGTAGCAGTGGTGCTAGTGGTGGTAGGACCCGAAGGTGTGGGTGTGGAACCAACAGCAGAAGTATCAACAAAAAATGGTATACCAGTAGAAATAAGAGGAACACCAGATGAAGAACCAGGAGCAACAGCAGGTTGAGAAGTTGGAACCACTCGTGGAGGAGGACGATAGATGAAGCGCTCCAGAACTGGTGTGTTCTGACGCTTTATCATCCTTTGATATAGATCCTTCAGCTCGTCAAAAGACAATGCCCTAACCCGATCCCATGTCCAACCAACAGTAAAGTGAGCAGCCGACTGATATTTGACATACCTCTGCATTAACTTTCTCTCCTCGGTTCTTGTCAAAGGTCTGTTCTGACGCTTTTCACGCAGTTGAACAGCAAGAGATAATTGTTGCTTACGCATTAATGCCATTGCCCGAGGGATACAATTCTGCTCATTCACATCAGCACCCAAGAGATCAGTAAACTGCGAATAATCAGATGTAAGAATAATAAGCACCCGCATCCAATCATTATCATCCCAATGCATAGCATCATGCTGCAAATGTTCACGCTGTTGCTTCTGAAGAGCTTCTTCCTCAGCCCTAGCAGCTTGATCAATCTCTGCCTGCATTCGCTTTGCCGCCTCCTCCCCCAACCTATCTTCCTCAAGTTGTCTGCGAGTACGCTTTCGAGGGGGTGAGGGCGCATCAGTCACAGTGGCTTTCCCCTTAGGATCATGAGACGGTCCAGCAGTTAGACCAGCAGTAGCACCAGCAGATGAACCAACAATATCCTCCTTTGGTCTAGGAGTAGCAGCAGTAGGATGGATGCTTGATAGACTAGGAGGAATAGGCAAATCAGCATACGGCTTATCAGCAAATGCAGCCTTCGCTAGCAAAGTCAAACCATCCTCCACAAGATCCTCAACATCCTCATCAGAATCAGACTGAACAACATGCTTCTTCCTTCTCCTCTACTGTGTCTCCAAAGCTTTAATCCGGTCCGCCATTAGAAGAACAAATTCCCTGGTAAGCTTGCGATGCTGATTCAAATCTGCCTCAAAAGACATAATCCTTTCATGGTACCTGTGCATGAGATGAAGCAAAGAAGTCAGTGTAGCAGGTTCCTTCGCTTCCCCACCAAGAGGACTTGGATCAGGGAAAGCTTCATTGGAACCAGAAGTAATAAAGGGGTCAGCATTATACGCACGAGAACTAGAGGGCTTCTCAGCAGAATGAGGTTCTGGACTGGAAGGGGGAGTATCCACAAATAGGGACGGATGTGGCATAGAAGAGGTGGCAGCCTTGGAAGTGGATGGCATTTCAACCACCACTTCTCAGCTGGCTCTTCCACCACCACATGAGGTGCACCACCAGCAGGATGCTCCTCCTCCATAGGATCATCTCCTAATGGAAGTTCCTCCTCGGCTTCAGCAGCCGGAGGAACAACATTAGGAGGACCTTGGGCAAGGCCCAGCATAGCTTCAGTAAGGGGCTCCAAACCCCCTTAAACCCAAGAGCCATATTGGAGTAAACTTTAGAATTAAGCTTAGGGGTCTCATACTCTTCCCTATTACGAGGTATACACACAAGTATCTGCTACAAAAACCTTGGATACATTAAAAATTTCTTCCTAGATCAAGTACTACTCAGATTGCAAACCATCCCATCAAACAAATAGCGAGAAAAATTAAACACTCGACCGTGTGCTATTCAGATCAAACCAGTAGCCAAAGGAATGGGAAAGGCATCCCAACTCCCAGACTTAGGGCTTAAGCAGTGAATCAAGAAGTGCACTAGAAGCTTCCACTAGGGGGAAAACCTATTCTTTTGGAAGTTAAACATCCCCTCATGGTTATAACCAAGATCTGCCATCCCATCCAAAACATCAGAATTAGGGATGGAAACAGCACCACCTTAATCTTGAAGATGAAGTGAACTCCTAATAGAAGCTTCAGAAACCACATAAGAACGTCCATCAATGGTAGCATGGAATTCAAGTAGGCGACCCAAAACATCCACAAGCTTGGTAGTGTCCCAAAACTGGCGAATGAGACTATCATAGACAATCGGGCAAACAGTAAAAGCGTACCTAAGGTTAGAAGCCTCAATAAACTCGAGGATTTCTGTGAAATCGTCACGTCTAGGACCATCTCCCAGATACGCCACCTTATTGTGATCGGGTTTGTAGAACAGAGCAGCCATTGATGATGATTGAAAGTGATTGAAGGTGATTGATTAGAGATTGAGAGAGTAGGAGTGTGTGTGTATGTTATGGTTATGATGAATGAGTCAAGGGGGGTAATTGACCAAAAATAATGGTCTTGTAACTGTTCATTGACCCCTAATAATGTGGGTTTCTCTTTCAAATTAGGCAGTTAATGCAAAAGTAACCACTTGCCCCATATAACTTTATTTGCAAATCTCAGTTACCAAAGTTAAATAATATGATATACACCAGAAGTAACTTGCGTTGACTGATGAGATGGCATTTATACATGATCACATCGTTCTTTTTGGGCTTCTAATGCATAAAAATGTCATAAAATACCATATATATATGCTTGTGTTTGTTTACTTGTGTATTTTAGGTATGGATATCGTGAAAAAGACAAAAGATCACAAGATAAAAGGAAAAACGGACACAAGAAACAAAGCCGTACAAAGAACCGGGCCCTAATTCATGGAATATTCAACAAATACCCTTGAAGACTTGAAGACATGCAAGATTGATCCTCATTAATTGAAGAAATGACACTTAAAACCCTTGTATATTCATAATTACAAGTTTGGTCCCTTAAGTTTGTCAAAATTACACAAATGGTCCTTCAACTTTGAAGAAATGGCAAGTTTAGTCCCTCAATTATTCAAAATTGTCATTAATGGTCCCTCATGAAGCCAAAGATACATTGAAGACCTTTGAAGATTAACATTGTCCAAGATCAGCCCTTGAAATATCTCAAAATGGCAAAAATAACCCTTATAAACCTTGTTGGAAAGTTTTGTGCCAAAATTGTCAAGTCCTGAAAGTTGTCAACAAAGGAAATGGGCGCTGACACGTTTTAAATCACAAATAAAAGAAAGGAAGAAGAAGAAGGGTCAAATGTGTGCAACTGAAACATTCAAACAAGTATTTGCGCCAAACACTTACTTTTCCCCCATTTTCGGATCAAAAGTTACCACTGTTCACCATGATGAACCCAGTAACTCCCATCACTTAAACAAAGGGTAAACTTCAATTACCCTGGCACACGTTTGATTCACCTCAATCTAAACCTATCCCAACAATAAAATCCCTCTTCTCCACTCACCAAGGACCCCACACCCAAACCCGTTCCACCTATCACATGACAACTTCCTCATTAAGGAATGCCACCTGTCAAGATCAACGATTTACATTCATTCCTTGGCCACAAATCATAAATGAACACTCAGGATCAAATTGGACAGCTCATATCAATGATTCATCTAGAAGCACTCAAGGACAAAAATGGAATTTCACTTCTAGGGTTTGTGAATAGTGTTAGCCAGGCATTTGCCTATAAAAGGAGACCTCAACATGTGAGAGTCCCTTTGTTCCAGTTTTACCTTTTAAACTTGTAATTCCTTTTCGAAATTTATAAAAGTTGGTATTTTGAGAAAATTGTAATTCCTTTTTATGTTTTTGAAAGTTGGTGTTGTTTAAAGGTGATTCTGAGTTCCATTTGTTGTTATAAGTGTGCTTGAATCATTTGGTTCAAGGACGTTTATGTTTGGTAAGTTTTTCAAGTTTGAAAAAGCTTGAAAAGTGGTTTCTGAATTTGCTTATTATTGTGTACTAATCCTTAACCATAAGCTATAAGCTCTTGCAAGCTTGTTGACACCAAGTTTGTGAAGGGATTAGGGCCTTTGGTGGGTTGTGTTTTCATTGTGTTGAAGAAATCAAGCCCTTGAGTTTCTGCTTTGAAACATCAACCAAGGCATTCATCATCTTTGTTATTGAAGTACCTTGCTCTTGTTCTAGTTGTTGAACAAGGTCCAAGGAGCATAGCTGGCTCTCCTAGGATGTTGTGGAGGGCAGGTATAATCCCTTGATTACATTTCCTCTAAAAATTTCATGTTACTGTCTGTTTTGTACTTTGTCATGTGATTTGGTGAATCTGTGTTTGTGCTTTATGTTTTATGGTTGCAATCTGTTAGTTGTCACCTAGTGTAGCTATTTGAATGATAAAATCAGTAGGTTGTGTTTAAAAATCACAAGTTGCTTTGAAAAGTGGTTGATTAAGGACTGTTTGGGATTACTGGTTCATAAGGCCTTGTGGCCTTGAGCCCTTGGTTCTTAGGGTTTGGGAGGTCTAAACAAGTGATTTTCAACAAGTTTTAGTCATTGGCTAAGTTTCTGAAAGTTTGGAAAAAGGATTTGAAGTTTTGCTAAAATCTGATAAAAAGTGTTTTGGAATTGGTCAAACACATCAGATCCAATAAATTCTTTGTTACTTGGATATAAGGTCTGAAATCAGGTTTGGGAGTAGTTTGGGTGATAAGCTATCTATTGGTTATCTGGTTGTTGAATTTGGTGGCTTATTGTGATTGTTATAGCTTATCAAAGTTGGCTGAAGTGGTCATTTGCATCAGCAAAGTGACCACCTCATTTGGTGTTGCATTTTGATTGCTAGTTTAAGGATTGTTGTTTTGTTGCTTGGATTCTACTTGTGTGTTGTTTGTGAGATTATTTGGCTATTTGGATTGGTTTGTTCATAGCTTATAAGCCTACTGGCTTATTGGCTTATTTGTGCCAAAACACATCAAGTTTACCCAACTGGTAGGCTTTGATTCACAAGGTTTGCACTCAAACCTTGACCAGCAAGGTGAAAAACAAGTCTATACACTTCATTAAGTCTGTCAACGTTTGATTTTGTTCTTGTCAGCATTTGATTTTCACTTATCAGCGTTTGACTTTTGGTCAAACTTGGTTTCAAGGCTTATTGAATTTGTTTTGCTTATTGGTACATGCAACAACTTAGTTTTTGTAATAGAACTCATTTTTCTCAGCTTAATATCAAGTCTGGAAGGTTACAAGTCTTTTGGTTAAGCTTTTGCTAGGAAACTAACTTATTTGGCTTTTTCAGAGTGCTTATTGGTTCCCACAACTTATTCTACTTGGCTTTTTTGTGATTTTCTTGATTGATTATTCTTAGTTAAGTTATTTGTGAGCTTTTGCAACAAACTAGAGCTTCTGAGGTGCCCTAAATCTCAAACCCGACTATTTTGTCGTTTTGTGAAATTTTACTTTGCTTATTTCTGGCTTATTGAGTGTGCTTTTTCAAAATTTCTTTTTACAGATCTCTTAAGCATCCCAAAAGAAGGTTGTGTGTCAAATTAGAGCTTAGGGCATTAGCTTATTGCTTAATGGGCCAAAAAGCCCAATAAGAATAAGCTGTTTGCATTTTAAGCTGTGATAAGCTCACATTCAGCATTTGGGCCTTTAGAGTTTTGTTCTTAGAATTAAATTTTGAGTCAGATAGGGCTTTTCCAAGTCAATTGGGCCAAGTTTGACTTTCTGGGCCAAAAAGCCCATTAAGGGTTGACTGTTTTTGGTTTTGGCCCATTTGAGGGCCCAATAGGGGTATTCTGGTCAATTCACTTTGATTTTCTGATTATTTAGGTTAAAATAAACTAGTTTGCAAGTTTTTAGAATTTTTTATAATTTTTGGATTTTTAATATTATTTTAATATTATTTTTCAAATTTCATATTTTCCAACTTTTTACATTTTTCTTAGCTTTAATACATTAAAATAGGAATTTAGCAACTTTTAGAATAATTTTATCACTTTTAGATTAATTTTTATAATTATTTTAAGTTTTAATAGTTTTTAAATCATTTTAAATAGTTTTTAGTAGTTTAAAAATTTCTAAAAATAGTTTTTAATCTTTTTAGGTCACTTTAGAGGTTTACCAATTGAAAAATCTTTGTTTGGGCTTTTTGATAATTTATTTGATTTTTAGGGCTTTAATTAGCATTTAAAAGTTGAATATTTAATTATTTAAAAGGTTTGAAAAAGTTTTGATCATTGGTAAACTCTTAGTCTATTTATTTTGATTTTTGGTGAATTTTTGGTAATTCTTAGAATTAATTTTTATTTTTGTAGTTTTTTCGGTTTTACGTTTTGTTGTCGTAGTATTATTTTCACGTCTTCGTCATCTTCTTTTTTCATCCCCTTCTAAACCAAATATTAATCTCAAATCATTTACAAGTTTTTCACACACATATACCTCCTTGGGAAACGAACTTGGAACTTCATAAGGGTCATTAACACTTGGTTTTTCCTAAAATCATTTGTTTAATACTTTCCGCTTTTTACGCTCCTTTTCCTAAAGGACGTAATTTACCACAATCATTTTAGCGCCGCTGCCGGGGAGGTATGTCGTGATTAATTTGCATTGTTGTTTTTAATATTAACCATAAATAGTATTTGTATTAGTAGAAATCTACTAATACGTATTATCGGTTTTCTTGGTTTTTCTTGTGAAAATATTATTACTATATTGTATTAAGTATCACAATCAATAAACAATATCTCCAAAAGTGTGAAAACACAACCTTAAATGGGATTTGATCTCCTAATTATTGTATTCGAATCTCAAACAAAAAGAAAAAGGCAAAAATAGATAAATACTTCCGTGAAGCTCGATTTTGAAAAATACAAACTATAAGGTGGGTATAAGGCGGGTATTATAAAATATACCCTAAGGAAAAAGGCTCTTAAGTGCTTCGCGCCGCCTCGTTTCCCCGCTTGCTTGTGAGTATTTTGAGATTGAAGGCTAATCGAGGGTTTTGCCGCCCAAAGTATTATTACGTATAATATATTTGCTTGGTTTCTTTGTGATTAAAACCTCTTGAACAATTTGGTTTTCACCAAAGTTCTAAAGTCATTCGAAGGCGTTCACTCCACTTGATCGTTTTCATTCCTTTGAGGCTTCTTTAATCAAGAGTTTGATTCGAGGAGAGATTTTGTAGATTGTTGTCTACGAAGATACATCAAAATTCAAAAAAATTAAAAACAATCAAAAACACAAAAAATTGAAAATTCACAAAACACCCAAAAAGAATCTTCTTTGCTCACCTCCCATTCTTCCTGAACTTTATGATCACTCGTAATCAAGCAAAACGAGCTCGTAAACGTCTTCAAAAGCATGCCAATCAAGAGACGTTGATTGTTGAACAACCTCCAATTGTTGAACCTATTGTAGAACAAGAAGTCGTCATGGCTAATCGTACTATGATGGAGTTGCTACAAGCACCCACCGAGGGTTTTGGAGAGGCCATTGTGATTCCTGCCATCCTTGCGGAGAATTTCGATATTAAGACGGGTTTAATGTCGATGTTGCAAGCAAATAAGTTTAGAGGTCATGAGAAAGACAACCCGCACTATCACATTAGGAATTTTAACCGTCTCACCGCTACTAGCAAGTTTAAGCATGTTCCACATGACGCCATTAAGATGATGTTGTTTCCATACTCGTTAGATGGACCCGCAAAAATTTGGCTTGAGAAAGAACCGCCAAATTTGATTTTGACATGGGGTGATCTCGTTTCTAAGTTTGTGAACAAATTTTTTCCACCATCTAAAACAACACATTTGAAAAATGAGATTTCACGATTTGTGCAAAGAAATAATGAAAGTTTTTCAATGGCATGGGAACGCTTTAAAGAAATGTTACATGAATGTCCACACCATGATTTTTCGGAATTGCACCAAATTGATACTTTTTATAATGGGCTTAATGATCATGAACGAGATTATTTGAATACCGCCGCGGGTGGTAAATTTTTGTGTAAGACGACCAATGAGGCTTTACAAATCATCGAGAATAGATCTAAGGTTTATAACCCTCGTAACACACCGAGTGTTGCCAATTTGGGTTCGTCTTCATCGTCATCGTCTCGTAGCATTAATGCCTTACATGACGAAGCTAATGAGGAAAATCGGTTTTTTGATAGATTTGCTAATCTTATGTCCCATTGGAAAGCTCAAGAAGCTTCAAATTCCGCTTCGGTTAAAGCGGTTGCTAAGAGTTGTTTGTCTTGTGGTGGAGCTCATGATCTTTCCGAGTGCATTACCGCGGATGGTAACACTTCGAGTGCTTATGTAGCAACGGGAACTTACAACCAAAACGGTCAAGGTTCCCGCCCAAATCAAGCTCCACCAAATCAAAATGCTAATAACTATCGAAACAACAACCAAGGTGGTAATTACCAAGGCAATTCACGTAACTACAACAAGGGGAATTATCAAAATGGGAATGGACAAGTCACTAATCAAAACCAAAACCGTGATTTTCAAAACACTACACAAGGTTTTCAAAATGCTCACACTAAAAATCTTCAAGGAGAATTTTTGGATTATGCTAAAGCAAATGATGCTAAATTTGATAACATGCAACGTGAGATGATTAGCTTAAGATCCGATTTGAAAAACGAGCTTAAAAATGAACTTGCTAATGAACTTAAAACTCATGCAAACAAAATGGAAGGAAATATCCAACGTCTTCAACAAAACCAACAAAAGATGGAATTAGGACAGCATGAGATTAAGCAAGATTTGTTAAAAGCGGATGCTAGGAAATCAAAATTTGAGGACCGAATGGCTAAGATGTTTGAAGCAATCATGTGTAAACCCTCTTCCTCGGGTGGTCTTCCTAGTGATACCATTGCAAACCCGAAGGGAGAAATGAAGGTTATTACTAAACGAAGTGGTAAAACTTTCAAGGAACCAATCTCTCATCCTAGTACTTCTACGGAGAAGGAAATCGAGAAAAAACCCGAGGTGATGGTCGAAAAGGAGCACATTACAATCCCACGAAGTACCGCTCAAACCACACCTACGGTTGAACCTATACCAATCATGGAACCCGAGTTTCGAAGGCCGTTGCCTAATAACCAACCCACACCACCTTTACTCTACCCTTCGAGACGAAACAAAGAGAAAATGCAAGAACGTAACAAACAACAAATCGAGCTTTTTATAAAAATGTTTCAACAAGTGCATTTTGATGTGAGTTTAGCCGACGCGTTGTTATATATGCCTCGTTTCGCTTCCACATTTAAAAGTATGATGAGCGATAAGGAAAAGCTTTCAAAGCTTGCTAATTGTTCTTCGGTTTATCTTAACCGCATACCGGAAAAATTTGTGACCCCGGAAAGTTTCTCATTCCTTGTGACATAATATGAAAGAATGCCTCGCCTTGGCCGATCTTGGTGCAAGCATGAATTTGATGCCATTTTCCATTTGGAAATCGCTTTCGCTTCCGGCTCTCATTCCTTCGAACATGTCTATCGAGATGGCCGATCATTCTACGATTTTAGCATGTGGAGTAGCCGAAGATGTTTTCCTGAAAGTGGGGAAATTATACTATCCCGTTGATTTTATAGTACTTGACATCCCCGCGGATCCTCAAGTTCCTCTAATTTTAGGTCGTTCATTTTTAGACACTTCGAGATCGCTTATCGATGTTCATGCAAGAACTATCACTTTGAGATTCAACGAAGAGGAACTTGTTATAAACGCTACTCAAAACTCGAAACCTTCTCATGTTTATGCAATCGCTACCATCAATCACATTGACATCGTTGATGTGGTTTGTGATGAGTTTTCACAAGAAGTGTTAGGTTTTTCCGATAGCTCGTCAAGTGGAAATCCCACTATTTTGGATCCGATTCTTGCTAATTCTACACCAAATCTCACTCCATTCCAAGGAGGCGATCTCACTTCAAATGAAATCGACAATGAAGATGAGGTTTTGATTAGTGATGATACTTCTATTCCACCATTTCTTCCGCCGATGGAAGTTATGAGTGTTGAACCAAAATCTTCAATCGAGGAACCACCTATCCTTGAATTGAAAGATCTTCCTTCTCACCTTGAATACGCATTCTTGGAAGGTGATGACAAGTCGCCGGTTATTATTGCAAAAGGTCTTGCTAATGATGAAAAAACCGAGCTCTTTAAAGTTCTTAAGGCTCATAAAGGGGCAATTGCGTGGAAAATTTCCGACATTAAGGGTATTGACCCAAAATTTTGTACTCACAAGATTTTAATAGAGGAGGACTACAAACCCGCAATTCAAAGTCAAAGAAGGGTGAATCCCAAAATTCACAATGTCATTAAAAAGGAGGTCCTTAAACTCCTTGACGCGGAAATGATTTATTCTATATCCGATAGCCCATGGGTGAGCCCCATCCATTGTGTCCCTAAAAAGGGAGGAATGACCGTTGTGCATAATGAAAACAACGAGTTAATTCCCACTCGTGTTGTGACCGGGTGGAGGGTGTGTATTGACTACCGAAAGTTAAATGACGCCACTCGTAAAGACCACTTTCCTTTGCCCTTCATGGATCAAATGTTGGAGCGACTTGCGGGAAATGAATTCTATTGCTTTTTAGATGGTTTTTCCGGTTACTTTCAAATCCCTATCGACCCTCGTGATCAAGAGAAGACTACGTTTACGTGTCCTTATGGAACGTTCGCTTATCGTAGGATGCCTTTCGGACTTTGTAATGCACCGGGTACGTTTCAACGATGTATGATGGCGATTTTTCACGATATGATCGAGAAGTCGATGGAAGTGTTTATGGATGACTTCTCGGTGTTTGGCAATTCGTTCACGTCATGTTTATCTAATCTCGAGCAAATGTTAAAACGTTGTGAAGAAACCAATCTTGTGCTTAATTGGGAAAAATGTCATTTTATGTGTAAACAAAGAATCGTCTTAGGACATAAGGTGTCGAAAGCGGGGATTGAGGTCGATAAAGCTAAGGTAGACGTCATCGCCAAGTTACCTCATCCCAAAACCGTTAAGGGAGTTAGGAATTTCCTAGGCCACGCGGGCTTTTATCATCATTTCATCAAGGACTTTTCGAAAATCTCTCGACCTATGACACACCTTCTCGAGAAGGATGCTCCTTTTAACTTCAATGAGGATTGTGTTAGAGCTTTCGAAACACTCAAAAGGAAACTTACCGAAGCTCCCATTCTTGTTGCTCCTAATTGGGAATTACCCTTTGAAATCATGTGTGATGCAAGTGATTATGCTATAGGGGCCGTCTTAGGGCAACGTTATGACAAACATTTCAGTCTTATCCACTATGCTAGTAAGACGATGACCGAGGCTCAATTAAAGTACACCACAACGGAAAAGGAATTCCTTGCCGTGGTCTATGCTTTTGAGAAATTCCGACCTTATCTCGTCTTGACTAAAAGCATCGTGTATACCGACCATTCGGCTATCAAGTATCTCTTAGCTAAGCAAGATGCTAAGCCGAGATTGCTTCGTTGGATGCTCCTCCTCCAAGAATTTGATGTCACCGTGCTTGAAAAAAAAGGAGCCGAGAATCTAGCGGCCGATCATCTCTCTCGTCTAGAAGATCCTCACAAAGATGTTTTCGAGAACAAGGAAATCACCGAAACATTTCCTCTTGAGACTCTCGGTGTAGTGAATTCTAAAGACACCACCCCATGGTTTGCCGACATTGCAAATTACCATGCGGGAAATTTCATAATCAAGGGTATGACGACACAACAAAAGCGAAAATTCTTTCGTGACGTCAAGTTCTATTTTTGGGACGACCCTTATCTCTTTCGGGTTTGTGCGGATCAACTCGTTCGACGTTGTGTTTTGGTGCCGAAGCGTCTAATATCCTTAGAGCTTGTCACTAGGGACCCACGGGTGGTCACCACGGTGCTAATCTCACGGCTAAGAAAGTGTTCGATGCCGGCTTCTTTTAGCCTTCTATCTATCGTGATGCACACGCACTTGTGAAGTCGTGTGATTCGTGCCAACGTCAAGGAAAATCGTCTCAACGTGATGAAATGCCGCAAAACATAATTCAAGTGTGTTAGATTTTCGACATATGGGGAATAGACTTTATGGGGCCGTTCCCATCGTCTCATGGAAACAAATATATCCTCGTCGCGGTGGACTACCTTTCTAAGTGGGTGGAAGCTAAGGCTTTGCCTACTAATGATGCTCGTGTGGTAGTGAAGTTTTTGAAGCAACTATTCTCTCGGTTCGGAACCCCTCGTGCTATTATAAGCGATCGTGGAACCCATTTTTGTAATGACCAATTCGAAAAGGTTCTAAAGAAATATGGAGTTACTCATCGTCTTTCTACGGCTTATCACCCGCAAATGAGTGGGCAAGTCGAGGTTTCGAACAGAGCTTTGAAGAGGATTTTAGAAAGGTCAATTAGAGAAAACCGTGCTTCATGGTCCGACAAACTTGATGACGCTTTATGGGCCTTTAGGACCGCTTATAAGACACCTATTGGTTGCACTCCTTATAAGTTAGTCTATGGGAAGATTTGTCATTTGCCCATTGAGTTTGAGCACAAGGCATATTGGGCCCTTAAGCATGCAAACTTTGACTTGAAGACCGCGGGAGATCACCGGAAAATAAAATTGAATGAATTGGATGAATTAAGAGATAATGCTTATGAAAATTCATTAATTTTTAAAGAAAAGACTAAAAAGTTTCATGATTCAAAGATTAAAAACCGGGTTTTTAACGTTGGTGATCAAGTGTTGCTTTTTAACTCTCGACTTAAGATATTTTCCGGGAAATTGAAATCTCGTTGGTCGGGTCCGTTCACCATTACACAAGTGTTTCCATATGGGACCATTGAGCTAGCTCAAGATGATGGTCCTAATTTCAAGGTGAATGGACATAGGCTTAAGCACTACTTTGGTGGGGAAATTCCTTCAATGGTTGCCCTCGACCAAGTCACCTTCCCCAATGATAATTTGCATTGAGGGGATCGAGTCAAGCTCATGACTCGGTAATCAAAAACGAGGTGCCTCGTGGGGGAGATCTCATGCTTATCTTTTATGCTTACTATTCACTAATAAGGGGACTTGTACCCTTTCAACTCGTTGTCTCGTGGTTGTTTGTGATCATTATCATCATCTACGATTGAAGACTCTCGTGTTCGTTTACGTGAGCCTCCATCGTTTGCTTGAAGAAGTTTTTCACGAATCCATGACATATCCTTTATTGTTCTAACAATTATCCTTTAGCATACTTAATAAACGGCCTTAGATATATTTTTGATCACCCTTTCCATGCTAGATCCTAAGCATTCGACTCTTCGTCTCTAGTATGGGGGTGCTCCACCTTTAGACTCGAAACATTGAGGACAATGTTTACTTTTAGTATGGGGGGTGAATAGGTACTTGCTTTGCTACGCCCTCACGCTTTCCAATTTTCAATGTTTTGTTTTGTTGCTAATAAGGCTAAAAATGGCCAAATTTTAAAAATTTTCTTAGTTTTCATAAGTGTTTTTAAGACACGAACTTATATTTTCCGTTGGGTAGAATAAGAGTTAATTTTTGACTTGATGGGCATTTGGAGCCATTTACATTCCTTAACCCGCTCAATTCAAGTTTTGCTAGACTTTTATATAGGGAGCTTTAAAACGCGAAAGTCTTAACTCATACGGGTTAAGAACAAGAACTTTCCGCAAGTTCCTATAATTGATCCTAGAAAGTCACTTATCAAGGGAACTATAAAATACATTCTCTAAACTTGAAAAAGTCCAAGAAAGTGCAAGATCCTATAGGTGGCTTGAAAACCCAAAACTTTGATTTGATATAGTCTTAATGAAAGCTAATCCAAATTTGGCTTAATTTTGACTTGCATGGCTAAGTATTCACGAGTCTCTTTAATTAGAGGTCTGTATATAGTAAAGACCGAGAGATGATAGAGTTAGACAAGTGATCATGCTAAATGTAGAACATGAAAGTGTTCTTTCAAAAACTCATATGTTTTTAATTGTGGTTTTTTCTTCCCATAAGATCAATGCATTAGGAATAAATCATAATTGCAATAAGTAAGGTCGTACGATTTGAAAGGTTACTTAGCCTCTAGCGCAAGATCGTTTAAAAGTTGCTCGGGGTTGAATAGAGTTCATAGCCAAGGCATAACTTATTGAAGCGGGACGCGAAGATTGGCGATCATCCAAAAAGGCCCTAACAAGGCATGAGGAGCTCTATTTTTGCTAAAGATCCAAGATGATGTGAAGTATCATTATTCCTAAATCAATATGAAGGATCGAGACACACGACGAAAAGCAATTACTCCCTTAAAGATCATGGAGAAAGTCTATCCAAAAAGACCCTTACAAGGTATGAGGATAAATATATCCAAGTCCGAAAAGGAGGTGGATCGTTGTATATCAAAATCCAAAGTAAAGATTGAAGAAAAATGATGAAGTCGTGGTCCAAATATGAAGAATCTCTCAAAAACGTCAAGTGAAGAAATTCCAAATATATGAAGAGAAGACCATAATTTCAAGAACGTCTTCCCAAGATTTGAAGTATGAAGTACATGCCAAATATCGGTCCGAGAAAGGTCTCAAATCGTGAAACGAGTTATGCCAAGATATGAACTTAAGGAGATACACGGGAAGCCGTTTTAAAAGATTTTGTCCTTCGGCTAACTATCAATTAAATCGTGCTACTTTGCTTTTGGACTAATAACTACTCAAATAAGTCAATATGAATCACTTGTGATCCATGACAAATAGTTAAAAAAAATACTAGTAACCCATTTCTTTTTATAATAACTAGGATTGCGGGGAGAAAAAGTATTACACAATTTGGACGTATGAGTAGTGTTAGCATTGTGACTTGTACCAACAATGATCTCGTTTTTGCACTTAGCATGGAATGTAAGACAATCAATGATGACGAAGTTTACTCTAAGGGACATTTTCTTGTTTCTATTCTTTGACCCTAAAAGTCACTTTCCTGATGAAAATCATACATTATGTCTTTACACATCTTCGTAGCATGTTGCAAGTCTTTTACTCTTCAATAAAGGTTAAATAAATTGAAATTTGGTGATGTCTAGATACTTTATTCTAGCATTACATGAGGGCACGACAATGGCTTAGTATGGGGGAGTGATGAGATGGCATTTATACATGATCTCATCGTTCTTTTCGGGCTTTTAATGCATTAAAATGTCATAAAATACCATATATATATGCTTGTGTTTGTTTACTTGTGTATTTTAGGTATGGATATCGTGAAAAAGACAAAAGATCACAAGATACAAGGAAAAACGGACACAAGAAACGAAGCCGTACAAAGAACCGGGCCCTAATTCATGGAATATTCAACAAATACCCTTGAAGACTTGAAGACATGCAAGATTGATCCTCATTAATTGAAGAAATGACACTTAAAACCCTTTTATATTCATAATTAAAAGTTTGGTCCCTTAAGTTTGTCAAAATTACACAAATGGTCCTTCAACTTTGAAGAAATGGCAAGTTTAGTCCCTCAACTATTCAAAATTGTCATTAATGGTCCCTCATGAAGCCAAAGATACACTGAATACCTTTGAAGATTAACATTGTCCAAGATCAACCCTTGAAATATCTCAAAATGGCAAAAATAACCCTTGTAAACCTTGTTGGAAAGTTTTGTGCCAAAATTGTCAAGTCCTGAAAGTTGTCAACAAAGGAAATGGGCGCTGACACGTTTTAAATCACAAATGAAAGAAAATAAGAAGAAGAAGGGCCAAATGTGTGCAACTGAAACATTCAAACAAGGATTTGCGCCAAACACTTACTTTTCCCCCATTTTCGGATCAAAAGTTACCACTGTTCACCATGATGAACCCAATAACTCCCATCACTTAAACAAAGGGTAAACTTCAATTACCCTGGCACACGTTTGATTCACCTCACTCTAAACCTATCCCAACAATAAAATCCCTCTTCTCCACTCACCAAGGACCCCACACCCAAACTCGTTCCACCTATCACATGACAACTTCCTCATTAAGGAATGCCACCTGTGAAGATCAACGATTTACATTCATTCCTTGGCCACAAAGCATAAATGAACACTGAGGATCAAATTGGACAGCTCATATCAATGATTTGTCTAGAAGCACTCAAGGACAAAAATGGAATTTCACTTCTAGGGTTTGTGAATAGTGTTAGCCAGGCATTTGCCTATAAAAGGAGACCTCAACATGTGAGAGTCCCTTTGTTCCAGTTTTACCTTTTAAACTTGTAATTCCTTTTTGAAATTTATAAAAGTTGGTATTTTGAGAAAATTGTAATTCCTTTTTATGTTTTTGAAAGTTGGTGTTGTTTAAAGGTGATTCTGAGTTCCATTTGTTGTTATAAGTGTGCTTGAATCATTTGGTTCAAGGACGTTTATGTTTGGTAAGTTTTTCAAGTTTGAAAAAGCTTGAAAAAGCTTGAAAAGTGGTTTCTGAATTTGCTTATTATTGTGTACTAATCCTTAACCATAAGCTATAAGCTCTTGCAAGCTTGTTGACACCAAGCTTATGAAGGGATTAGGGCCTTTGGTTGGGTTGTTTGTTCATTGTGTTGAAGAAATCAAGCCCTTGAGTTTCTGCTTTGAAACATCAACCAAGGCATTCATCATCTTTGTTATTGAAGTACCTTGGTCTTGTTCTAGTTGTTGAACAAGGTCCAAGGAGCATAGCTGGCTCTCCTAGGATGTTGTGGAGGGCATGTATAATCCCTTGATTACATTTCCTCTAAAAATTTCATGTTACTGTCTGTTTTGTACTTTGGCATGTGATTTGGTGAATCTGTGTTTGTGCTTTGTGTTTTATGGTTGCAATCTGTTAGTTGTCACCTAGTGTAGCTATTTGAATGATAAAATCAGTAGGTTGTGTTTCAAAATCACAAGTTGCTTTGAAAAGTGGTTGATTAAGGACTGTTTAGGATTACTGGTTCATAAGGCCTTGTGGCCTTGAGCCCTTGGTTCTTAGGGTTTGGGAGGTCTAAACAAGTGATTTTGAACAAGTTTTAGTCATTGGCTAAGTTTCTGAAAGTTTGGAAAAAGGATTTGAAGTTTTGCTAAAATCTGATAAAAAGTGTTTTAGAATTGGTCAAACACATCAGATCCAATAACTTCTTTGTTACTTGGATCTAAGGTCTGAAATCAGGTTTGGGAATAGTTTGGGTGATAAGCTATCTATTGGTTATCTGGTTGTTGAATTTGGTGGCTTATTGTGATTGTTATAGCTTATCAAAGTTGGCTGAAGTGGTCATTTGTATCAGCAAAGTGACCACCTCATTTGGTGTTGCATTTTGATTGCTAGTTTAAGGATTGTTGTTTTGTTGCTTGGATTCTATTTGTGTGCTGTTTGTGAGATTATTTGGCTATTTGGATTGGTTTGTTCATAGCTTATAAGCCTACTGGCTTATTGGCTTATTTGTGCCAAAACATATCAAGTTTACCCAACTGGTAGGCTTTGATTCACAAGGTTTGCACTCAAACCTTGACCAGCAGGGTGAAAAACAAGTCTATACACTTCATTAAGTCTGTCAACGTTTGATTTTGTTCCTGTCAGCGTTTGATTTTCACTTATCAGCGTTTGACTTTTGGTCAAACTTGGTTTCAAGGCTTATTGAATTTGTTTTGCTTATTGGTACATGCAACAACTTAGTTTTTGTAATAGAACTCATTTTTCTCAGCTTAATATCAAATCTGGAAGGTTACAAGTCTTTTGGTTAAGCTTTTGCTAGGAAACTAGCTTATTTGGCTTTTTCAGAGTGCTTATTGGTTCCCACAGCTTATTCTACTTGGCTTTTTGTGATTTTCTTGATTGATTATTCTTAGTTAAGTTATTTGTGAGCTTTTGCAACAAACTAGAGCTTCTGAGGTGCCCTAAATCTCAAACCCGACTATTTTGTCGTTTTGTGAAATTTTACTTTGCTTATTTCTGGCTTATTGAGTGTGCTTTTTCAAAATTTCTTTTTACAGATCTCTTAAGCATCCCAAAAGAAGGTTGTGTGTCAAATTAGAGCTTATGGCATTAGCTTATTGCTTAATGGGCCAAAAAGCCCAATAAGAATAAGCTGTTTGCATTTTAAGCTGTGATAAGCTCACATTCAGCATTTGGGCCTTTAGAGTTTTGTTCTTAGAATTAAATTTTGAGTCAGATAGGGCTTTTCCAAGTCAATTAGGCCAAGTTTGACTTTTTGGGCCAAAAAGCCCATTAAGGGTTGACTGTTTTTGGTTTTGGCCCATTTGAGGGCCCAATAGGGGTATTCTAGTCATTTCACTTTGATTTTCTGATTATTTAGGTTAAAATAAACTAGTTTGCAAGTTTTTAGTATTTTTTATAATTTTTGGATTTTTAATATTATTTTAATATTATTTTTCAGATTTCACATTTTCCAACTTTTTACATTTTTCTTAGCTTTAATACATTAAAATAGGAATTTAGCAACTTATAGAATAATTTTATCACTTTTAGATTAATTTTTATAATTATTTTAAGTTTTAATAGTTTTTAAATCATTTTAAATAGTTTTTAGTAGTTTAAAAATTTCTAAAAATAGTTTTTAATCTTTTTAGGTCATTTTAGAGGTTTACCAATTGAAAAATCTTTATTTGGGCTTTTTGATAATTTATTTGATTTTTAGGGTTTTAATTAGCATTTAAAAATTGAATATTTAATTATTTAAAAGGTTTGAAAAAGTTTTGATCATTGGTAAACTCTTAGCTTATTTATTTTGATTTTTGGTGAGTTTTTGGTAATTTTTAGAATTAATTTTTATTTTTGTAGTTTTTTCGGTTTTACGTTTTGTTGTCGTAGTATTATTTTCACGTCTTCGTCATCTTCTTTTCTCATCCCCTTCTAAACCAAATATTAATCTCAAATCATTTACAAGTTTTTCACACACATATACCTCCTTGGGAAACGAACTTGGAACTTCATAAGGGTCATTAACACTTGGTTTTTCCTAAAATCATTTGTTTAATACTTTCCGCTTTTTATGCTCCTTTTTCTAAAGGACGTAATTTACCACAATCATTGACTAAAAGTCAAAACGCATAAGGGCCAACGCTAGAAGCATAATGTGGTCAACAGAAGTCAACGAAGTGAACAGTGACCCAAGCCAAGACTAGAAGCCAACCATTAATGATAAGTAAGGATTTTTATCCACTAGAAGTTGAAGACTATCACCAGAAGTGACCAAAATCTTCCACTAGAAGGAGCACACACCGCAAATACCCATATAATCTGTTGTTAAACTAACAAGATGTTAATCTGTGCAAGTAAATATGTACACTAAGCCTCCCCTTAGGCTTAGCCTCCCCTCAATCATAGGTCTCAAGGATTGACCATTCCAATGTGAACCACCAAGTGGTTGAACCGAGGACCATCAAAGGCTTTAGTCAATAGATCAGCAACATTATCATCCGTATGAACCTTAAGAACCTGTATAAACTTCTTTTCATTGGCATCCCTGATAAAGTGGTGCCTAATTTCTATATGTTTTGTACGTTGATGAAAAACATGATTCTTCACAATGCAGATAGTGCTTTGGTTGTCAATGAAAATTTTGGTGTTCATAAAGTTGAACCCATAATCAAGCATCTGATTTTGTATCCACAACACTTGTCCACAACAACTAGCAGCAGCTACGTATTCAGCTTCTGTTGAAGAAGTAGCTACTATCGTCTGTTTCTTACATTGCCATGAGATAATTCTTCGTCCCAAAAACTGACAACCACCAGTAGTAGATTTTATGTCATTATTAGCACCTGCATAGTCACTATCACTATATGCTTCAAGAACAAAATGTGATTCTCTAGGATACCACAAGCCTAACTTGGGTTGAGCCTTGATGTACTTGAAAATCTTCTTAACTACATTCAAGTTAGAAACCGTTAGAGCCACCTGATGTCTAGAACAAGCACTTACTGTAAACATAATATCCGGACGTGATGCAGTTAAATACATGAGTGAGCCAATCATTGACCTGTACATGTGAACATTTACCGGAGGATCTGGCTCATTCTTGAGTTTGACTTTAGCTACTTCACAAGGTGTTGCTGCTGGTCTAAGAGGATCCATATCAAACTTCTGAAGGATCTCATGAACATATTTATCTTGAATTATGAAGATTCCATCCGACTGTTGCTTGACTTGAAGACCAAGGAAAAGTGTAAGCTCTCCCATAGCACTCATCTAAAATTCGCCCTTCATCAGTTGTTCAAAGTCATCACACCATTCCTTTTTAGTAGAACCAAAGATAATATCGTCCACATAAACCTGAACAAGGATAATGTCCTTGGTATTCCTCTTAAGAAATAGTTTTTTGTCAATTGTGCCTCTTCTATTGCCATGCTTCAACAAGAAAGTGGAAAGACGCTCATACCAAGCTCTAGGAGCCTGATGAAGTCCATAGAGAGCTTTGACCACCTTGTAAACTTTCTTGGGATGAAGTGGATCTACAAAGCCCTTAGGTTGAGTGACATAAACTTCCTCATCAATCTTGCCATAGAGAAATGCACTCTTGACATCCATCTGAAAAACTGTAAAGCCCACATAAGAAGCAAAAGCCAAAAACAGACGAATGGCCTCAATCCTAGCAACATGAGCAAAAACTTCTGTGTAGTCAATGCTGTTGGGAATAAATTAAGGCCAGATCACTTGAGCGATGACAAGAACAAAACAAGCGTTGACAAGAACAAAGCAAGCGCTGACAGCTCAAGCGTTGACAAGTTAAAGTCAAGCGTTGACAGATTGAAGACAAGCACTGATGGAAGATATAAGCTACACGTTTATTATATTCTAGAATACTTCTAGTAAGGATAGAAACGACAATGTATTTTCTATATTTATCTTTACCTAGAATAGTTGATACGTAGCTTATTGTACAAGGCTTCTTAGTCTATAAAAGAAGGCCTTTAGGTTAATGTTCATCATCAAGTTTTACATAAGTTTTCATTCGTAAACATCTTTCATTGTAAGCAAGTTCGACATTCAAAATCAAAGTGAAAGTTTTGTTTACATCTTGTGTTCTTGTCTAAGTGTTAAATTCCGCATAACACTTAGATTCACAAAGCATATAACAAAGGTTTCTCTACGTGTTATACTTGATCTAATCTCGTATACACAAAGCTAATCGATCTAAGTTTGGGATCAACAAGTGGTATCAGAGCTTGTTGAGGAACTTTTGATCTTTGAAGAACACCAGAACGATACACGAACACCAAAACCCTAATTTTTCTCAGAAACCCTAAAAACACCAAAACCCTAACAACATCATGTCTGAAGCAATAACCACCTCCTCCTCACCCTTACCAAACATCAGGATTCCCATGCTTGATGCAACCAACTTTGACTTATGGAAGTTCAACTTTGAACAATATCTAGGGATCTATGACTACACACTCTGGGAGATTATTGAATATGGAAACTCATTCAATAAGGCTCAAAAGATTCAAGATGCCATTACTCAAAGATCAGCTGTTGAAGGATGCCCTGAGGAAGATAAGAGAGAAAAAGCTGGAGATGGTAGAGCTGTAGGTGCTGACGATGTTGCAAAGAAAAGGGTTGATATGAAAGCCCTTAATATTCTGAAAGTTTCTTTGGGACAAGAAAACCAGCACAAATATAGAGGCTATGAATCTGCTAAGGATCTTTGGGAAGCACTTGAAGTTGCATATGGGGGCAATGCAGACACTAAGGAAGAAAAGAAAAAGCAACTTCTGCATGATTATGCTGTCTTCAAAGCTCAACCCAATGAGAAACTGAGTAGTGTGAGAAGCAGATTGCTTGACATCACAAGCAAATTGTCCTTCATGGGGACACAAGTTGGTGATGTTGACACCAATGCTACCTTTCTGAAAAGTCTTGGTGAGGCATGGAAGATTGAGGCAAGATCTATTCTTGCCAATAATACTTACAAGAGCTCCTCGTTTGATGACATCTACAACAAACTAAGACTGTTGGAGGATGAAACTCTTTCAGATCATGGAAGCAAATCTAGCACCAGCAACATGGCCTTCTTCTCTCATAGTGAAGGTCAATTCAATCAGAAGGACTCTTATATGCATCCAGTTACTGGATCATCATATGTCAGCGCTGGAACAAGTCCTGTCAACGTCTCCTTTTCAGACGCTGACACATTCATAAATGACTCCCCAAGAGTTAAACCTACTGGTTTGGATTTGGATACTGTTTGTGCTTACATTGCTTCTTTGCCCAATGGTTCAGTGATTACATATGAGGACCTTGAGTAGATAAGTGATGAGCACTTGGAAGAGATGGACATCAAGTGGAACATGGCTCTTGCTAGTATAAGGGCAAATAGGTGGAATAGAAGGTTCAAGAAGAAGATGACCTTCAATGCTAAAGACACTGCTGGATTTGATAAATCCAAAGTTGAATGCTACAACTGTCATCGTATGGGGCCCTTTATGAGGGAATGCAGATCTCCTAGAAGATCTGATGCTGGTAAACCCTCAAGTCAGGTTGTTAAAGCTCAAGATTCCAAAGCCATGGTTGCAGTTCAAGGAATTGATGGTACAGGATGGGATTGGAGCTATCTGGCTAAGAATGTTGAAGAGGACAAAGCTTTGGTTGCTGATATTGAAGAAGAGCATGTTGAATATGCTCTCATGGCACACTCCTCCTCTTCATCTGATAATGAGGTATATGATGATACTTTTTGTAGCAAAGGTTGTAGGTTAAACACTGATAGACTTAACAAAGAGGTGTTAAAACTAAAAGATGATATGAGCACTGAAAGGTGTAAATTGTCCAATTATCAACTAGCTCTAACTGAAACTGAGAAAACCGTTTCTGAATACAAGAAAATGGAATTTGACTTAAAAGATAAGATAAATATTTTAAAACATGAGCTAGAGGGTAGTATGGATATTAGAAATATCATGACAAAGGTCAATAGAGACCTACAGGCTAAGTTAGATGAGGCCATTAAGAATAAAGATAATGTTGACCTCAAGATTCAAAGATTTGATAGAGCCACCCAAACCCTAGGAGACTGTGTAGCTAAACAAAGGGATCCTAAGGACATGACTGGGATTGGGATGAATGATTACTCTCTGGTTCCACCACCAGCTGGTGACTTCTATGGTGTCCTTAGAAAGGATTTATCTTGGACTGGTATACCAGAATGCCAAGAAGAGGAATTCATTCCTCCACCAAGAGTTGTCACTCCAGTGGAAGAGTATCAACAAAAACTGACTGACCTAAATGAGTGGAAGAAAGCTAACCCTACTTTATTTGTTAAGGGAGGTTTGCTATGTGAAAGTCCCAATGAATCACCACCCATTAAGGTTACTCATCCAATCACTGGTAAAGCTGTTGACCTAGGCTCAAACACTGTTAGAAGACCTACCATTAAATATGTAGAGATGTATAGGAACAATAGGTCACCCAAGAGCCAGGTTAGCAATCACGGAACAGGTTTCTTCTCCTCTAGACCTAAGGTTGTGTCCAAGAAAGCCTGTTATACTTGTGGCAGCTTTTCACATTTGGCATACAAGTGTGTCAACGCTCCCAAAGCCAGCGCTGATAGGAACAATTTCAGCGCTGATAGGAAGAAGGTCAACGTTGTTAGGAAGTCAAACGTTGTCAGACCTAAACCTTGTGTGCAACAAAGTCCACAAGTGATTAGACCTGCCCCATTCTTTTCTAGAAGGTCTAACACTCATGGGCAAAGACCTTTTCAAAAGACAAACACCTGGTCAAATAGGCAATGGGTTCCTGTAGCAAACCCTAGGTTCAACGCTGACAAGGGTAATTTCAGCGTTGACAGGACAAAATCCAACGCTGACAGAAACGTGACCAGACCTAAATATTTGCAGCCACAAGGTAAGGCGTCTAAAGCTTCTTCAAGCTTAACATGGAGACCCAAGAAAGATCAAAACCCTAATAATAATGGAATTTCAATGACTTGCAATAGATTTAATTACATTTCAAAGGTCATTACAAAACCTATTGGGGTTAACTGGGTTTTTCATCCTAAAAAGGATGAGAATGGGGTTGTTGTGAGAACTAAGTCTGTTCTTATTGAACAACCAGATCAATCCAAGTCTTCTGAGACTTGGGTTCCCAAAGAAAACTAATTTGTTTTCTTTATGTGCAGGGCATTCAAAGACAGATCAATGACTATGGATATTGGGATAGTGGATGCTCAAGGCACATGACAGGAAAGGAAGACTATCTGACAAACTTCACTCCTATTAAATATGGTGATAAGGTATACTTTGGAGGGGGCTACGGCACCATTTCAGGCAAAGGAACCCTTCTCACCAATAAT
Organism: Glebionis coronaria; assembly: GCA_025667525.1. Classification (NCBI taxonomy): domain Eukaryota; kingdom Viridiplantae; phylum Streptophyta; class Magnoliopsida; order Asterales; family Asteraceae; genus Glebionis; species Glebionis coronaria. The sequence goes on from CM046877.1 coordinate 257,480,641, forward strand.
CTGCGTTTTGAGAACGTCTTCCTGGTAAAAGAACTTGATTATAATCTGTTTAGTGTATCACAAGTTTGTGATAACAAAAATAAGGTTCTTTTCACTGATACTGAGTGCTTGGTGTTAGCAAGGATTTTAAGATCCCTGATGAGAAATATATTGAGTATAGAACACCTAGGCATAAGGACATATATAATGTAAACTTAAATGGGATTAAAATGAATACAAATATGTCTTGTTTTTATGCTAAGGCCTCAGTAGATGAAAGTAATTTGTGGCACAGGAGACTAGGGCACATAAATTTTAAAAATATAAATAGACTTGTGAGGCTTGGTTTAGTTGATGGTTTGCCTGAGAAGGCTTTCCACAATGACCACTCTTGTGTTGCATGTCTTAAAGGCAAGCAGCACAAGGTCTCATTCAAGTCCAAGCAGGTGCATACTAGTTCCAGACCTCTTCATATGCTTCACATGGACCTCTTTGGTCCAACTAATATAGAAAGTTTGAATGGCAAGTCATATTGTTTTGTGATCACAAATGACTTTTCTAGGTTTACTTGGACATTCTTTCTAGCTATGAAGAGTGACACAGCTGATGTTCTTATTGATTTTATCACTCAGATTGAGAAAAGGTCTGGCAATGAGGTTAAAATGCTTAGGAGTGATAATGGTGGAGAATTTAGGAACAAGAAGCTTGATGATTTTTGTGCCAGGAAAGGAATTACTAGGCAATTTAGCATTGCTAGAACCCCACAACAAAATGGGGTTGCTGAAAGGAAAAATAGAACCCTAATTGAAGCAGCCAGAACAATGTTGGCTGATGCTCACTTTCCTATAGCCTTTTGGGCTGAAGCTGTTAATACAGCATGCTATGTGCAGAATAGAGCATTGGTTAACAAAATTTAGAACAAAACACCTTATGAGTTACTTTGGGGTAGAAAACCTAATATTGGTTTTCTCAGACCTTTTGGTTGTCATGTAGTTGTACTAGATACTAGTGATGCCTTAGGGAAATTTAGTGCAAAAGGTGATGAGGGCTATTTCAGGGGGTATTCAGTCCAGAGCAAGGGTTATAGGGTTTATCTTAAAGAGGACAAACGTATTGTTGAGAGAGTACATGTTAGGTTCTTAGAGAATAAACCTAGTGATCCTGAAAGTGGTCCTAATTGGTTGTTTGATTTGGAACCCTTGTCTAGAACTTTAAATTATATGCCTATCACTAATCCAGACATTGTGAAGGTAACTTCAAATGTTGTGGAGGAACAAGTTGTTAATGTTTCAGGTACACAAGTTCATGAGAAGGTTGGATCACAAGTAGCAAAGGCATCTCCTACATTAGAATATGTCACAATTACCATTTGGACAGATGTTTTTGCTGCTGGACAAGGTAATGGTGGTTTCCAAATACCACCAGATACAAACATGCATGGTCCTTCAGACGCTGACAAAGACAAATCTAGCGCTGACAAGACCAATTCAGATGTTGATGGCTCAGACGTTGACAACAACAGTTCAAGCGTTGTTAGCCCAAGCGCTGACAAACAAGGTTCAGACGTTGACAACACCTTTGCACATCTTTTCTCTTCCACTTTTGAACAAGGAGGACCTTCCAATGTTTATGAAGAGATTCCTGTTGATCAAAGAGAGTCTGATGAAGAAGATATTGGAAACATGGAGCGTGAAGTTGAGGACACCAGACTTTTTGAAGGAGGAGTTCTCACTTCCACAATGAAGAATCACCCCACATCTCAGATCATTGGTGATATTATGACTCCAGTTCAGACAAGAAGATCTCATCAAGGACTTGGTGGATTTATTGCCAATATACACAAGAAGGTTGATACCCCTCTTGTGCAAGCATGTTTGTTTGCATGTTTTCTGTCACAAGAAGAACCCAAGAAGATATTTGATGCTCTCAAAGAACCAAGTTGGGTGGAAGCAATGCAGGATGAGCTTCACCAATTTGCAATTCAGGATGTTTGGGAGCTGGTTGATTGTCCTAGATATGTCAGACCTATAGGGACAAGATGGGTTCTCAGGAACAAAAGAGATGAAAGAGGTATTGTGGTCAGAAACAAGGCAAGGTTAGTGGCTCAAGGTTATACACAAGAGAAAGGGATAGACTATGAGGAGGTCTTTGCACCAGTTGCAAGGATTGAAGCTATTAGGATTTTTCTAGCCTATGCATCTTGCATGGGCTTCACAGTCTATCAAATGGATGTCAAAAGTGCATTCTTGTATGGCACCATTGTTGAAGAATTTTATGTCATGCAACCTCCTGGTTTTGAAGATCCAGAGCATCCAGATAAAGTGTATAGAGTCAAAAAGGCTATGTATGGCCTTCATCAAGCCCCTAGAGCATGGTATGGTACTCTGTCTACCTATTTGGTGGACAATGGATTCAAGAGGGGCACCATAGATCAGACACTATTTACAAAGAAGAAAGGCAAACATGTGTTGCTTGTGCAGGTCTATGTTGATGATATCATTTTTGGGTCTACTGATCCAAATATGAGTGAGGATTTCTCCAAGCTTATGACAGACAAATTCAAGATGAGTGCTATGGGGGAGATGAACTTCTTTCTTGGTTTACAAGTTCAGCAGAAAGAAGATGGTATCTTCATCTCCCAGGACAAATATGTTGCTGAAATCTTGAAGAAGTTTGGCTTTTCTCCACATGAAAAGAGGGCTACTACTCCTATGGATAGAGAACACCCTTGGGGAAAGATTGGAGATGGGAAAGATGTTGATGTCAGGCATTATAGATCCATGATTGGATCCTTGATGTATCTTACTGCTTCCAGACCTGATATCATGTTTGGTGTGTGTGCTTGTGCACGCCATCAAGTGACTCCCAAAGAATGTCATCTTTATGCTGTGAAGAGGATCTTTAGGTACCTAAGATGCTACCCAAGTCTTGGTTTGTGGTACCCAAAGGATTCACCATTAGAGCTGATTGCATATTCAGATAGTGATTATGGAGGTGATAAGTTTGATAGGAAATCCACAACTGGTGGATGTCAGTTTCTTGGGAGCAGATTAATATCTTGGCAATGCAAGAAACAAACAGTGGTGGCTAATTCTACAACTGAAGCAGAGTATGTGGCTGCAGCAACATGTTGTGGTCAAGTGTTGTGGATTCAGAACCAGCTGTTGGACTATGGGTATAATTTCATGCATACTAAGATATTTGTTGATAATAATAGTACTTTATGCATCATTAAGAATCCTGTACATCATTCTAAAACTAAACACATAGAAATTAGACACCATTTTATAAGAGATTGCTTTGAGAAAGGTTTAATACAACCAGATAGGGTTGACACTAAGGAAAATGTGTCAGATTTATTAACTAAACCTTTTGATACTGGAAGATTTCAATACTTGGTAACAAGTATTGGAATGGTTAATCTCACTTAATATGTGTTTTGGATTCTTTTTGTAAAAGTATGTACAGGATGATGCATTATTATTATTGGTCTTATTGATGATTTAGATTTTCCACTATATTTTTCTAACACTGACAAAGGTTGTTTGAACACTGATAAGTGTTTTTGCAACGTTGTCAGCAATATAATTGTCTAACGCTGACAAAGCTTCCTTCAACGCTGTTGTATGTTATCGGGGCGTTGTCAGCAACAATGTTAGTTTTGTGGTTTTCAATCTAAATGTGCAGATGGTGTTAGCAGTATACCATTGGATACAGAGTTGCTTATGGATCACTGGAGAAGCATTTGGACAAGTTTTTATTTATGGATGATGGTTGGAATGTTTCATTCCTATCTTGACATAAATTTTTATGTTCGTGCATGATTTTAGCAAACTTTTTGTATCAACGTTTAAGGGGAGGTTTTAGGAACCTTTAGGATGTTTGGGTATCCATATGATACTCTTATCACAATTCTAGATTGTGTCCACATGTGAGTATGGGTTAGTTTTACTAAACCATGAGGCACTGTAGCATGCATAGTATATCAACTTTGCATGCTGCCAAGACATTTTTGGCCTAGAATTGGTTGTGGTCTGTTGGGAGACTTGGGAATGATTTTGATATGGGATTTACCTGGGAGTAATAAGGATTTTATAAGGTAACTTTGTTGTTAAGAATTTTGGTTAGCAAGGGACACTAGAGGACTGTTATGTCTATCTTGCTTATGCAAGTGTGCATAACTGGACAGTGCTTGCCGCCCTATAATAATTATCAGCTTTTGGTTATCTTCTCTAGGATAAATTACTTGTTAAGGTCATTTTTCACTTTTTAAAACAATTTTATTTTTGGACGCTGACAAGATTTTTCCAAGCGTTGTTGTGACCAAATTGGACGCTGACATGGCTTTAGGCGAACGTTGACAAGATTATAGCCGTTGGGCGTTGATAGGTTATTTTTGACCGTTGACACTCAATGGGACCTACCCAGTTGTTACTTTTTGACTAATTTTCAAGCCGTAATTTTAGGAGTTGTTACTTTCATTAAATGCATGAGATAACTTATAACTTTTTCAATATTTTCATGATTCGTTTTTGAAAATCTTTGCCTATTTTTGGGCCAATCACATGCATTCTTACTCTCCTATAAATTTGGCTCCTATTTTAAACAGGGTATCTATAATTCTTGTCTAACACTTTTCTCTTATCAATTTCATCTTTTACACTTAAAATTCACAGCTTTCATCAATGGCACCAAGGTTTAACTCAGCAGAATTGGAATTGGGGTTCAAGTCTCAACACAACATGATTGCTTATCTTGTTGCTGATAATGATTTGTTTCCTCAATACACACAAATGGTGGCGTATTTGAACGCATCCCCACTAAGGTATGCTCTTTCTCATGCACCACTCATTCCAGTCACACACATTAAACAGTTTTGGAACACTGTTAGTTCCTCAACAGTTAATGGAGTGACCACATTGACTTCTATTGTTCATGGGAGGTCTTGGGTGGTTACTGAGGCCTTGGTACGCCAGGCCTTGCATCTTAATGATGCTGATGGTGTAGCCATCCTTCCCATAAATGAAATAGAACAAGGGCTTAGGGCTTTGGGATATCCATTTCCTGATGAAGGTACTCTAAACAAGTATCATAAGCAGGAATTTCCTCCAGCCTGGAAGTACCTTATCCACATCCTCCTTCAATGTTTGAGTCCCAAATGTACTGCACACAATGAGATCAATAGATCCATTGCCAGTGCTATTGTGTGCATTGCAACAGGGCAAAAATATAACTATTCTAAAATGATTTTTGAAGGGATGTGTAAAAACAAGGGGACAAAAATGACTTTAGCTTATCCCCGTTTTCTGCAAATGATTTTTGATGATCAAGGTTATTGTTCAAGGGATCACAATGATTTTTATAAGATCCCTGAACAAAAGAAAGCTATTTTTACAAAGATGAATTCACCACCCCATAGAGATTTACCTTTAACCCAAGCCATGCTTGCTGTTATTGCAGCAGCACAACCCAAACCAGACCCCCAACCTCAAATTGATCCTCAACCACAACTTGAACTCATTCCTGAACCTTTACCCTCACCTGAACAAATGCAACTTGACCAAGAACACTTTGACGCTGACACATCTAATGTTGGCGTTGATGTGCCTATTTCCAACGCTGACACACAACCTTCACAATCCCAAACACCCCTTAACCAACCCACATCTACACATTCTTCCACACCATCTTCCACACCACCTGAATATAGGTTGATAAAACGCCAAAGGACTACTGGAGTGTTCTCCTCTGGTGGTCCTAGCCATGAAGTAGAGAGAACCACCACCACAAGTGTGGCTGGTGACCTGGATGAGGCTGGGACTATTGGTTCTGGCTTAGATGCTGGCCAAGACAGTCCCACCATCATTAAGTCCTCATATTTGCCCAATGAATCTGACTTGGGGGGTCAAATCCCCATTTTAGAAGAGGGCAGACTGGAACCAATGACTCTTTTAGAATTGACGGCAGTCTGCATTAGCTTGCAAAAGCAAAATGCAGACTTAGTACAAATTGTCAGCTCACAAGGCCTTGAACTCAAGCAATTGAGGGAGAGGATTGTTGTTTTGGAGAGTGATCATGCTAGGAGGGGTATGGAGGAGTCTTCCAAAGGGGAGGAAGATCAAAGAAATCTGAGTGATAAGGGCAGCCAAGATGGTCAATCAATGGATGTTGCTGAAGCCCTTACAACTTTGAAGGAACAAACAGGTTTTGATACATCCTTAATCTCTCCAACCAATTTAAATTTATCATTTACAGCTATGTTGAGAGAGGTTACACAAGGCGCTGAGGGAAAATATTTGAGCGTTGACAAGACAAATTTGGACGTTGATAGAAGTATTTTGGGCGCTGATAGAGGAAATTTGGGCGTTGACAGACCTGCACATGAAGGTGATGTATTCCAGTCATCATCTATCATCAAGGAAGTTTCTACTCAGGTATTACCATCTACCTTACCAACCATTGCACCATCAGATAAGGGTAAGGGTAAATTGGTAGAAGAAATTGTATCAAAGGATGTAGCCCAAGTTGAATTTGATAGAAGATTGGCTGAACAAATGATGGAACAAGGTGAAAAGGAAAAGTCACCATTTGTTGTGACTTCTGAAGAAGAAAGTGATGGAGCTAGCTCAGACTCAAGTGTGATGATTATAGAACCTGAAAGGCTTGAATATGGTGATGAGCTTGCTAGGGAAAAGTTGAGAGATTTAAAATTGCAGGTTGATTTTGACATGCCAGAGGTGGTTCAGATGTACAATTCTTGGAAGAAAGCTGCATGGATAATCCAGACTTGACCATTTCAGATCAAATATGGGGTTTGGAGCTTCTTCTTAGAGTTCAGAAGGATTGTAAGGTGATTTTGAAGCACAAGGCAAGTAATATTCTCTCAGAATTGAAAAAGGATAGAAGAGAGCTCTACTTTATGTTGCTTAGATGTCATGGAGTTGGATGGACACATCAGAAGTTGAAGGCTTTGACATTTGATGAGTTGGAACATAGGGCTTATCCTATTTGGGTGAGAGTGCAGGAAGCAAACACTCTCAGACTTCTTTCAGATGAAAGAAAGGAGCAACTTGCAGAAGAAATGGAAATCAAGAAAGCTATGATAGTTCCCAGGCCATTGAAGAAGGGATTTAAACTTGAGTTTCCAAAAGATATGAATCCACTATATCCAAGTGAAGCAGTTATTAGAAAGAGCCTCAAGCTCTCCCCATTAGAAGCTTCAGATATGGTGCAAGTGTTACCATTAGATTCCAGGAATCCAATTATGAGTTATGATGAGGATGAATGTGGATTCTGGAAGATTGGAAGATTTGGCAAGGAGGTACACACTTTTACCACTCTCATATCTTTATTTGCAAGTTGTGATAGAGAAGACTTGGTGGACCTTTGGAGGTTGCTGGAGACCAAGTATGAGGCTGAAGCACCAACTTCAGCTAATGGAATAAAACTTTGGACCACATTCAAAAGAATGTGTGGGACAAATGAGGAAGATCCTGAAATATGGAAGGATCTTGAAGATGACCTCAGTGGTCTTCAATGGAGGTTATATTCAGCTGCTGGTGTATACCATTTGAGTTCTACAAAGTTTGCTGAGTATCTACTTGTGGATGCTCAGTATTTCATATCCAAGGCTGTTTTGGAAAAGATGAAGGATACTCAGCTGGAGATAGATTATTCAAGTGACGTGGCAAAGGATTTGATCAGATTTATTCATTATCAATATGACAAGGTTTGTCAGACTCCTCCAAGTTCTTAATGTTTATTCAGAAACTTGATCATAAGAGTGGATATCAAGTTTAGGGGAGGATTGTTGGGAATAAATTAAGGCCAGATCACTTGAGCGCTGACAAGAAAAAAACAAGCGTTGACAAGAACAAAGCAAGCGCTGACAGCTCAAGCGTTGACAAGTTAAAGTCAAGCGTTGACAGATTGAAGACAAGCACTGATGGAAGATATAAGCTACACGTTTATTATATTCTAGAATACTTCTAGTAAGGATAGAAACGACAATGTATTTTCTATATTTATCTTTACCTTGAATAGTTGATACGTAGCTTATTGTACAAGGCTTCTTAGTCTATAAAAGAAGGCCTTTAGGTTAATGTTCATCATCAAGTTTTACATAAGTTTTCATTCGTAAACATCTTTCATTGTAAGCAAGTTCGACATTCATAATCAAAGTGAAAGTTTTGTTTACATCTTGTGTTCTTGTCTAAGTGTTAAATTCCGCATAACACTTAGATTCACAAAGCATATAACAAAGGTTTCTCTACGTGTTATACTTGATCTAATCTCGTATACACAAAGCTAATCGATCTAAGTTTGGGATCAACAAATGCCTTCAAGTTGTGTATGACCTTGTGCAACCAACCTTGCCTTATTTCTCACCACAATACCTCTTGCATCTTTCTTTTTTTGAGAATCCATTTGGTACCAATTGCCGTTTTTCCATCTAGAAAATCAACTAGGATCCAAACATTCTGAAACAAGAACTGCTGCATCTCCTCCTGCATAGCCTCCACCCAACTTTGATCCTTAAGAGCATGAGAGACTGATCTAAGTTCCACCTGTGAAAGAAAACAAGCAAACAAACAATGTTGAAAGTCCATATGATTATTACGCTTTTGGTCCTCAATATAGCTCACAGACCATGATGATCAGACGTTGCTTTCTTATGCATTCTGCGAGTCTTGACAGTAGAACCAGGATCTCCAATGATTTGAGTAGTAGGATGGTCTTTGTGTGACTGCAAAACTGGATTGGAAGCTACATCCACTTCTGGTGCCAAGTTATTAAGATTCCCAACAAAGTCATCATCATACGAAGCAGAGTCGAAATGCCATCTATTGGTTGCTTATGAATATCATCCAGCTTGGTAGAAGACTTCTTTCGATAGCTTCCTAGGTCAGAAGGACTAGAGAATCTAGTAGTGGAAGTGGAATCACTAGCCGGACTACCAATAGGTGTTAAACGAGCACTAGGAGTAACAGTTGGAGTACTAGGTGTAGCTTTGTCAGCAGAAGTATTCAAAGGAAACTTAAAGCCACCTTGAGCAGCTACTGTAGTAGCCTCTAGTTGTTGCTTGAGAAATGTGTCAAGAGTTCCTTGTGAGTCCAATATATCTGATGGAGTAGCATCACTAGGAGTAGTAGAAGAGATTGTGGTGGAATAGGATGAAACAGCAAAAATATCATCCTCGTCTTCTGAGTCTGAAAGGCTAGAATGAGCACCTGCACTAGAAGTTGTAAACACTTGTGGACCTGCATCATGGTTAGTTTTGAAACGAAAATATCCAAATGAATCACTAAGATAATCAAGATCAAAACTCCATTCAAGACCCTTGCCTTGTATGTTTGACTTCTCCTCAAAATACCTGAGATTTATAGTTTCAATTACTCGCTTTGCTTGGAGATTGTAGACACGATAAGCCCGAGAGTAAACTGAATATCTCACAATGTATCCTTCATCTGCCTTGCCATCAAATTTCCCCAAATAGTCACTAGTGTTCAGAATTGTGACAGGACACCCAAATGGCTTCAAATGAGCAATGTTTGGTACTTTAGCTGTGAGTAGCTCATAGGGAGTCTTCTTGTGAGGATTAGTAATAGAAACTCTATCCAAAACATAACTTGCAGTATTGACAGCTTCCGTCCAGAACATGGTTGGAAGCTTGGAATCGGCAAGCATTGTTCTCGCAGCTTCTATTAGAGTCCTGTTCTTTCTTTCTGCCACGCCATTCTGTTGAGGAGTTCTTGCTGCACTATAATCTCTTTTGATTCCTTTAGAATTACAAAGTTCCATGAGGTCTGCATTTTTAAATTCCGTTCCATTATCACATCGAATACCTTTAACCTTTTTGGACAACTGATTCTCAATAAGTGTAATAAAGTCCTTGAGAATTGAGTAGGTCTCACTCTTGGCAGCCATGAAGAAAACCCACGTGAACCTGCTATACCCATCAGTTACCACAAGGCAGAATTGTTTGTGGTCAATTGATGAGACTGCTTTTATACATAGTCTCGTCGTCCAAATAGGGCTTAAAATGCATAAAATATCATCATAGTACCCAAATATATGCTTGTGTTTGTTTCTTGTGTATTTTAGGTACGGATATTGAGGAAATGACAAAAGATCACAAGAATCAGTCAAAAACGAACACGGGAAACGAAGCCGCACAAAGAACCGGGCCCGAGAAATGACTTTCCAAAAATGTCCTTGAAGATTGTCAAGAATAGTCCCTCATATTTTGAAGACTTGTCACTTTTGACCCTTGTAAAACTCATAATTACAAGATAGGTCCTTCAAGTTTCTAGAAATGCCAAAACAAGTCCTTGAAGAATAGTCTTATTGCACAAAAGGTCCTTATTTCATGATTTATCATAATGAGGGACTAAATTGTCATTAGTCCAAAGTTTATTAACAAAAGGAATGAATGCATTGCTGTTGTAAAACTTCACATGATCAGTTTTCATTAGTTCAAGGGGGCATGTGCCACTTTTGAAACCCAAACCCAGATTTTACCCATTTACCCATCCCAAGCCCAAACAAATTTCCACCCAATCAGCCCAACCACACTCCTACCTTTTTTTATTGAGCCCAAGATTTTTTTAACATGGTTTATTAATAATAAACCAGGAGGTAAACACTTAATCATCCCCTAATAAGATCAAACTCCACCTTTCTTGGCAAGAACCCTAGCAGCTACGATTTGTATTAAACCATAGGGTAAATCCCAATTGACACTTAATCGGGGTACGTCATTATGGCAGAAAGCAACCCATGTGCTTTTTTACTTCCAGCTCACCTTCGTGACCCCACCCAATCACATGTTCATCCTAGGTCTCCATCATATGCTCAGAAATTGACTAATTGAACGGTTTGGATGAAGAAACGTGATCTCCACCACAATCAGACGCTCAAGATTCATTATTCACCTGTGCAATCACATGTTTACCTCAAGAATGATCTAGAACGGATTTTAAATTTTGGCATCAAGGTTGGATATTCTGAGATTCCTTCAAGGGTACTTTGGGTAGTTAGATCGACTAGGGTTTCACAATTATATCTTCCTCATATTGTACTAAGTAGTATAAATAGCAGTAGCTATGACTTGTAAGATTGCTCCAAATTTTTCTGAATTTTCTTTGTAATGTTTTATACAAGTTAATGAAAGAATATTTGAGTTCCAAAATTTACTTTTCATTGTTTTTTTTACTTGTCTTTTAATTTTCAAACATTTTAATTTTTATGCAAGTTACAATCTCTGTCTATCAAAGTTTTTTCAAGAATTTAGTTAAATCTTTGAGAACCTCTTTTTGATAAGTTGTTTGTGATTTACTTGACACCTAATTCGCAAATTAAGTTATCAAGAAGAGTTACTTACTGTCCTTTTAATTTTCCTTGCAAACATTTTCATTTCAAGTTGTTTTTTCAAAAAAGTTTCAATCTTAGCTTATTGTACTGTAGCAACAAGCTTTCTGAACAAGCTGTTTGACAAACAAGCTTATTCAGAAGCTTTTTGTGTTACTTTACCTTTATTAGTTTCAGGTTTCAAGAATCCAATTTGATTTTATGTTCCAAGAGTAGTTGAAGTAGATTCGTGGTAGATTTCTGTTGATAAGCTCACATAAGCTCATTGTCATAAGTTCACCAAGTTCAGAAAAGTCCTAGAGAGCTGGTGGCATCAGTGCTATGTCTGGTATAGATGTGTATCGGGCAAGGTATTTAGAACCCCCTTTTTACTTTTTTGCCTTTATGTGCCTTGTGTGACTTGTTCTTATTGTTTGCTTATTACTTGTTCTTTATTGCTTATTTGTGCTCTTTTATGCTTATTACCATGTTCATGTTTTTATTTTGCCTATATTTGCTTTAAAAATCCAAAGTTCTTTGTTAAAATTGCCTTCTGCTAGTTTTTAGGTCTGTTTGGATTAGCCATTTTAGTCCGCCACAATTTTTATCTAGGAGCTAAGCTTTATTGCATCAGTTCTTGGAGGTTTAGACTAGCTTGTTTATGCTTTCGTTTAACACAAAAACTAAAAAGATAAAAAAAAATAGAATGTTATGTTCATGTTTTTGCTATTAGTGAATTATTAGGTATCAATTATCTGTGTTAGTTGTTTCGTGTGGCTATCTATGCTTAATTTTAATTTTTATCTGATATGATTTGATCTTTGATAGTGCTATTAGGCTAGAAGTTCTTTAATCTCAATTTTGTGCATAACGTTTGTCATTTTCTTTTTTACCAAAGTTTATGCATAATGCATCAGCAAGTATAGGGTCTTGGTTTTGAGGTTTTAGAAGCTATAGTTTAGAGCACTCTTAGATTTCCAATAGTAGCTTAACTGTTCGTTAAAATTTGGAGTATAGAAGCCCTCTAGGTTAGCTTACTTCCAGGTAGAATTTCATGTCTTTTAAGATCTTGTAGCGAATAATTCGAGTAGCTGCTGAGTTTTGTATTTTTGATGTTATTAATTTGTTGTTGGTTTATCATTTGACTTTGGTGCTGATGTGTTTATTGTTAGATTTAGCAATATAGTTGATTTTATATAACAAAGTCCTATTGAAACGAATGGCTACTACGGTCGCATTTGAACAGCAGCTATATTGTTAGTTACCATTACTTGTTCTTGTTCCCAATTTAAACGTAGGCTATAGTACCTTGTTCTTTTTTGTGCTATAATCTTGTTCCCCGTTAGGAATCATGTTAGTTTAGGGTTTAGTCCTATTTTCTTTAGATTTGTGTGCATTTTGGTTGAGCTAAGGTAGTTTAAAACTCACTGGTGTGCTAATTGCACCGGCTAGTTCAAATTTTCTGCATTTAGTTTTCTGTTGCCCTAATTTTGCTTGAATCTGTGTCATATTTGTGTTTGTTGATTGTGTTTGTGTGTCGTGTTTGACTCCTCACAACCAACAGGTTGTGAGGGTGCCTCTTGTGCCCAAAAACGCCACCAAAAGGCCCAAAAATATACCAAAACGAGCAAAAATCCTGCCGTGTACCACAGAGAGTGAAATCAGCTTTCGCGACACTTTTTGACACAAGAAAGTGTTGCTTATACTTTGGGAGGGAGGAGGATTCATTTTTGTGACAGTTTTGTGACACAAAAAAGTGTCGTTTAAAGTTTTGGGAGGGAGGAGAGCATGTAACATGTTTATTGTATAAAAAAAAGAAGAAAAAAACTTGGCATTCAAGGGTTTGAACCCGTGACCTCCCCACTCCATCAGACGCAACACACGACCATCTAACCATCTGATCTATTGATCTTCTTTGTTTATAGTTCTTTTCATTTCTCTTTTATATCTTCTTTATTTTGTCTTTTTAGTTTTCTTTTTTTATAATAGTACTCGCTTAATTTGGATTTTTACCAGCTTATTTGATAAGCTGATTCGTTTAGCTTAATTTTCGTAGGACCCAAACAGCTTAATCAACTTTCTATAATTTTTTGGGATTTTTTGAAATTAGTTTAATATTTTTAAACATTTAAATAGTTTTTCATCTTATTTAATTCATAAAAAAATATTTAGAAGTCAAAAAAAATTAATTCTTTTTTTTAAATTTTCTTTTATCATTTCGGACTTAGGAAAATATATTTTTATTTTTAGGTTTTAAATTTATAGTTTTTAGAATTAATTGCAAATTTAATTAGTTTTTATTAAATTGTTTTTTGTCTTTTAGTGTAAAAAATTACTTTTTCAACTTTTTAAAATTTTCCACTGTTTAGTAATATAAAATAGGATTTTTAAAATAGTAAGTTTATTTTTATCATTATTTTATTAATTTTTATCATTATTTTAGTTTAAAAATTGTTTTTAGCCTTTAAAAATTAGAAAAATAGTTTTAAAAATTTAGGAAAAATAATTTTTAGTCTTTAATTAATATAAGTAACTTATTAGTTCAATAAAATTATATTTTGGACATTTTGTTAATTATATTTAATTTTAGGGCCCAAAAACGCCACCAAAAGGCCCAAAAATATACCAAAACGAGCAAAAATATAATTAAAATATTTTTGTTGGATTTTTATCCTTATTTATATTATTATAGACTTAGTTTAATATTTTAATTAATTTTTAGGTTTAATTTTTAATTTCGTCGCGTTCTACGTAATTACGTCATCGTTTTACGTCAACGTCGCGCGTTTTCGTCCGTTTTGAGCGTAACTCGTCTCCTTTTTCTTTTCTTTTCGTCTTTCTGAAAACGTAATCACTCGATTAAATAACGTATAATATTGTTGGCTAAACACCATACCTCCACCGAGAACGAACTCGATTGTCGGTATTTACGTTTTCCTAAACGTTGATACTTATACTTACCGCGACTTTGGTTTTTTTTTTTTTGCTTACTTTTTCCTAAAGGTAAGTAAAACGACTAAAAACCACTACATCATCAATGCTCCTAATAGAGGTAGGACCAAATAAATCCATGTGTAGTAGCTGCAATGGTTCAGTTATAAGGCTGAGAGCAGTAATGGCCTTGAAGGATGCTTTATGTTGTTTGCCTTTGCTGCATGCAAGGCAATTGATATCATTTCTGAAAGTTTTGGGAGGTAAACTAGAGACCAAGTTCAGATTTTCTAATTTTTGAATGGTCTTGAAGTTTACATGTCCCATCCTCCTGTGCCATTTAGTGGCTTCAGCTTCTGAGGCTTTAGCAACCAAACATGCTAGTTGACCAGTAAGATTGACTTCATTCAGCTTAATACTATAGAGGTTGTGTCTTCTAGGGATTCTGAGCAGAACCTGTGAGTCATCCGGGATTTTAAAGTCTTTGGATAACACTAGTGCATCAGTATCCGTAAAGAGGACAAACTGCTTCTTGTCACAAATCTGAGAGACAGATATCAAGTTGAAGTGTTGAAGTGCTTCCACATAGTAGACCTGCTCAAAGTTAAGATTAGGCGTCTGAATCGTTCCTTTGCCAATGATCCTTCCTTCACCTCCTCCAAAATAGAGCTTTCCTCCTTGAAATGGTACAAAGTTAGATAGAAGACTTTTATTTCCTGTCCTGCTCCAAGAGCATCCACTATCAACAATTCCTAGAGTAGGATCTTGGTATGGAGTAACCTACAACAACAAGAAAAGATATATGTAAAAGTTAGTGTCTTAAGGGGACCCAAACCTTTTCAGGTTTGAGCCTGCCTTGTGGATCTTTAGTAGATAGCCAAGAAGATTGATGAGATCCATCGTTGTTCTTAGGTTGCCTATTCATCATACGGGTGTTATTGTTTGACCAAGAACAACCTGCTGAGGGCTTAACAGCAGTTCCCAGATTTCCCAACCCAAAATACATGTGGTCTAAATTAAATGCATAATTTGGATTAAAAGTCTAAAAATAGTTGTTGGTTGGTCTATTTGGTATTAATCCAGTGTTTCTCCAATGATCAGAAGTTAATGGAGAGGTCCTTCTAGAAGAAGAAAAAGATTGAGCACATGGGTTAAGTCTTCTAGAAGAATATGGAACAACTCCTGGTAGACCAGGTGTAACACTCTCATTTTTCATATCGGTACAGCGGAAGGGTCTTTCAGAGTGTTACGGGATAGCACAATAACTCCTATCATAGACAACACATAAAAATGGTTGTACAAGGTTCAACAAACATTCATTCGATAAAAAGGTTTAAAAGTGTACAACAGGTCCCAAATTATACAGGTCATTAAGTTTACAAAACACAGATCGAATGAACATTTTTAATATTAAATGTGGGCCATCAGAGTCGATCTCCATCCGGATTACCTTCAAGCACCTGAGATAGAAAACATGCAAAAATCATATCAGCGAATGCCGAGTGAATTCATAGAGTTTAATGAAAACCATTATATAAAACAATCATTTACAATCATTTAAAATCAGAACACAAGTATAATATCGGAAGTAAGTCCACATATTGCTAGTCAGGCAATATATATCAAGCATACATCTGAAAACCGTCCATGAGACCGTAGTCTCTATATTACCATGATAGGTAATATATTCATCGTAATAGCGTCGTTATCGTTTATTATTGTATTATAGGTTGTATAGGATTATTATTAGCCGCATGACATTGTTACCTTACTGTGAAAACAGCGGGCCGCGAACCCGACAAACAATTTGCCCATCTAAGTTAGCGTGTCGTCACAAAAATCACGCTATGGAATCTTCTCATACATAAATTCGCTTACCAATCAATGTGGTACGACGGGGATCAACCGTCAAGGCGCGAACTGGGGTGATCGTCCCCAAATAGTACTATCAAATGCATAAGCGTCTACCAAATCCCGGTAGTTCACAATTCATGCTAATGGGACTTTAAGTGACATAACCTAACTACTAATAATCCTTTTAGTCTCGAATATAGGGTCATAGCATCATTCGGGTCCATCTCATTAAGCATACAATCGGGACTACTTGTGTTCTATTTTTATAAAAATCTAGCATGTTATCTCCCTCGCGGGTTTACAAATCATTTTATAAAACATTTAAAAGAGTGCGAGGCTATGAACTCACGTTGTTAATGAAAGGCGGATTATCGGCTACGGGCGTGCTTCGGTCACGGAAACCTATATAAATAATAATCGGTCTTAGACTCGGTCCAATGACTTTTATCAAAATAACAATATACATATATATGATTATTGTACATATGATGATGATCAAGTGGGTTTATAATTCCTTATTTACTCATTTTAGTGTTTACGTTTTAGTATCGTCTTACTAGTTCACTAGTTTTACCGATTTTACCTATCTTAAGTTCATTAAGTCTTTTATAAGTTCTTTAACTTGTTTTTACCCATTATATACTTATAAGATCAGTATATATACTTTTCATGTTGGGTCCTACTGGGTTAAGCCCAAATAATTCTTTTTACAAGTATTTTTCTTATTAAGTCCAATTATTAGTCTATTAGGTTTAGTTAGCTCATAATTGTCCGTAATTCTTATAGTTCGGGTTTTATCGGTTTTTACTTGTCTTAGTTACTTATACATCAGTATATATCTTTTATAAATTTTACATTAGACGGGTTTGGTCGTTTAAGTTTTATTTGATGAAAAACGTTAATTTCACGGCGATAGCCGAAAAAGTCGTAAAAATCAAGTTTATAGTTTTTATTACTTATAAATATTACTTTTACCACCATTTATATATTTTACCCATTTAATTAACCTTTTATACATTTATATAATTAAGTTTTACAAGTTAGTGGGTTTGTACTTTACATTTTATAAATTATAAAGTGAGTGCTTATATAATAATAATAAACATTATTTCCAAAATCTGATTTTTAACTTCACATTTACCATTTTTTATCATATCTAGAGTTCTACAATGACTTAGAAGCTCATTTTTAAATGACAACTTCTTCATGATATGTGCTAAATATAACTTAGTTATAGCTACTGCCCACTTTGAGTTTAAGTTGCCTTAACAGTCCCTACAAAACTGCTTATTCAGATTGTACCACCTAACTTGTTTTGATCATATCTCACTCATTATTTTGATTCCATTGCATGGCCAACTCTCACATGTGTATAACATCATCTACTTTACTGTAAATAGATCAAACCATGCATTTTTATCAGTTCTTCATTTGGTTATCTACTGTTTTTATACAGCCAACTAATTAGACATGATTTTAGCTTCCTTTCTTATGGTTATCATCATTTTTAAGCATATTTATCAACACTTGATCCCCACACAACATTTTTATCATCATATATACATCATATACATATACAAAATGAAAGAAAATACATTTGTTCTTTTCAAAATAATAAGAGAAAAATGTAGAGGATAATCTTCTTTACCAATCCAAGTGGATTTCTTGTTTTAGGAAGGCAAGAACTTGATGAATACAACAAGTATCTCCAAGACCATCAAATAGCAAGATCATATGTTGGAAAATCAGCCCTAGGACACAAGCAAATCACCTCCAAAGTTGGTTATATGGCCACCAAATGATCAAGGTTTCAAGGAAACACCTTAATAGGACTAGTAAACACGTGGTTTGTAGTTGGAAGAGATCAAAAATGGTGTTTGTGGCTTGATGTGGGACGGCATAAATGGTGAAGTAGAGAGAGTTTGAGAGTAAATTGCATGTGTGAAATGGTTAAGTGAAAACCATTGTTGGTTTTGTAAAGTTTGGTGGAAAGCTTAGCCTAAAGTGTAAGCTAAGGCTTACACTTGTTATTAAACAAGTTAAGTTTGTGCCACCTATGGTGGTGAGGTGTTTTTGGCCGTCCCATGTAAGCTAGTGGGATGGGGCAAAGTGTTTTGTCACATCTCACTTGTTTACGGGTATTTATCGATTCTAGTTTTCTCGATTTGCGTGCCCTCGGGTCGTTTTACGAAAAGCGTTTTTATAAATTATGAATCACCGTCACAAAACGAATCCAATAAAAATTGTCTCATCAAAAACGGAGTTCAAAAACGTAAATACGTAATCCTAAGGTTTCCGGTTTAGTCGTAAAAGACGCCAAATTATGCACGTAAGCCCAAATTTAAATCCGTAAATTGTGAGTTCGTCAACCAACACAAAAATAAGTTTCAAAATATTATACGAGAAAATATTTAACTACCTGAAAATGTTAGACTTGTCACAGCTTTTCCTCCTAAAAGGGATCAACGTCCTCGTGATCCATTTCATTTGGATGTCCGTTTCTTATTGAAATCGAAGAGGTGCGGATATTTCTTCCACATTTCATCCTCTCGTTCCCAAGTATACTCCGGTCCATGCTTTGAATTCCATCGGATCTTGACAATAGGTATCCGACTTTGTTTCAGTTACTTTACCTCACGGTCCATAACTTCTACGGGCTCTTCGATAAAATGCAACTTCCCATCTATTCGAACCTTACCTAACGGAATTTTCTCATCACTCACTGCTAGACATTTCTTCAGATTAGATACATGGAATGTGTTGTGAACACCATGAAGTTCTGGGGGTAACTCTAGTTTGTAAGCCACCGGACCTACTCTAGATAAAATCTTAAAGGGTCCAATATAACGGGGATTCAATTTTCCTCGTTTTCCAAATCTTATAACGCCTTTCCATGGCGATACTTTCAACATTACTCGGTCACCCACTTCAAACTCCATTGGCTTCCGCCGCACATCCGCGTAACTTTTCTGTCTACTACGGGCAGTCAACAACCTCTTCTTAATCTGAACTATCATCTCCGTAGTCTCCCGGATCAATTCCGGTCCCGTGAGCTGGGTATCCCCAACTTCACTCCAACATACAGGAGATCTACACTTCCTACCATACAAAGCTTCAAACGGTGCAGCCTTAATACTAGAATGGTAACTATTGTTATACGAAAACTCTGCTAACGACAAATGTTTATCCCAATTCTTACCAAAGTCTAACACACAAGCTCTCAACATATCTTCCAGTGTTTGTATCGTCCTTTCACTCTGCCCATCAGTCTGGGGGTGATAAGCAGTGCTCATGTCGAGATTCGTTCCCAAAGATCTTTGGAGAGATTTCTAAAAATTCGATGCGAATCTAGGATCTCGATCTGAAATGATCGATACAGGCACTCCATGCTTGCATACGACATTATCCAGGTATATTCGAGTCAGCTTCTCCAGTGAGAACTGCTCCTTAACCGGAATGAAGTGTGCTGATTTGGTCAGTCTATCGACAATAACCCAAATCGAATTGTTTCCAGATGATGTTCTAGGAAGCTTGGTGATAAAGTCCATCGTAATTCGCTCCCACTTCCATTCAGGAATCTTTGGTTGTTGAAGTAGTCCTGATGGCTTTTGATGTTCAGCTTTGACTCTAGCATAAGTCAAGCATTGAAGAACATACATAGCTATGTCAGCTTTCATATTCGGCCACCAGTACAGCTTCTTCAAATCATGGTACATCTTATCAGATCCCGGATGAATGGAATACTTAGATTTATAGGATTCTAACATAACCAAATCTCTTAAGCCTCCAAACTTAGGTATCCACATACGACCTCTTAAACATTTCACTCCATCAGCTCTAACCTCTAAAGGATCTCCTTCTCCTCGGAACCCTTCATTAACAAAATTCTCCTTCTTACAAGCTTCTATTTGCGCATTTCTAATTTGCTCAGGCAAATTATTGTGCACGGTCAAGACTAGAGAACGCACCCAGATAGGCTCTCTATCTTTCCTACTCAACGCATCAGCAACAACATTGGCTTTTCCTGGGTGATACTTTATATCACAATCATAATCACTTAACAACTCTATCCATCTTCGTTGCCTCATGTTCAATTCCTTCTGGTCGAGAATATACTGTAGGCTTTTGTGATCGGTGAATACCGTACACTTGGTGCCATACAGATAATGTCTCCACAACCTAAGAGCAAAGACTACAGCTCCTAACTCAAGATCATGAGTAGTATAATTCTCCTCATTCTTCCTTAATTGCCTAGAAGCATAAGCTATCACTTTCTCTCTCTGCATCAACACAACTCCATAACCTCTAAGAGATGCATCACAATACACTACAAAATCTTCACTCCCTTCGGGTAATGATAAGATTGGCGCACTACATAATTTTTGCTTCAATATCTGAAATGCTCCATCTTCATCACTTCCCCAAACGAAAGGTTTATTCTTCTGAGTAAGCTTAGTCAAGGGTTTAGCTATCAAAGAAAATTCTTTAATGAATCGCCTATAATAGCCAGCTAATCCTAAGAACTGTCGCACTTCCGTTGGCGTTGTCGGTGCAGACCAATTCTTAATAGCTTCAACCTTTGCAGGATCAACATGAATTCCATCTCTGTTAATCACATGACCAAGAAATTGCACAGAATCCAACCAGAAATCACACTTCGAAAACTTAGCATACAACCTTTCATCCTTCAGCAACTTCAAAACAATCCTCAAATGTTCTCTATGCTCATCTTCATTCTTAGAATAGATTAGAATATCGTCAATAAACACAATCACAAATTTATCCAAGTAGGGCTTGCACACTCGATTCATTAAATCCATGAAAACCGCAGGTGCGTTAGTTAACCCAAATGGCATTACTTGAAATTCATAGTGTCCATAACGAGTTCTAAATGCAGTTATAGGAATATCTTCTTCACGGACACGAAGTTGGTGATATCCTGACCGCAAATCTATCTTAGAATACACACTAGATCCTTGCAGTTGATCAAACTAATCATCAATCCTAGGTAAAGGATATCGATTCTTAATTGTCAACTTATTCAGTTCCCTATAATCAATGCACATACGAAAAGATCCATCCTTCTTCTTAACGAACAAGACTGGAGCTCCCCAAGGCGACGAGCTCGGTCGAATAAAACCTTTATCAGACAACTCCTTAAGTTGCTCAGATAACTCCTTTAATTCAGAAGGGGCTAATCGGTAAGGCGCACGTGCCACCGGTGCAGCACCAGGAATTAAATCGATTCGAAACTCTACTTGCCTTATCGGTGGAAGTCCTGGTAAATCTTTAGGAAATACCTCAGGAAATTCACAAATAATAGGTACATCTTCCAATCGTTTCTCCCTAGACTCATTCCCGGTCACTTGAGCTAAGAATAACTCACAACCGTTCCTGATGTACTTTTGGACTTTAATACATGAAACGATTTTCAAGCGGGATTCACCTCGACTACCATCAATTACTAACGTTCTATTCCTAAGAGGAATCTTAACCTTCTTCTCTCCACATAAAATAGTAGCATTATTCAATGACAACCAATCCATACCAATAATAATATCGAAACTACCTAATTCTATCATCATCAAATCAATCGGAAAGGAATGGTTCAAGAGATTTAGAGAGCATCCTTCTAATAGCTTATTAGTTTTCACTAATTTACCATCAGCCAATTCCACCTCGTAACTGGTACTTATCTCAACAGGTTCAATATCAATAAGGGCACTAAATTTAGTGGATACAAAGCTCCTATCGGCACCCGAATCGAATAAAGCAACGGCATAATGATTGTTGAGTAAAAACGTACCGGTAACGACATTCGGATCCTCTTTCTTCACCTCAATTGTTCCAAGTTGGTAGATACCACCCTGGGGGTTTCTTCCAGGTACAATCGCTTTCAACTTGGGGCATTCCGATTTCCTATGACCTTCTTCATTACAGTTGAAGCAAATCGTTCCCTTCTTACACCTTTCAACCTTGTGTCCAAGCTTTCCGCAATTTCGGCACTTCCAGCAGTCGCCAGGATGCCTCTTGTTGCCACACTTAGGACATCTATCATCGTTGCGCGGTGCATTGTTGGTAATAGCATTTGCATTCCCCTTTCTCTGGTTCTGACGGCGATTGAAATTCTTCCTATTATCACCTCTATCTACACGCTCACCGTCTCCCTTTCTTTTCTCACCTACACGGGCTTCATCTTCCTTATCCTGAATTATCTGTCCAATGAGTTGGTAAGCCATTCGAACAGCATCATCAATGGTCAGTGGTTTCGATGATGTCACGTCCCCCCGGATATTCCTGGTCAACCCTTTCACATATTGCTCAATTCGGATCTCTTCGGGTTCAACCAATCGAGGACATAGCAAGGCCAACTCATGGAATCGGTTCGTGTAACTATCAATGTCCACACCTTTCATTCTCAGATGAATCAACTCCTGTTCTAACCTAATAATCACACTACGAGGACAAAACTCCAAAGTCATCCACTTCTTGATTTCAGCCCAAGGAGTAGCATTAGCAGCATCAAGACCCATGAAAGCAATTCTCCCGTTCCACCAAGTCAACGCACGACCTTTAAGAGTAGCCATAGCAAAAGTCACCTTATCTTCCTCCTTACACTTACTAATCCTAAACACCGATTCAATCTTCTCGATCCACTGGCTTAATCCTACAGCACCTTCAGTTCCATTAAAAGGTAGAGGTTCACACTTCATGAACGTCACATAAGTACAGCCACCAACTTCAGGTGCATTCGTTCCAAGTCCTCCTACATTTCCTCCAGCATTAGCATTCACATTATTAGCATTTACATTCACATTAGTACCGCCAATTCCACTACCGCCAGCTCCACTACCGCCAGCTCCACTACCGCCAGCTCCACTACCGCCAGCTTCATTTCTAGCATTTGCCATGAATTCAGTCATAGATGCGGTAAGTTGCTCCGTAATAATCCTACGTACATCATCCTCAGTCACAGCCTTCTTGGGCGACATAGTTCTATAATTCCACAATTTCAAAGCATTAAGCATTCATCCAACAAAGGATTCATATAATATGGATCGAATTCATAATCAAGATACAAATAAGGCACAATATGGAATTCAAGACAAGATACATATTTCATTCGATCTGAAATAAAAGTATTGTCTTAGTACATCCATATCAAAGTTCTAACACTATATACACTCAAAATTCGTGCCAAGTCTACAACTAACAAGTCGGTTCAGTCAAAGCTATATACACAAAAGATCTAAAGGTCACTACTAAATACAGACTGGTTTACTGAGAACCGCCAGATGGTCCATCATCCATCGTCTTCTGGATCTTCGCCGGACGATCACTAGACACATCTTCAGCTGGGCGCTTACGGATTACTCCTCTTTCAACCATGTCAGCATAAAATCTACTGTTCCAACCCATGGATATATTCAACTCCTTTTCGGCTTTCTCACGCATCGCACGAACCACACTCAACTAAATCTCCAAAGAATTCACCTTTCTCTTCATAGCAGCATACTCACCACTTTCCAACACTGATAACCTCCTAAATGCCTCATTCAATCCACGCTCTACATCACTCAAATCCAAACTAAGCAATTCTCGCTCTTTCTCTCCAATCTTAGTCTTCGACTCTAGATAAGCAACCTGAGTCTGAACAACACCTAATCCAACCTCTGTCACACAACTCTTAACACGGGAAGCATCTAGATCACGTCTCAAGGCCCATGGTGCAAGACCATCAATATGAGTAGCCTCTCGAGCACTAGACGACTCTCCTATCTCACGTCTACGAGTAGCAATACCATCGGTACCGTCAGGTGCATCGTCATCCTCATCCTCCTCTGATTCAGAATCAGATTCAGACGATTCAGACATGTCATCCCTAGGTAACTCATCCTCGGAATCAGACAAACAAACTGGTGGGGGCAAAGGCTCGCCCTCTGGAACATCATACGGATAAATAAGCTCAGCTTCCTCATCGTCATCAACCTCAACCTCTATACCTACATCCTCCTCGACATCCTCGTCGTCAATCTCGTCATCTAACTCATCTAACCCAATCTCATTCTCATTCTCAATATCAGCATTCTCAATCTCCACATTCTCAATATCCACATTCTCATTACCCACATTCTCAATCTCATTCTCTACTAAGTCTACCTGAGGGGCAATCTGATCTCCTAGTCCTAACTCGGGCTCGGGATCCTCAAATGGTTCCTCCTCGTCATCAATATCAAAATCTACTAAGTCTAAATAAGGATCATCTTCTATATTAGGTTCGGGAATAGCATGGTTTTCTACAGGAATATTAGGGTCAGCCATGACAATCTGCATATATATATATTTATCTCGTATTAGGATAACATACTAGTTAAACAATTACATAATGAAATCACGATATATACATATATATAAATTAAATTATATATATCAAAATATATATCTTCTCAATAGGGCTTGTTGGTAACGTCGGAGATCTCTAGCACCGTTATAGTCAAAAGATTTTTCAAATATTTTCTCAAATGTTCATTGTCAAAAGATTTTGAAAAGTTTTGTTCAAAACCTTAGTTTTTAAAAATCTTTTGTTCTCTACAACGAGAGCTCTGATACCAAACTGTAACACTCTCATTTTTCGTATCGGTACAGTGGAAGGGTCTTTCAGAGTGTTACGGGATAGCACAATAACTCCAATCATAGACAACACATAAAAATGGTTGTACAAGGTTTAACAAACATTCATTCGATAAAAAGGTTTAAAAGTGTACAACAGGTCCCAAATTATACAGGTCATTAAGTTTACAAAACACAGATCGAATGAACATTTTTAATATTAAATGTGGGCCATCAGAGTCGATCTCCATCCGGATTACCTTCAAGCACCTGAGATAGAAAACATGCAAAAATCATATCAGCGAATGCCGAGTGAATTCATAGAGTTTAATGAAAACCGTTATATAAAACAATCATTTACAATCATTTAAAATCAGAACACAAGTATAATATCGGAAGTAAGTCCACATATTGCTAGTCAGGCAATATATATCAAGCATACATCTGAAAACCGTCCATGAGACCGTAGTCTCTATATTACCATGATAGGTAATATATTCATCGTAATAGCGTCGTTATCGTTTATTATTGTATTATAGGTTGTATAGGATTATTATTAGCCGCATGACATTGTTACCTTACTGTGAAAACAGCGGGTCGCGAACCCGACAAACAATTTGCCCATCTAAGTTAGCGTGTCGTCACAAAAATCACGCTATGGAATCTTCTCACACATAAATTCGCTTACCAATCAATGTGGTACGACGGGGATCAACCGTCAAGTCGCGAACTGGGGTGATCGTCCCCAAATAGTACTATCAAATGCATAAGCGTCTACCAAATCCCGGTAGTTCACAATTCATGCTAATGGGACTTTAAGTGACATAACCTAACTACTAATAATCCTTTTAGTCTCGAATATAGGGTCATAGCATCATTCGGGTCCATCTCATTAAGCATACAATCGGGACTACTTGTGTTCTATTTTTATAAAAATCTAGCATGTTATCTCCCTCGCGGGTTTACAAATCATTTTATAAAACATTTAAAAGAGTGCGAGGCTATGAACTCACGTTGTTAATGAAAGGCGGATTATCGGCTACGGGCGTGCTTCGGTCACGGAAACCTATATAAATAATAATCGGTCTTAGACTCGGTCCAATGACTTTTATCAAAATAACAATATACATATATATGATTATTGTACATATGATGATGATCAAGTGGGTTTATAATTCCTTATTTACTCATTTTAGTGTTTACGTTTTAGTATCGTCTTACTAGTTCACTAGTTTTACCGATTTTACCTATCTTAAGTTCATTAAGTCTTTTATAAGTTCTTTAACTTGTTTTTACCCATTATATACTTATAAGATCAGTATATATACTTTTCATGTTGGGTCCTATTGGGTTAAGCCCAAATAATTCTTTTTACAAGTATTTTTCTTATTAAGTCCAATTATTAGTCTATTAGGTTTAGTTAGCTCGTAATTGTCCGTAATTCTTATAGTTCGGGTTTTATCGGTTTTTACTTGTCTTAGTTACTTATACATCAGTATATATCTTTTATAAACTTTACATTAGACGGGTTTGGTCGTTTAAGTTTTATTTGATGAAAAACGTTAATTTCACGGCGATAGCCGAAAAAGTCGTAAAAATCAAGTTTATAGTTTTTATTACTTATAAATATTACTTTTACCACCATTTATATATTTTACCCATTTAATTAACCTTTTATACATTTATATAATTAAGTTTTACAAGTTAGTGGGTTTGTACTTTACATTTTATAAATTATAAAGTGAGTGCTTATATAATAATAATAAACATTATTTCCAAAATCTGATTTTTAACTTCACATTTACCATTTTTATCATATCTAGAGTTCTACAATGACTTAGAAGCTCATTTTTAAATGACAACTTCTTCATGATATGTGCTAAATATAACTTAGTTATAGCTACTGCCCATTTTGAGTTTAAGTTGCCTTAACAGTCCCTACAAAACTGCTTATTCAGATTGTACCACCTAACTTGTTTTGATCATATCTCACTCATTATTTTGATTCCATTGCATGGCCAACTCTCACATGTGTATAACATCATCTACTTTACTGTAAATAGATCAAACCATGCATTTTTATCAGTTCTTCATTTGGTTATCTACTGTTTTTATACAGCCAACTAATTAGACATGATTTTAGCTTCCTTTCTTATGGTTATCATCATTTTTAAGCATATTTATCAACACTTGATCCCCACACAACATTTTTATCATCATATATACATCATATACATATACAAAATGAAAGAAAATACATTTGTTCTTTTCAAAATAATAAGAGAAAAATGTAGAGGATAATCTTCTTTACCAATCCAAGTGGATTTCTTATTTTAGGAAGGCAAGAACTTGATGAATACAACAAGTATCTCCAAGACCATCAAATAGCAAGATCATATGTTGGAAAATCAGCCCTAGGACACAAGCAAATCACCTCCAAAGTTGGTTATATGGCCACCAAATGATCAAGGTTTCAAGGAAACACCTTAATAGGACTAGTAAACATGTGGTTTGTAGTTGGAAGAGATCAAAAATGGTGTTTGTGGCTTGATGTGGGACGGCATAAATGGTGAAGTAGAGAGAGTTTGAGAGTAAATTGCATGTGTGAAATGGTTAAGTGAAAACCATTGTTGGTTTTGTAAAGTTTGGTGGAAAGCTTAGCCTAAAGTGTAAGCTAAGGCTTACACTTGTTATTAAACAAGTTAAGTTTGTGCCACCTATGGTGGTGAGGTGTTTTTGGCCGTCCCATGTAAGCTAGTGGGATGGGGCAAAGTGTTTTGTCCCATCTCACTAGTTTACGGGTATTTCTCGATTCTAGTTTTCTCGATTTGCGTGCCCTCGGGTCGTTTTACGAAAAACGTTTTTACAAATTATGAATCACCGTCACAAAACGAATCCAATAAAAATTGTCTCATCAAAAACGGAGTTCAAAAACGTAAATACGTAATCCTAAGGTTTCCGGTTTAGTCGTAAAAGACGCCAAATTATGCACGTAAGCCCAAATTTAAATCCGTAAATTGTGAGTTCGTCAACCAACACAAAAATAAGTTTCAAAATATTATACGAGAAAATATTTAACTACCTGAAAATGTTAGACTTGTCACACCAGGAGCAGGAAATGCTTGATAAACAGAAGAATGTTTGTCATAAAAATCATAATCCTTAATCAAAAGAAATTCACTCCCACAAACAAAACATCTTTTAAGCGACCTTTTATTAGAATGACATTTTTTCATACTGCTAACTTTATTACACACAATTCTAGGAGAAACATTCTTCCTAGGACTCAATAAACCAGGACTAGACATAGATGAAGTGAAAGCAACTTTCTCTTCACTCTTCCTAGCACTAGTAGCAGCATGGTCATTTGACTTGGAGCTTGCAGGTCTCGACTCTTCACTTGAACCACATGATGTAGAGTCACTGGCTTTGTCACTGAAAGTACACGAGACAAAGTCATTAGTATTAGTAGAACTTTTTGGGGACTCATGCATCTGTGATCCATCCAAGTCATTATGCCTAGTATTGGGCATGAAAGTTCCTGTAAGAGGTGGAGGGACAACGTGCATTTCTGCTGCTGGTTTAAACCTATTGTAGCTAGGTGTTCCCTCTTCCTCCCTGTTAGGATCAAAGACACTTGAAAAAGATAAATCAAACACATCTTCTGAATCAATATATTTATCAAATACTAACCCTCTTTTAGTCCTACCAGACATACTACTATCAATTAATTTTGAAAGATTCTTAGGTGCCTTTTGCCATTATTCAAATCTTAAAAGTGTAGCATCTAATTTTTCCTTCATGTCTTGTTTATCTTTGATACTGTCATCTTTTACCTTTTCAGTGTATTTAAGCATATTTGTTGTGTTTTCTAAATCAATGTTCAGAATCCTAATTTTATCCTCGTACTCTCGTTGAGTATCTTGAAGCCACCTCTTTTGTTGTTCCAATGTTTTTAAAGAAGCCTTATATGCTTGAACCTCTAAAAAATACTCATCATTCTGATCATTTAAGTCATTATATTGAGACAACAATTCTGAATATTTATCATGACAACCAAGAGAACAATGTTGTACCTGAGGTGAGATGCCCATAAGAGCAAACTCTTCTGCTTCCTCGGCATCATATAGATTCCCAGCAATCATTGCAAACACGTCAGTAGAAGGTTCAGCTGTTTCCAGGGTAGCTTTCTGATGATCATTCCAGTTGACCATAGATTCAACAGACACCAACGCCTTCTTGTCATCCTTCACCTCCTGAATCTTGAAAGTTGAATATCTGCTCTTCTTCTGGTCATGCTTGTTAGATCATTCCCTTGCAAAGTGAGCTTGCTGCTGGCAGTTATAGCATCTAAACTTGCTTCTGTCAAACCTTGCTGGCTCTCTTGGGTTATAGTTAAATTTTCGACCGGCTTTCTTCTCAAACTTGTGAACCCTAAGAGTGAGCATGGCCATCTGCCATTTGAGATCCATTTCATCCAGGTCAAGTTTATCAACCTGTTTGAAGTCATCAAAAGCAAGTTGCTGTTGAGCATCAACGTCAGTAACAAAAGAGTGAAGAACAGCTTCTACCATGCTACCAGACTTGGCTTTTGGTTTAGGAGTAGATGTATGCTGAAAAGTATGCTGAGAAGACACAGTATTGCTTGGGCTACTAGCATAAGACATGGGACTAGATCCTATAGAACTCACAAAGGCAGAGTTAGCAGGAGTAGGAAAAGAATCACTTGAGTATCCCCTCACATGAAGCTCAAAGGTTTTGAGCTTATGAAACAAATCATCAAAATTAAGATAGTCAAGCCCACCTTTTGCTTTGAGAGAGATTACCACCTGATTCCATGAGTAGGGTAAGGCTCTAAGAAACCTTGCATTGATATCACCATTGTCAGGTTTTGACCGAAGTTGATTCAACTGGCTCATTATCTTTTTGAACCTGTCATACCCTTGATGGATACCTTCAGTTTCTGAGATCATGAAGTGTGTGAATTCATCTCTCAGCATGGATCTTCGCATTTTCTTTGACTCCTCATTCCCACCAAATCTTGCTTTTATTCCATTCCAGATTTCTCTAGCATCGTCCAGATGATAAAAGTCACCCATGTGATCATTAGGAAGAGACTGAAGCAAAATAGTTTTTGCTTTGATCTCCTTCTAAACAGCTATGATTTCTTCATGAGTTTTAGGGTCAAGAAGAATAATACTTCCATTCTTGTCTCTTCCAGTCAACTTCATGTTGTTTCCATTCAAAATAATCTTCCATAGATCTTGATCAGTGTTGGTGATCCAACATTCCATCTTCATTGCCCAGCTATCATACTCGTCCTTTTTCAGAAGAGGAAACTTACCATTTGTGTTAGAAACCGTAGCAATGATCTGCTGAGGTTGTTGTGTTTTAGGGGTACTATCTTCTCCTGTTTGAGTAGAACTTGAGGCAGACATAATTAAACAAAAATGTTAGTAATGAGAAAAATGATTCTTCTTGTACAGAGACTCTCCCAGGCTCTGATACCACTTGTTGGGTCCACAAGATGTGGATCTTGCAGCCTGTTAGGAACGGTGAACGACTTTTGTAATCACAAGTCTATTCACTGAGAGACTCTATATAGATCACACAGTATAAGTGCGGAATACAAATACTATGAACAAGAAGAACAAAATAACTATAACAACTTGATCCTTTTCTAAGGATTTCTAATATTAATATGAACTAAAATTATATTTGATGAAGGTGTATGAAACCCTTATGCCTAAGGTTCCTTTTATACTACAAGGAAACCCTAATACATCATTAACCAAAACGTGTAAAACTGATATGCATATCCTTTCCTTACATATCTCATGCATATCCTAACAGAATAATAACTAAATAATCAAGTTTGACTTTCTATAAGACCAGGAGGACGACTTGCTCCTACTACTACTATCACCAGGAGGAACTACATACCTCCTAGTCTACCTATTACAAATAACTATTCTAATGGTCCTAACAAGTTCAATCTTTTCTCTGTATCATAGATGTGTGATAAGAAGAACAAGGTACTTTTCATGGATACAGACTGCTTGGTACTCTCCAAAGACTTTGAGATGCCTAAAGAATCTCAAGTACTGTTTAAAGTACACAAGAAAGAAAATATGTATACCTTTAATCTTCATACTATCATTCCAACAGATGGTATTACATGCTTGTTAGCTAAAGCTTCTAATGATGAGTCTAATTTGTGGCAGAGGAGCTTAGGTCATGTGAACTATAAGAACCTAAACAAACTTGTTAATGGAAATTTGGTTAGGGGTTACCTACCAAATCTTTTCAAAATGATCTCACATATACTGCTTGTCAAAAGCAAAAACAACATAGAACCTCTTGTATGACCAAGACTGTCAATTCTGTGACTAAGCCTCTACAACTCTTACATATAGATCTGTTTGCTCTAGTTTCTGTTAGGAGCATTAGTCACAAGACCTTTTGCCTAGTTATAACTAATGATTAGTAGATTCAGTTGGGTTTTCTTTTAAAAGCTTAAAAGTGAAACCAATGAATTATTTAAGACTTTGTCACCTTAGATGAATTCTATAGGTCTAAAGAGATCAAGAGACAATTTAGTAATCCTAGGACTCCACAAAAAAATGGAGTGGCTGGAAGGAAAAATAGGACATTAATTGAGGCTTCTAGAAGTATGCTAGCTGATTCTCTTTTGCCAAACACATTCTGGGCAGAAGCATTCAATACCACATGTTATGTGCTAAATAGAGTTTTAGTGACCAAGCCTCAAAATAAAACACCTCACGAACTTTTGACTGGTGTCAAGCCAATCATAAGCCGTTTAAAACCTTTTGGGTGTCATGTGTCTAATTTAAATACTCTTGATCATTTGCGTAAGTTTGATGGAAATCCTGATCCATGATATCTAGTAGGATATTCTTTGCAAGGTACGACATATAGAGTCTTTAATTTGACATCAGGGAAAGTTGAGGAAAATGTCCATGTCAATTTCTTAGAGAAAAAGCCCAATGTCCTAGTAATAGGTTATGCTTGGATGTTTGATTTGGATTATCTAACTAACTCCATGAATTACTATTCTATGCAACAAGACTATCAAACTAACAATATAGGTAAAGAGTCTAGTACAACTAGCTCATGTACTCAGAAGCAAAGTCCTTCTTCATCAGACTCTCAAGATGATGATGATGTTCATATCTATGTACCACAATTGCCTAATGTCTCACAAACAGTTGTTAGCCCACAACAGAAGCAACCAGTGATACCAAATGATGCTCAAGCCTCACATGCTGAACTTCATAGGCTTATGGATCAAGAAAAGAATGATAGAGGAAGTGCTAAGCATTCAAGAGAAGAACCCTTGGAGTCATAAAGCTCAGCAGTACATTTGTAACCTAGCGGTACTTCATTTGCATGTACTGCTAAGACTAATTCTGCAAATTCTGTTGATTCACTAGAAAACATTCTTCAAGAAATGGATAATGAAGATGGTTTTACCAGTCCCAAGGAATGAATCTTCTCAAAAGCTTCTGATGATGAGCAGGGTGTAGTGACTGATTTCAACAACTTGGAAACTGAAATACCAGTCAGTCCTATTCCCACTCATACAGTCAACAGCAACCATCCTATAACTCAGATTATTGGAAACCCAAAATTTGTTGTGCAAACCATAAGACAAATTCAAGCTTGTGCTGAAACTCATGCACTTGTGAGCTATGTCAAACAACAACAGAGAACAAATCATAAAGATACTCAACATTGTTTGTTTGCTTGTTTCTTATCACAAGTAGAGTCTATGAATATTTCTCAAGCTCTTTATGAAGAAAGTTGGGTTGATGCCATGCAAGAAGAGCTAATGCAATTTGAACTACAAAAGTTTTAGATTCTTGTGGATCTCCTTTCTAGAAAGAGAGTAATTGGTACTAGGTGGGTCCTCATGAACAAAAAGGATGAAAGAGGTGTTGTTGTGAGGAACAAGGCTAGGCTTGTTGCTCAAGGCTAGGTTTGTTGCTCAAGGCTATAGACAGAAAGAAGGGATAGAATATGATGAGGTTTTTGCACCAGTGGCAAGAATAGAAGCCATTAGGTTATTTTTGGCCTTTGCATCATATATGGTATTTATAGTATATCAAATGAATGTGAAAAGTGCTTTTCTCTATGGCACTATCTTAGAGGAGGTATATGTTTCACAACCTCCAAGTTTTGTAGATCTTAAGTTCCCCAACAGAGTCAACAAAGTTATTAAAGTTCTTTAAGGTCTTCATCAAGATCCTAGAGCTTAGTATGCAACTTTGTCCAATTTTCTTTTGGAACATGGATATAGGAGAGGTACCATTGACAAGACTCTTTTCATCAAGAAGAATACTAAGGATATTATCTTAGTTCAAGTGTATGTTGATAACATCATTTTTTGTTCAACCAAAATCCCATGGTGTGAAGAGTTTGAAGCTTTAATGAAAAGAAGATTTCAGATGAGTTCTATGAGAGAACTTACTTTCTTTTTAGGACTTCAAGTCAAACAAAGGAAAGAATGGAATATCTATCAGCCAAGATAAGTTTGTTTCTGAAATCTTGAAGAAATTTTCAAGCATGGATAAAAGAAGTGCAATTACACCTTTTGAAGCCAAGAAGTCTCTGTCAAAAGATGAACATGGTGAAAATGTTGATCTTCATTTGTATAGATCAATGATTGGTTCATTGATGTGTCTTACTACTTCAAGGCCAGATATTATGTTTGTTGTGTGTGCTTGTTCAAGGTTTCAATTCAATCCAAAGGTTTCACACTTACACGCTGTGTAAAGAATTTTCAAGTATCTTAAAGGTCAATCTAATTTAGGATTATGGTATCCTAGGGATTCAATTTGACTTAGAAGCTTACTCAGACAGTTATTATGCTGGAGCTAATCATGATAGGAAGTCCACAACAAGAGGTTGTCAATTCCTAGGCAGAAGACTCATATCATAGAAGTGTAAGAAGCAAACCATTGTTGCTACTTCTACAACTGAAGCTGAATATATAGCTGCTGCTCATTGCTGTGGACAAGTACTTTGGATTCAAAATCATTTGTTAGATTATGGTTTCAACTCCATGAATACCAAAATCTACATTGATAATGAAAGTATTATCTGCATTGTCCAGAACCCAGTCTGTCACTCCAAACCAAGCATATTGAAATAAGACATCAATTTATAAGAGATGCTTATGACAAAAAGCTTATTCAGGTTTTTAAGATCTATACAAATAAAAATGTAGCTGATTTATTAACCAAGGCATTTAAAACTAAGAGATTTGAGTTCTTGGTGACACATATTGGTATGCTCAACCAATAACTGCTGCATACATTAAGGGGAGGTAACAGCTGTACAATTCTTATGCTTTTTTATTGTCTAGTGTTTATTTTTGTTATTGATGTGATTACAGGTTATTAGATTAAGATAAAAGAGGTTATAATGATAGTGGAATACATGTACCGGTCTTATCTTTGAGGTACCGTTATGGAACCAAGTACCGCTATGAAATTTGAAGTACGGTGTATGTTCCATGTACCACTACATAACCGTTGTAACGTTGAGGGTCTCTTTTATAAAATTGGCGGTTTCTTCACGCTTGGGTTTGTTAATCATATAAATACTAACCCCATTACACAATTGATTCACCTAATCTTTTATTTTTATACCTCGTTTCTATAACCTTCTCTCTAATTTTCGATCATCAAAAATACTAATGGCTGCTCTACAAGTGATCTCTAAACACAATCAGGTTACGAAACTCACTCAGAATGATGATTCACTTGGTTTTCATGAGGTTCTTGACTTTTTATCTCGAAGTCACATACATTTTGCGCTTATTGTAAGTCATGTTGTCTCTATTCATCTTGTTACACAATTTTGGTATACTATTGTAGTATGTACACGTCATAATCAACCTTGTATAAGGGATAGGGTTAATCATAGGAATATCTATGTGACTGAAATACTGTTTAGGGCAAGTTTAAGGCTTAATGATGCAAATGGGACTAGTATATTGACCAATACTAAGATACATGATGGCCTTGCAGCCATCGGATATGAGGGTGGTAGGGAAAGTCTTACTTTCTTTAAAGGTTTATTTTCACAACAATGGAGATTACTTTTTCATGCTATGATTCATTGTTTAAGCTCAGAAAGTACATCTTTTGATCAAATTCATGCTGCTTTGGCATCAGCTGGTATTTGTCTAGCAAATAACAGAGTTTTTAACTTTTCAATGTTAATTTTTGAAGGTATGACTAGAAATTTGGAAGCCTCTAAAAAGTTTTTAATGTATCCAAGCTTCATTCAGGCTTTAGTCCAAGACCAAATCCTGTAGGTCTACTGTTTCTTAGGATTTAGCAATGTTAGATTTATCTAATGAAATGGACGGGAAATGTGAATAACTAGAGAGATAAAAGTAGAGAGAGAAAGGAGAGAAAGAGAATAATGGTTGATTAAGTGAATGTGTGTGAAAATACAAAGTGACCAACCCCTCCTAACATGCTAGGAGGGGGTATATATAGCCCACCCTACATGTGGGCTATATGGACTATATGTATACTTAATGGATCACGAGCCCAATACTTGAATATATCATTGGAGTGACCGATCCTTTCTAAATACGTAAAAACGTATTTCCAACAATCTCCCCCAAAGGGAGGTCACTCCAAGTTACAATGTCCTAAATAGTCTATAGCTCGTGATCTATGCTAATAATGATGTGACCGAGACTTTCCTTGGAAAAACGTATTTCCAACAATCTCCCCCTAAGGGAGGTCACACCATTTTACAAAATCTTAAACCTAGCATACTATGCTTGAGTCTTCGATCTTGTTCTTGTAAATATGCTGATGAGATCTTTGACTTTAGTCTTGAGCATGTTCTCTTGCCTTGACCTTGTGCATTCATCACTTGTGATATTTGCCTCTTCGTGACTTCATGATCCACATACTTATACTTTTATAAATTCTTGAAAGCTTCAGAGTTTGATACAGCGAAAGATTTGACTTTTAGGCTTTCTTGAATTTGTTGAAGTATTAAGTGCAAAAAACATAAGCATGTGTTGACGACTTCTTCTGGATTGAACACCGCAATGCCACCTTCTTGTTACGCTGCATAAGACAGTTAGCAAAAAAACAAATACACGGATGAAATGGCCTTGAAAATTTCATTCTAATTTGGTAACATTTTACCTCCGGCCGGTGAAGACCGTTGGACGATATAAAATATCATACTTGTGACAGGTAGTTTCAATTAAGAG
Organism: Glebionis coronaria; assembly: GCA_025667525.1. Lineage (NCBI taxonomy): Eukaryota > Viridiplantae > Streptophyta > Magnoliopsida > Asterales > Asteraceae > Glebionis > Glebionis coronaria. The sequence continues at coordinate 257,516,633 of CM046877.1, forward strand.
CCTCCTTGACAAGATTTCGTGGGTAAACCCGTTCTCTTTATTCGACCATCTAAAGCTGACTGCGAACATAAAGAGTGAATCATTTGGATAATATTATCCGCATGATTTGAAGCCGTCAATTCATGTTCCTGGAACAAGTGAAATTCAATTAAGAACCGCACCATCGTTGCTTTCCAGTTGTCACGAGCTTGATTCGTATAGAATCTTGCAGGTTACCTACCAAGTGCTGTTTGAGGTTAACACTAGAAGGATTTCCACTCATAACTGTGAACACTAAGGTATCACTTTGAGTGTTCTGACAAGACCACTAAGATATTGCGTAGAGGCCTGGAACGTGTTTAAATTCAGTTAAGAATTAAACCACTATTGCTTTCCAGTTATCACAAGTTTGATTCATAAAGAATCGTACAAGTCACCTACCATGAGCTTTTTGATATTCGCTCAAGAAAGATTTACATCTTCATTGTAAATACTTTCGTATTACTCGGATGTTCAGGCAAGATCATGAAGATTTTACTTAGGACTCTTAAGATCTTTCTTACTTTTCACAGTGTGTGAAGAAGCAAGGAATTATGAAAGTGTGTCCTAATGAGATATTTGATGATCTCAAATGGCTCTAGACTCGATCGTGCATTCTGGGTTTTTAGTGATCGGAGGCTGGAGAGGAGTGCCACCATTTCAATACCAATTTATTCAGAGTGAATAAATCAATAGATAATGTGTTGTCTCCGTCTGATTAAAACAAATATATTTTAAGAGATATCAGAGTTAGCTGGGATGGGTTGTGCCTTGCATCACTGGGTCCATGATGTCTGTCTTCAATATCAAGAATCATTAAACAATGATCTTAATAGCATATGTATTGACCCGGTTTCTGCCTAAGTTGTAAGGAGGGCTTCTTTCTTTACACTATTTATCTTTACAATTCTTTTTCATTCTTCAACCCCTTCAATGCTTACCAATACGTCATCACTAGCACCTTGTTGTGATTGTTCCAGTGCTAACTTAAGTACTTGGTCGGCATTCAGCTACGTTCACAATCTTTCTCCATCTTTCCTAAGGACTACTATTTCTAGCTATGGAATATCCTTGGGAAGATTCCTCCGGTTCTAGAGGAATCATTGGACTTTAACCTATCCTACCATCCTTATGTCACCACAATCTTCACCGTCGTGAATAGAGATGTTTTGGGTAAGTGTATGTCACCATGAAATCCATTTTGAAGTACAAATCCATTTTGCTCCCCCTTAATATATGCCACGATATTCGAAAACATTTCGCACATGTCGGGATGAGCTATCACGTTAAGTCAAACCATATATGATTAATCATTTCCCATATTAAATCACATTTTCTCCCCCATATTAAAAATATTAACCCAATCGATGTTTTTAATATCAATTGATTTAATAGCATTTTAAGAAAATTTGGGAAGAAAGATGCAAATCCAATTATCTTCATGAATTACACAAGCTCCCCCTCAAATTAATGAGGGTGTACTTGAAACATAAGTTAAATACCTTTTAAACACAAGTGTAAGGTATTTATCACGTGCAAAGATCATATATGATAATGTATTCACAAGATTAGCGATTTATGAGGTTGGACCTGAATGATGGAGAACATCATATGAAAGAAGCACATGGTTATTGTTCATGAATGTTGGTCACCTCATTACGTCTGAAGTTATCTCTTGACTCCATGTGTATGATTGATATCGTTGTCTTGACACCAATATGTGAACTTGGCACTCTTGGCATCAAGGGTTCTGAATGCTGGATAATTGCTCCCCCTTAATTGTTGACCCGTGTTCTATTGAAAGAGCTGTAGTCGTCGTTTGAGTAGTCGCATCCTCGAGTATGTAGATATCAGTTATAAATTGCTACGGTTGGTGGAGATGATTGATACAAGGCTTTTGTCCGTATAAAAATTAAAGTTCGTTGTGTGGGTCTCTTCGAATTGAAAAATTGTTTAACTATGCGACTCAGTCGTTCTTTGGTGAACAAAAGTTGTGTCGTTGTAGTAATTAAAAAGTGCAAAACTATTAAAGTAAAATGACGTTGAAGTAAAATCTAAATCTAATTTAAAGTAAATGACAAGTATTTAAAAGCGAGACGAAAATTAAAAGGCACTAAAAGTAACTAACGCAAACTTAAATCTATCTAAGGCAAACTTATAACGCAACTAAAACTTAAAATAAGGCAAGGCTAAAATAAATCTAAGGCAATTAAACTTAAAGTGCGACTAAGAAAAAGGCGAGAAAAGTAAAGCTTGAAAATTAAAAATTAAAAACAAAAACTAAAAAGAACCTGAAAACAACTCATTCGGAATAATCCTTCGTTCAGAATAATTAATTATTCCGAATAAAACTCCTTGGTTCGGAACTTCTTCTTGGTTCGGAACCTCTACTAGTTCGGAATAGGTTCCGAATGAACAAGTGTCGATTAGAAGGAAGTTGTCTTGATCCGGAACAATGGTTTTATTCGGAACAAATCTTCAAACCTTCGCTCGGAACTTCACTGCTTCGGAACAATCAAGGAATAAACCTTCACTCTTAATCTTTGGTAAGCTTGGTTCGTAACTGTACCTGGGAAACAGATAGCAGCGAAGAACACGCAAGAAAGGAAAAAGCACGAATCTATACAAATCCTAATCAAATCAACCAAAAGATTAAATCAAACTAACCAAATAACATTTACTAATCATAAACAAACAATCCAAAACAATCAAACTAACTTCAAAATAATCAAAACCCACTTAAATAAATCAATAAAAAATCAAGATTATAAGCATAAACAATAAAGCATGAAGATTAAGATCAAATAAAGAAAGGTAGATAGGAGATTGACAATAAAAATAAAGATTGACAAGAATTAAAATAGAAACTTACTTGAAATTAAAGGTATTTAAGGTGCAAGACAATTAAGGTAAATGACATGTAATTAAATGACAAGGAAAGTAAAATGGAAGAACTAATTGTCACTATTAGCCAACAAAAACGAAATGCTAATCCTAAAGTTCTATTTATAGGGGAGGATTAGGGAGTGCTTAGGAAGCTTCCTCCCCTCTTTCATCTCTTCCTTAATTGCATGCTTTAGTCCTTGATCTTCCTAATCCTTTGTTAATCTTCTTAATACTTGGACTTTGTCTTGGGATTTCTTTAAACTCGTCTTGAATTTTCTTCATAAATAAGACTCGAGTTCTTCGGCTTTAATAAACTTCTGTCTTTTGACTTTTTCTTCGATAAATCTTCAGAATTGGTCTTGGACTTCCATTCTTTTTGCACTTTTGACTTCTTGACTTCGTCATTCCTCTTTTTCTTCGACAAAAGCCCGTGAATGCCCGTGTTTTCTCCCTTTTCCACATTTTCGTCCTAAATCACAACAAAAACACAAACCACGCATAATTCCGACATAAATGACATAAAATACACGTTTTGGCTCGGTTATTATTGTAATTAAGTGGTAAAAAGGATGGGTGTTTACACACCTATCAAATCCCCTACACTTGACCATTGCAATGTCCTCATGCAATGCATTAGTTACAAAGCACGTTTTACATTTTCCATCATAATCAATCCATATTGGCCTTTATTAAAGAGATAGAAAATTATAAACATACAAGGGAAGAAAGTAAAGAAATCAAAGACATACCTTAGGGTTTTGGAAATGTCATGAATGATCATCATCCTCAAGTTTTTACATTCTCCAAACCAAGCTTAAAAACGAGATCATTGTTATTATAAGTTAGCAAACTAACACAAACTCATGTGGGCCAATTACTCACTTAGACTCCCTTATTCCTAAGTTTATCTCTTATATTTTATTGTTGTCTTGAATGATCACGAGGATGCATTGTTTGACTTATTTCGATAGTTATTTAGGCCGAAAATAAAGTGAACGATTTAATCAATAGTTAGCTAAAGGACAAAATCTTTTAAAACTGCTTCTCGGGACCTTAAAAAGTTCATATCTTGGCATAACTCGCTTCGCGATTTGAGACCTTTCTCGGACCGATATTTGGCATCGACTTTTATACTTCAAACCTTGAGAGACGTTCATGAAATAATGGTCTTCTCTTCATATAGGGATTTCTTCACTTGAAGTTTTGAGAGATTCTTCATATTTGGACCACGACTTCTTCATTTTTCTCCAATCTTTATTTGGGATTTTGATATACAACGATCCGCCTCCTTTTTGGACTTGGCTTTATTTATCCTCATACCTTGTTAGGGCCTTTTTGGATAGACTTCTCCATGACTTTTGGGGAGTTTTTGCTTTTCGTCGTGTGTCTCGATCCTTCATATTGATTTTCGATAAATGATTCTTCACATCACTTGAGATCTTTAGCAACAAAATGTAGCCCTCATGCCTTGTTAGGACCTTTTTGGACTCGCCAATCTTCGCATCCTGCTTCAATAAGTTATGCCTTGGCTATGAACTCTAATCCATACCGAGCAACTTTTAAACGATCTTGGGCTAGAAGCTAAGTAACTTTTCAAATCGTATAACCTTATTTATTGCAGATAAATTTATTAGCAAGCGATGGGAGAATAGGCTTATAATTAACTCACATAAATTTACGAAAGAATACCAAACTTATAATTGACTCTATCATCTCTCGTTCTCCACAGTTTAAAATCTCAAGGAATGAGACTCGTGGATGCTTAGCCTATTAAATCAAAGTTTTGGGTTTTCGAGTCGTCTATAGGATCTTGCAAACTCTTAGACTTTCAAGTTTAGAAATCGCATTTTAAAGTTCCCTTGATAAACGATTCTCTAGGATCAATTATAGGAACTTGCGAAAAGTTCTTGTTCTTAACCCGTGAGAGTTAAGACTTTCGCGTTTTATAGCTCCCTATATAAAAGCCTAGCAAAACTTGACTTAAACACGTTAAGGATACTAGCTAGAGTAACTTATATAAGTAAACTCGGGTTGAGTCAAAAGATTCACAACGTTTGAAAATTAAAACCACTTTATTAAAATTTATTCTAGCAAAGGAAGAAAATAACTATACAAAGGTAAAAACTAATAGGCCAAAATAGATCAAAAATTTTGAAAAATGTCGAAAAAATGATTTTCCGGTTAAAATGAGGACAAATACAAGGAAAAGGCCACTTAACTTCGATAGAAGTCCCCCTACAATTAATATAAACATTGTCCTCAATGTTTAAGCATGTGGGAGTAAACTCCCCTACACGTAGGACATTGTGCACTTTGTTTAAATCTCGCTAAGGAAAAGACAACTAACGAGATTCCTATTTTAATATTGGAAAATATAAAATAGTGAATCAAAAAGAGTTAGGATAGAACCGAGAAAATGGAACACGGAATCACGGGTCGTCAAAAATCATCAAGAGTGGATCATTGAGCACTCGAATCCCTGAATATGAGAGGAGAGGAAATAGCAAACACCAACGGGTCTCCCCTACACTTAGGATAAAGAAAGCTAAAAGATAGATACATGGGTTGCCTCCCAAGAAGTGCTTGATTTTTGATTACCGAGTCGTGAGCCTGACTCGACCTTGATTAGCAAAGGAAGAAGCATGAAACATATCCACCGGGATCAAAGACATAGTTTTCGTCCATCAAATAGCAGAAGCTTAAGGCGAACAAGGCAAGACAAAGACAAGTAGGCAAGGTTCCCTTAAGCAAAAACGGAGCACGGTGGAAGCAAGGGTGAAGTGGTGCAAGAAGATTTCCATAAGTTCCAAAGATATTTCCTTTTATTTCATCAGGTGGATACTGAGATGGCTGCAGAATATCGATACCGGGGTCGAACACCTTTTCCTTTAAGGGAAAATAGCACTCAGGCTCAGCAGAATTTGAAGATGATCCGTGAAAAAGTTGCACAACCTCGTCCTCAGAAGGTGGACAAAGAGGTGTTAAATCATATGTGTTGCGGATGTTGGTGTCGACCGGTTGCTTCTCCTTTGAAAGTATTTGCTTCAAATCCAAAGTAGGATCAAGACGATAATCATCAAAGTCTAAAGGAGGAGCATCACTCTAATGAGGGAAGTAAGTATTAAGAAAAGTAGAGAAGTCTTCCTCAAATGAGTAATCGTCCAAAGGAGGATCAAGTGATGGCGGAGGATCTTCATTATGTGAAGAATCACTCGAAAGAGTATCGGCCTCATCAAAATCATCGAAAGTGGGCATCTCGGGATACTCGGAAGTACAATCATCATAATCATCTGAATCTGAGCTAGAATCATCATCATAAGCATCAAAGATCGGTGGAGAATCATATATGGGTGAAGGTGCCAAATTGAAGAGAGAATCATCCACATCATCTTGAAAAAGTGGATTATCAATGCAAGACTCGAATAGAGGATTGTTGTAGATGACAAAATCATCGAGCACATTAATCATATTCGCAGATTCTTTTCTATAGGATTTGCTTGTAAGCTTCCCCATTTTAAACTTGTGCATCATCCCCGACTCTTAAGATTAACTCACCTTCGGCAACATCAACAAGAGCTCGTCCGGTTCTCAAGAATGCCCGACCAAGTATTAAAGGAATACGAGGGTCCATTTCATAATCAACAACAACAAAGTCGACCGGGAAAGTAAATGTGCGAACTTTAATGAACACATCTTCGGCAATACCAACGGGGTAAGCGAGAGTGCGATTTGAAAGCTCAAGAGTCATCTTTGTTGGATTAAGTTTGGGTAATGATAGTTTTTTCCAGACACTTAATGGAATCAAATTAATACTGGCCCCGAGATCAGCTAGGGCAGTAAATTCTTCGGTTTTGTTAAAAATGCACGGCAACACAAAACGACCCGGATCTCCAAGTTTTTCCGGAAGTTCTTTAAGAATAAATGCAGAACAGTTTTCATTTAAGCGTGTGTTGGCGAGCTCAATCAGCTTCTCCTTCTTGTTTAGCAATTCCTTGAATGCTTTGACAAATTTTGGCATGTGGACAAGTGCTTCGACAAGGATAATGTTGAAATTTATTTGAGAGATCATCTTCAAAAAATTCGACACTTGAGAATCTTCCTTGGTTAGCATTGTGGTCTTGCCTAGCCGTGAAGGATAAGGGATATTGGGTTTGGGTGGTGAAGGTGTAGGTGTAGGTAAAGGTTGAGATGTTGAAGGTGGGGTTGGTGGAGGATTCTTAGTGGGTGCTTCATCACGACGAGGCGGAGACGGTAATGGTGCACTAATACTAGGTGTAGGAGGAGTAGGGATAAATGGTGGTGGAGGAGGTGTAGATGATGGGGGCGGGATAGGTGGTCCTACTATGGTAACTCCACTACGGGTAGTAATAGCACTCACATTCGCTCGCGGATTGGTGATGGTGTTTGAAGGTAGAGAACTCGAGGTAGAGGGTTGAGTTGTGGGCAAGAAACTAGCCAGCATGTTCTTTATATCATTCGTTTGATTGCTGAAGGAGGATTGAATATTATCTCGAAGCTCGGATCTAATGTCATTCCCTTGCTTGGTAATATCTCCTTTCAAATTGATAATTTGGCTCTGTAGATTCTTGATTTGCTCACCTTGGGTTCTCATCAAAGCTTCAACATCTTGATTCATGGGTGGTTGTTGAGCGGGTGGGTGATAAGAATTAGAAGCTCTAGGTGGGATTTGGTTGCTTCTATTATAGTTGTTGGCGGGGTTTTGGTTTTGAGGAGAAAAACCGGGTGAAAGGTAGTTGTTTGATTGGTAACTCAGCAAATTTCTATCCCCTTGAGGTCGAGCTTGGTAATTTTCCGGTGAATAATTACCATAAGCTGCATACACATTTTCCGGATTTCCTTGAGTAGAAGGACAATCAGTGTATGAGTGTGGACCGCCGTATGTCTCACAAGGATTGGCAACCGCTTTAACTTGTTGTTGGTTTGTAGCGAGAAGCAAGATATTTTTGTTCATTTCGGTCATCATGCGGGTGAATTCGGTCATATCAGGGCTTGCTGAAGTTGAAGAAACATTGACTCTTGGGTTGTTCCTTGAAGAAGCTGAGGAATCCCAGTTTTTGTGGTGAGTAGTCATGTTCTCAATAAGCTCTCTACACTCCTCGGGTCTCCTTTTCATAAATGTGCCACCGACGGCTGCATTAATCGTATCTCGATCACGAAAAGTCAATGCATTGTAGAAAGTATCAATTAAGGTCACAGGGAGCATGTTGTGGTTTGGACATCTATCAATCAAGACATTATATCTTTCCCAAACATCAAAGAGAGACTCATCAGGTTCTTGCACGAAACCGCTGATTTGATTGCGAAGGCTCGTGACCATGGTTGGTGGAAAGTAGCGCGACAAAAAGCGTTGAGTCATGTCATCCCAAGTATGAATTGAATTCTTCGGAAGACGATCAAACCATTTCTCGGCGTGGTGTGATAAAGTATGTGGAAAGAGTTGTAGGCGAAGCACATCCATTGTGGCATCGGTGCACTTCATGCTTTGAGTGATTGTAATGAATTTGTCGAGGTGTTTGTTGGCATCATCATCAGGCATTCTTCTAAAAGGATTTGTTTGCACTTGCTGAATCATGTGGTGCTTCAACGAAAACTCTGGAGCCGTGATTTGCATCAGCGCAATCGGTCCTCCTCGTCCAAACATGGTAGGTTGACAAAGCTCCTCCATTGTCCGAAGATCGGGCTGTGGATGAACATTGTTGTTATTATTATTGAGGTGCGGTGGATTATTGTTGTTGTTTACACCTGCCATAGCTAAATCTTCTCGAGTCTCGGGCTCTTGATAATTAGAAGATCTAGTACGCATACACCTACAAAGGCAAAAGAAAACAATACCAAACACAAAGAGAATATATATACACAATAAAAATAAAATCTTTTTGGATTTTTGAAAATTTTAATTTTTATGGATTTTTAACAATTTTTATTTTTTTTTGGATTTTTGAAATTTTTAAGCAAGAAAAATAACGCTCACAAGTGAAGGATCCCAAAAAGCAACGCGTCTCTCACAGAAAACCGTTAATCTTTACGAAAAGAGCCTGCAGCGGCGCCATTTGATACAAGGCTTTTGCCCGTATAAAAATTGAAGTTCGTTGTGTTGGTCTCTTTGAATTGAAAAATGGTTTAACTATGCGACTCAGTCGTTCTTTGGTGAACAAAAGTTGTGTAGTTGTAGTAATTAAAAAGTGCAAAACTATTAAAGTAAAATGACGTTGAAGTAAAATCTAAATCTAATTTAAAGTAAATGACAAGTATTTAAAAGCGAGACGAAAATTAAAAGGCACTAAAAGTAACTAACGGAAACTTAAATCTATCTAAGGCAAACTTATAACGCAACTAAAACTTAAAATAAGGCAAGGCTAAAATAAATCTAAGGCAATTAAACTTAAAGTGCGACTAAGAAAAAGGCGAGAAAAGTAAAGCTTGAAAATTAAAAATTAAAAACAAAAACTAAAAAGAACCTGAAAACAGCTCATTCGGAATAATCCTTCGTTCAGAATAATCACTCATCCGGAATGTCACCTTCGTTCAGAATGATTCTCCTTCACTCGGAATATTTACCAAAATCCTTGATCCGGAACAAATTCTCTATTCGGAATATGTCACTTATCCGGGATAAATCCTTCATTCGGAACTTTTGCTGATTCGAAACTTCCTATGGTTCAGAACTTCCTAACCAAAGCCTTGATTCGGAACTTCTTGATTCGGAACCCTTGGTTCGGAACTTTGAATCTTCCGAATGAGACACCTCTTCACTGATCCAGAATACTCCCGAATGAACAAATAGTTGATTCGGAACTTTGAATGTTCCGAATGAAGGTGTTGATCCGGAATAATTAATTATTCCGAATAAAACTCCTTGGTTCAAAAATTCTTCTTGGTTCGGAACCTCTACTGGTTCGGAATACGTTCCGAATGAACAAGTGTCGATTCGAAGGAAGTTGTCTTGATCCGGAACAATGGTTTTATTCGGAACAAATCTTCAAACCTTCGCTCGGAACTTCACTGCTTCGGAACAATCAAGGAATAAACCTTCACTCTGAATCTTTGGTAAGCTTGGTTCGGAACTGTGCCTGGGAAACAGATAGCAGCGAAAAACACGCAAGAAAGGAAAAAGCACGAATCTAAACAAATCCTAATCAAATCAACCAAAAGATTAAATCAAACTAACCAAATAACATCTACTAATCATAAACAAACAATCCAAAACAATCAAACTAACAAAACTAATCAAAATAATCAAAACCCACTTAAATAAATCAATAAAAAATCAAGAACATAAACATATACAATAAAGCATGAAGATTAAGATCAAATAAAGAAAGGTAGATAGGAGATTGACAATAAAAATAATGATTGACAAGAATTAAAATAGAAACTTACTTGAAATTAAAGGTATTTAAGGTGCAAGACAATTAAGGTAAATGACATGTAATTAAATGACAAGGAAAGTAAAATGGAAGAACTAATTGTCACTATTAGCCAACAAAAACGAAATGCTAATCCTAAAGTTCTATTTATAGGGGAGGATTAGGGAGTGCTTAGGAAGCTTCCTCCCCTCTTTCATCTTTTCCTTAATTGCATGCTTTAGTCCTTGATCTTCTTAATCCTTTGTTAATCTTCTTAATACTTGGACTTTGTCTTGGGATTTCTTTAAACTCGTCTTGAATTTTCTTCATAAATAAGACTCGAGTTCTTCGGCTTTAATAAACTTCCGTCTTTTGACTTTTTCTTCGATAAATCTTCAGAATTGGTCTTGGACTTCTGTTCTTTTTGCACTTTTGACTTCTTGACTTCGTCTTTCGTCTTTTTCTTCGACAAAAGCCCGTGAATGCCCGTGTTTTCTCCCTTTTCCACATTTTCGTCCTAAATCACAACAAAAACACAAACCACGCATAATTCCGACATAAATGACATAAAATACACGTTTTGGCTCGATTATTATTGTAATTAAGTGGTAAAAAGGATGGGTGTTTACACACCTATCAATGATAACTTCATAAAAACAAGATTTCTCTTGTTTTAACAAATAAATGCACTGACACGTACATAAATTCGTGTTAGATTGTGTTATTCCATAAACACAATCCCTTACATGGTTATAAACTAAACCATGCCCGAGATAATTAATTCTCGTTGTTGAGTCAAAGCTTTCCGGTGAAATGCTTGACTTTAATTTGAAAAGCGGGTTACTATCTGAAATAATAGCAAGCCATTTTGAGCATGTTTTAAAAGATTTGAACTTCTGCTCGAACATTATTTACAACCCCGTGTCATTATTGAATGACATTTATAGTATCGTAAATATTATCGATTCTAGAAGACATGCTCTTGTTATCAAAACATTTTAGAACACACAATTTTGAAAGATTTAGAAAAACCTTTTGAAAAATTCTCGAAAAATTGTGTTCAATGTTTTGAAAACCAATTACTTGAGCTTAAGATGTTGAATATCTTACAAAACGAGCTCAAGTCCGAGAAGTTGTAAACTTCCCGTTGTTAAGGATAAGTTTATCATCGGCGATAAACTTTCCTTTTAACTGAAGAACGAGTCCTAAGTTGACATTTACTTAGAAGTCGTTTTCATGAGCTTGAAAAACTTTGAATGTTTTAACGTAAAGCTCATGACCGAGAAAGATGAATTTCTCGTTGAGAAGAAAAGTTCTCTTATTTAAAAGATACACTTTACTTTATGAGCTTAAAACTTGGAATGTATTAATACAAGCTCATGACCGAGAAAAATTAATTTCTCGTTACGAGGAAAAGTTATCATGAAAGATAAGCTTTCCTAAAATTAAAGTCCGAGTTACAGTCTGATATTTAACTGTAAATCATAGTGCATGAGCTTAAAAAAACTTCGAATGTTTTTTAATATAAGCTCATGCCCGAGAAAAATTAATTTCTAGTTGTAAGGATAATTTTATCATCGGCGATAAACTTTCCTTTCTTTGAAGAACGGGTCAATGTCTGACATTTAACAATGAACCATTTTACACGAGCTTAAAACCGTTGAATAGTTTTAAAGTAAGCTCGTGTCTGAGAAAATTTAATTTCTCGTTTCTGAGGGTAAGTTTTTCATCGGTGATAAACTTTCCTTTATTTAAAGATCGGGTCATCATCTGATATTTAATGATGAACCATATACACGAGCTTAAAATCTTTGAATGGTTTTAGGATAATCTCGTGTCCAAGAAAACTTAATTTCTCGTTAAGAGGGTAAGTTATCGTTGCGTAGAAAAACTTCCCTGTCTCTGAAGTCCGGGTCATCGTCTGTCATTTAACGAGGAGCCATCGTGCATGAGCTTAAAAACTTAGAATGTTTTTTATCTAAGCTCATGCCCGAGAAAAATTAATTTCTAGTTAATGAGGATAAGTTTATCATCGGCTATAAACTTTCTTTTCTTTGATGAACGAGTTACAGTTTGTGATGTGACTATAAGTCCTTTTGGTAAGCTTAACCGTGAATCCCCTGAGATACTTGTTTCTCCGATATCTGCTTCTTCAGTAACCAAACTCTAAGGGTGTCCTTAGTTGAACGGTATACGATGATTGGACCGCTTCGTTCTTTTGGAACATTAAGTTGGTACCTGCATTCTCATTAGGATTTAGCAATGTATGATTTATCTAATGAAATAGATGGGAAATGTGAAGAACTAGAGAGAGAAAGGTAGAGAGAGAAAGGAGAGAAAGAGAAGAATGGTTGATTAAGTGAATGTGTGTGAAGATACAAAGTGACCAGCCCCTGCTAGCATGCTAGGAGGGGGTATATATAGCCCACCCTACATGTGGGCTATATGGACTATATATATAATTAATGGATCACGAGCCCAATACTTGAATATATCATTGGAGTGACCGATCCTTTCTAAATACGTAAAAATGTATTTCCAGCAAATCCCTAACTTACCAGACTTAACAGATACATGGGATGTTCCCTCTTTCACCAAGAGAATCTTTTCTTTCTTGATAAATAATGGTAGCTCTTTCATAAGGACTGTAACACCATTATTTGCTACTATATTAGCACACCCAGCTAACCAAGAGGGTGAGGATCCTTGCTTAGCTAGTTCTTCTCAGCAAACTACCTCTAACCAGAGTCCCCAACCCTCTGAAGATTCGCAATCTTCTTCTCATCATGATGGTGGTCAACCTCACTCTGATGAGATGATCCATGCACCTGCTGCTTCAATTGCTGCTAGTGGTTCTCCACAAGCAAGAGCAACAGAGGTGGTGGATGTTGCACGTTTGACTTCTTTGTGTACAAGCTTTTCCAAACAAGTACAGGTTTTGCAAAAACAAAAGCTTGAACAGGATAAGAGAATTTGATTGTAGTGTTTTACTACTCTTTAGGAAAAGAGCGTAAATAGCGGAGATTATTAAATACGACGATTTAGGAAAATCGTGTACTAATGATCCAAATAAATTCGTTTCCCAAGGAGGTATATGTGTGTGAAAAACTTGTTAATGATTTGAGATTAATATTGAAGAAAGAAGGGATGAGAAAATAGAATGACGGATACGTGAAAATTATTACTACGACGACTAAATTAAAAACCGTAAAAAGAGGTAAAATAAAAATTAATTCTAAAAATTTCCAAAAAATTACAAAATTCAATAAAAACAAACTAAGAGTTTACAAATGATCAAAACTTTTTCAAACCATTAAATTAATTAAATATTAAATTTTAAATGCTAATTAAAGCCCTAAAAATCCAATTAATTATTAAAAAGCCCAAATAAAGATTTTTCACCTTCTAAACTTCTTAAATGACTAAACTAAAATAAAAACTATTTTTATGAAATTTTAAACTAAGGAAAACTATTTTTAAATGATTTGAAACTATTAAAATACTAAAATAATTCTAGAAATTAAGAAAATGATACTAAATTTAATCTAAGAGTCTTAAAAATCCTATTTTAATGTATTTGACCTAAGAAAAATATAAAAGTTGCAAAAATGTGAAAATTGAAATTTAATAATACAATAATATCAAAATATTGTTAAAAATCCCAAAATTATAAAATTCTAAAAACTTGAAAACTAGTTTATTTTAACCTAAATAAACAAAAAATGAAAGTGAAATTACTAAAATACCCCTATTTGGCCCCCAAATGGGCTAAAATAAAAAACAATCAAGGTAAATGGGCTTTTTGGTCCAATAAGATGAAACTTAACCAAATAAGCTGAAAATCACTAGTCCAGCTTAAAATTCAATTCTAAACACAAAAGTCTGAAGGCCCAAAAGCTGAATGTGAGCTTATCACAACTTAATGGTACAACGGCTTATTCTTAATGGGCTTTTTGGCCCGTTAAGCTATAAGCCATTGCCATAAGCTCAGAATTGACACACAACCTTCTTTTGAGATGCCTAAGAGATTTGTTAAAAGAAATTTCAAATAAGCTCAACCAATAAGTTAGAAATAAGCAAAGTAAAATTTCACTAAAAGACAAAATAGTCGACTTGGAGTTCTAGACCACCTCAGACCTTGATTCAAGTTGCAAAAGACTCTAAATGACTTAATTAAGACAAGTCAACAAAGAAATGTTCAATTAGCCAAGCCAAATAAGCTAAATAAGTTGATAAGCACTTATGTAAAAGTCAAAGTAGTTGGTTTTCTAGTCAAAGCTCAAAGTCAACCCCTCAAATGCTCCAATATGAACAAATGGGTCAAATAAGTAACACCTATTACAAAATTAAAGTTGTTTCAGGTTTAAATAAGCTAGAACAGCTTATTGATAAGCTATCCTGAAAATAACACAAGCAATGGCTAGCAGCAAAGGGAAGGAGTTCCCACTGCTTCGACTATTTGACTTGCAAATTTAGAGAGATCCATTAGATTCCATGGAAATCAAAGGCACCCTTACAACCAGTGAGTTGTAAGGAGTCAATATCAAACAAGAAATCACAAATTGGTTCAGCCAATAAGCACAGGATAAGCAAACACTCACCAGATAACTCATAGATATGCAAATAAGCAGTTATGAACTAAAAAGCAATTTTAGCATTAATAAGCCAACCAAAATGAACCATATGCATACACAAGCTATAATAAATTCCAATAAGCACAAATAAACTTGTTTCAAACACTGGATCAAAGATTAGAAGCAGATTCAAACTTATGCATATGACTGATGAACAAAGGCAATATCCAAAACCCTTTTGCTGATCTAAATGGCCACCAATCCAATTTTAAACCTTCAAATCCCTTTCCCTGGTTGATTTAACTAAAACTTAGCACTTGTTAACCCCTAGTCTACTCTTAGATCTAGGTGTCAAATTTTAGCCAAAAATACCAAGTATAGCAGATTTAATAGCCCTTTGATGGATTTAGGTTATTCAAACCACAAAATACGCAGATAATGAACAAATAGCACCAATGAGACAATAACCAACACAAAGCACCAACATACAACCACACAAGTTGCCTCCAATCCTGGTATATCAGTTAACCCAAACACCCCTTTGTAAACTGATTTCTCAAGTTTTCAAAGGATTTGTGTGATTTAACCCACAAACCAAGATCTAATCAACCCTATAACAAGAATCAACCATAATAACGTAGATCCACAATCAAATACTCAGATTCACCAAAATTCATACAAAATTCAGAAAACATAAAAAGGATTAGAGATGCAAACCTCCAAGACTCACATCCAAGCCTTGGATTGTTTAAGTTGAGGTGCTAGCAAGAACAAGCACCAGCTTCCAATAGCTACTAAGAAGAACAAAACAAGGGTTAACCAAAAACAGAATATGACTTGATTTTTGGAAACAATAGTTTTATTCCTTAAAACCTTTCCTAAAAATCAATCAAACAGATTAATGGAACGCAGAATTTAGCTAATCAAACACCAAACTTTCATAAAACACAAAATGGAATTCACAATTTCAGAAAATCAAACTTTTTATTTCATAAAAAGGAATTATAATGCATTTGCTAAAATCTGGAAAAAAGGGGCTCTCACGTGTTGAGGCCTCCTTTTATATACGACTAAGATGATTCCAGAAGGGGAAATACATCAGAAACTTTAGCTATGAATTCTCAAAATTGCCCTTGAGTGCTTGATGGCGTGTTGAGGTTGTGAGCTGTCCAATTCAATCCTAGTTGTTCATTTTGGCTTTGGGGCCAAGCAAAGAGTATGGGACGTTGATTTGGCCACGTGGCATTGCTTGGGTAGGAGGGTGTCATGTGATTGGGTAACGGGTTGAATGGTGGGGTCCTTTGAGGTAATGGGATTGTGAGTTCAAGCGTGGGATAGGTTTAGGAGTGTGTGAATTAAGCGTGGGTGAGGGTAATTTGATTTTACCCTTTGTTTTAAGTGAAGGTAAAACTGGGTTCATCACGTGAAACAGTAACAAGTTTGATCCGGTTTTGGTGGATTGGTTAAGTGTTTGGCGCAAAATTCATTTGAATGTTTCATTTGTCCAAATTTAGTCCTCAGCCTTTGGAAGACTTTGTATAACAAGTTTATTTCCCATGTAAACTCGTTTCCCTTTGTTGTTGAAGTTTCAGAAATTAGATTATGGCCACAAATAGTTTGGGAAAAAGGATTTAGGGCTTTTTAAACTTTAGGTTAATTACAATTTCAGTCCTTTGATATTTAAACAATATTTAAAGGACTAGAAATGTAATATTCTTTGACTTCAAGGGTTTCTTTGGATCTTGGACTTTATAAAGAACCATTCTTGACATTTTGGATTTATTGAAGGACTAATCTTGCCAATTCTTCAAACTTGGAGGACCTTTTTGTAACTTTGACAAACTTAAGAGACCAAACTTGTAATTATGAATATACAAGGGTATTAAGTGTCATTTATTCATAAATGAGGGATCAATCTTGTATATCTTCAAGTCTTCAAGGGTTTTTCGTTGATAATTCACAAACTAGGGCCCGGTTCATTGTGCGGCTTCGTTTCTTGTGTTCATTTTTCCTTGTTTCTTGTGATCTTTTGTCTTTTTCACGATATCCATACCTAAAATACACGAAGTAAACAAACACAAGCATATATATATATGGTATTTTATGACATTTTTATGCATTTAAAGCCCGAAAAGAACGATGAGATCATGTATAAATGCCATCTCATCACTCCCCCATACTAAACCATTGTCGTGCCCTCACGTAATGCTAGAATAAAGTATCTTAGCATCTCCAAATTCAAGTTTATTAACCTTTATTGAAAAGTAAAAACTTGCAATGATACTACTAAGATGTGTAAAGACATAATGTATGATTTTCATCACGAGAGTGACTTTTAGGGTCAATGAATAGAAACAAGTGAATGTCTCATAGAGTAAAGTTTGTCATACTTGATTGTCATACATTCCATGCTAAGTGCAAAAACGAGATCATTGTTGGTACAAGTCACAATGCTAACACTACTCATACGTTCAAATTGTGTAATACTTTTTCTCCCCGCAATCCTAGTTATAATGAAAGAAAAGGTTTCTAGCATTTTTTAACTATTTGTCATGGATCACAAGTGATTCATATTGACTTATTTGAGTATTTATTAGTCCGAAAATAAAGTAGCACGATTTAATTGATAGTTAGCCGAACGAAAAAATCTTTTACAACGGCTTCTCGTGTATCTCTTTAAGTTCATATCTTGGCATAACTCGTTTCACGATTTGAGACCTTTCTCGGACCGATATTGGCATGTACTTCATACTTCAAATATTGGGAAGACGTTCTTGAAATTATGGTCTTCTCTTCTTATTTTGGAATTTCTTCACTTGACGTTTTTGAGAGATTCTTCATACTTGGACCACGACTTCATCATTGTTCTTCAATCCTTATTTTGGATTTTGATATACAATGATCCGCCTCCGTTTAGGACCTGGATATATTTATTCTCATACCTTGTAAGGGTCTTTTTGGATAGACTTTCTCCATGATCTTTAGGGGAGTAATTGCTTTTCGTCGTGTGTCTCGATCCTTCATATTGATTTAGGAATAATGATACTTCATATCATCTTGGATCTTTAACAACAAAATAGAGTTCCTCATGCCTTGTTAGGGCCTTTTTGGATCTTCACCAATCTTCGCATCCCGCTTCAATAAGTTATGTCTTGGCTATGAACTCTATTCAATCCCGAGCAACTTTTAAACGATCTTGTGCTAGAAGCTAAGTAACCTTTCAAATCGTACGACCTTACTTATTGCAATTATTTTTATTCCTAATGCATTGATCTTATGGGAGAAAAAGCCACAATTAAAAAAATATGAGTGTTTGAAAGAACATTTTCATGTTCTACGTTTAGCATGATCACTTGTCTAACTCTATCACTTCTCGTTCTTCACTATTTAAAGACCTCTAATTAAAGAGACTCATGAATACTTAGCCATGCAAGTCAAAAATAAGCCAAATTTGGATTAGCTTTTATTAAGACTATATCAAATCGAAGTTTTAGGTTTTCAAGCCACCTATAGGATCTTGCACTTTCTTGGACTTTTTTCAAGTTTAGAGAATGCATTTTATAGTTCCCGTGATAAGTGACTTTCTAGGATCAATTATAGGAACTTGCGAAAAGTTCTTGTTCTTAACCCGAATGAGCTAAGACTTTCGCATTTCAAAGTTCCCTATATAAAAGTCTAGCAAAACTTGATTTGAGCGGGTTAAGGAATGTAAAAGTCTCCAAATGCCCATCAAGTCAAAAATTAGTTCTTTTTATACCCATCGGAAAATATACATTCGTTTCTTAAAAACACTTATGAAAACTAAGAAAAATTTTAAAATTTGGCCATTTTTAGCCTTATTAGCAACAAAACAAAACAAAACGTTGAAAGTTAGAAAACATGAGGGCGTAGCGAAGCAAGTATCTATTCACCCCCCATACTAAAATTAAACATTGTCCTCAATGTTTCGAGTCTAAAGGTGGAGCACCCCCATACTAGAGACGAAGATTCGAATGCTTAGGATCTTGCATGGAAAGGGTGATCAACAATATATCTAAAGCCGTTTATGAATTATGCTAAAAGATAATTGTTAGAACAATAAAGGATATATCATGGATTCGTGAAAAACTCTTCAAGCAAACGATCGAGGCTCACGTAAACGAACACGAGAGTCTTCAGTCGTGGCGATGATGACGATCCAGATAACACATTCACAAACAACCATGAGATAACGAGTTGGAAGGGCAAAAATTCCCTCTCATTAAACTATTAGAAAGCATAAAAAGGATAAGCATGGGATCTCCCCCACAAGGCACCTCGTTTTTGATTACCGAGTCATTAGCTCCACTCGATCCCCGCTAAATATGATCATTTAGGGAAAATCATGGTATGGTCAATTTTTGGTGGGGCTTACATGATAAACAAGGCCCTAAAAGAAACCGGTACTAAGGACTAAGTCCTTTGATGATGCAAAATACCGGGGTCGAAGATGGCGTCTTCGTTCTCATTAGATAAACAATTCGACGCCACTTCAACACGTGCCAAAAACTCAAAGAGTTTGAAGAAAATATATGAGAAGTAGAAGGGTGGGACAGTTGGTAAGACAAACTTTTGAGCTACTCGAGGTAGACTCGCACCAAGCAAATAGGTATGATTTCCATTTATTGCATAGGTGGAAGACCGAGATTTCCCTTTACATGAAACTCCGAGATCGAATATCTCGTCCTCGGTGGACAAAGATGAGGGAACATAAGGGGCTTCCCCTATACTAAAACCACACAAGGCATCGTCAAAAGGAGTAGACGAGCTTGTAGTACTCAAAACACGTGGTGATGAGTGAGTTAGATTTGTAGATAAAATCTTTTAAATCACATTCAAAACCTTTTCCTTTTTTATCTTTTAAACTCTCCTTATGAAAACCCGTTTTGATTATGTCAAAAATATTTGGTGTTTATAAGACGATGTTAGGCACACTAAAAATTATCACATTTAAAAATCGTTTTTGTGGTGGTAAGTTCTCAAAACGTTTATTGATAAAGAAAACCTCCCCATCGGGGTCAACATATTCGTCATCCGAAAGATCTTCCATAGGAATAAATTTTCAACACTTTTCAAGGATGAATGTTCGAGGTGAGGCGAAAGATTTTTCGATTCAAGTATTGACGGTTTCTTCTTCGTAGGTTTAACACTCATAACCTCCACCGGCAGAGGAAATGGTAAATCGTTTTTGGTTACATTTCCTAAAAAAAATGGTGAAAATTCTTTGCAAACGACATTGGTTGAATCACCATGGTTTGAAGTTGCAATAGA
This sequence comes from Glebionis coronaria, assembly GCA_025667525.1. NCBI lineage: Eukaryota > Viridiplantae > Streptophyta > Magnoliopsida > Asterales > Asteraceae > Glebionis > Glebionis coronaria. Next base: position 257,536,767 of record CM046877.1, read on the forward strand.
ATATACATGAGAAAGCTTGGAGTTTTGTGTTGCATTGATGACAAGTTCTTCCTCATTGAATCGAAGGGTGATTTTTCTAGCATGAACATCAATAAGTGCTCTCGATGTATCCAAAAATGAACAACCCAAAATGAGAGGAACTTTTCTATCGATGGGAATGTCTACAACGATAAAGTCCACGGGATAGTAAAACTTTCCGACTTTGACGAAGATGTCCTCGGCTACTCCACATGCTAAAATCGTAGAATGATCGGCCATCTCGATAGACATGTTCGAAGGAGTAAGAGCCGGAAGCTAAAGTGATTTGAAAATCTCAAGAGGCATCAAGTTGATACTAGCACCAAGATCGGCCAAGGCGTAGCATTCCTCCATATCTTGAATTGCACACGGAATCAAAAATTTACCAGGATCACCGAATTTTTGGGGTATGCGGCTAAGAAACACCGATGAACAACTAGACGATTGTTGTAACTTCTCTTTGTTATTCAACATACTTTTGAAGTTTGCGGAAAATCGAGGCATCATGATTAAAGCATCAGCAAAGCTTATATTAAAATTTATATCACGAAACATTTTCATAAAAAGCTCAAATTGATAATTATTCCGTTCTTGTGCCTTTTCCTTATTTCGTCTTGAAGGGTATGGTAAGGGTGGTGTGGGTTGGGCATTAGGCAACGACCTTGGAATCTCGGGTTCCATAATAGGTATTGGTTCAACCGTAGGTGTGGTATGAGCGCTACTTCGTGGGCTTGTGATATGCTCCTTTTCGACCATCACCTCGGGCTCTTTCTCGATTTCCTTCTCCGTAGAAGTACTTGGACGAGAGATTGGTTCCTTGAAAGTCTTACCACTACGAGTAGTAATAACCTTCATCTCTCCCCTCGGGTTGTTAATGGTATCACTAGGAAGACCACCCGAGGAAGAGGGTTTACACATGATTGCTTCAAAAGATTTTGCCATTCGATCTTCAAATTTTGATTGCCTAGTATCCGCTTTTAATAATTCTTGCTTAATATCATGTTGTCCTTGTTCCATATTTTGTTGATCTTGTTGAAGACGTTGAACGTTTCCTTCCATTTTGTTAGCATGAGTTTTTAATTCATTAGCAAGTTCGTTTTTAAGCTCGTTTTTCAACTCGGATCTTAAGCTAATCATCTCAAGTTGCATATTATCAAACATAGCATCGTTTGCTTTTGCATAATGCAAAAATTCTCCATTTAGATTTTTAGTGTGAGCATTTTGAAAACCTTGTGTAGTGTTTTGAAAATCACGGTTTTGGTTTTGATTTGAAACTTGCCCATTTCCACTTTGATAATCCCTTTGTTATAGTTACGTGAATTGCCTTGATAACCACCATTTTGATTGTTGTTTTGATAGTTGTTAGCATTTTGATTTTGTGGAGCTTGATTTGGGCGGGAACCTTGGCTGTTTTGGTTGTAAGTTCTCGTTGCTACATAAGCACTAGAAGTGTTACCACCGGCGGTAATGCACTCGGAATGATCATGAACTCCACCACAAGATAAGCAACTCTTTTCAACCGCTTTAACCGATGCGGAATTCAAAGCATCCTGTGCTTTCCAATGTGTCCTAAGCGTCGAAAACCTATCGAAAAACCATTTTTCCTCATTTGCTTCATCATGTAAGGCATTAATGTTACGAGACGATGACGACGATGAAGAACCCATATTGGAAAAACTCGGTGTGTTACAAGGGTTATAAACCTTAGATCTATTCTCGATAATATTTAAAGCCTCATCGGTCGTTTTGCACAAAAAATTACCACCCGTGGCGGCATTCAAATAATCTCGTTCATGATCATTAAGCCCATTGTAAAAAGTATCAATTTGATGCAACTCCGAAAATCATGGTGTGGACATTCATGTAATGTAACACCCCCAAATTTATACAATTCAATACAGCGGAAGACTCGTTGGTGTTACGGGATAGCACATTACTCACATCATAGACAACGCATAAAAATCGCGTCGTTTAATAAGAAAGCATTTCCATTCATAAATATCAAATTTTACATAGGTCCCAAGTCATAGTATTTCATACAATTTTACAAAGCATTTGAATGGAAATTATTATTTAAGTGTGGGCCATGAATTCTTGTTGTCTTCCCGAGAATTACCTTCAAGTACCTGAGACAAAACATGTTAAATGAAAAGGTCAGCGAAAACGCCGAGTGAATTCATAGAGTTTAATAAATCCATCAATATAACATCGGTATAAAATTATTACCGAAAAATCATTTTGTACAAATCTTTGTAATAGACCATAAAATAGCCAAAGTCATTTTATACAAATCCTTATCAAAAATCATAATATAGGCTTTTGCCTTCAAAATCATTATACGAGACATTGTCGTAAAAACATCATACAACACGTTTTACAACGTTGTATAGAGTTAAATAAAAACCGTTATATGAATATGGTTATGAAAAACCAAAACACGAACATAATATCAATAGTAAGACCCCGTATTGCTAGTCAGGCAATATATCGTAATTTAGTGCGTATAGCAGTATTTCGTTATTTGGTTATCATAAGCCGCATGACATTGTTACCTTACTACAACAAACAACGGGTAGCTAGCCCGAAACTCAATTTTCCCATCTAAATTAGCGTGTCGTCACAATAATCACGCTTGTGTAAATCTTCTCATACATAAATTCGCTTACCAATCAATGTGGCACGACGGGGATCAACCGTCAAGGCGCGAACTGGGGTGATCGTCCCCAAATAGTACTATTATATGCATAAGCGTATACCAAATCCCGGTAGTTCACAATTCATGCTAATGGGACTTTTAGTGACACAACCTAACTTTAATAATCCATTTCATTTCATCTATCGGGTCATTTAATCATTCATCGGGTCATACAATCATTCGGGTCCAAATCAATAAACAGACAATCGGGACAACTAGTGTCCTATTTTATAAAAACTAACATGTTATCTCCCTCGCGGGTTTATAAAACATTTCATAAAAACATTTAAAAGAGTGCGAGGCTATGAACTCACGTTGATGTGGGAAGGCGGTTATCGGCGATTCGGATGTACGGTACGTGCTTCAATCACGGAAACCTAGACAAATAATACTTGTCTTAGACTCTTGTGCAATGACTTTATAAAAATAACAATTATGTATACATATGATGATTTTATATATATGATGATCAAGTGGGTTTATATATTCTCATTTACTCATTTTAGTGTTATGTGTTGGAAATTTTCAAGACTAGTTACACTAGTTCAACTTGTTTACATTTTGAGGCCAAATGGGCCCATTACAAGCCCAATATACTATATTAGCCCAATTATACTTTTATTATCAGTATTATACTTTACATATTGGGCCCAAATGGGTTAAGCCCAATAAGTAAGTTTATAAGTGTTTTACTAACTAGTCGGGTATATAGTCCAATAAGGCTATTTTGGCTCGTTAATGTCTATATGTTGTAAAGATCGGGTTTTATCGGTTTTTACTTGTTATATGTGTTCATATATCAGTATGTGAGTTTATAAAAGTTTATATTAGACGGGTCCGACCGTCTAAGTTTTATTTGACAAAAAACGTTAATCTTTCGGTTTTAGCCGAAAAGACGTAAAACTTAGTATATAGTTTTTATAACTTATAAAACTTACCAAACTACCATTTTTATATAGTGTCCATTTATTTATCCTTATGCATATTTATATAAATTAAATATATAAGTTAGTGGGTTTTGATTCACATTTTATACAATATTTATTTGAGTGCTTATATAATAATATTAAACTTTAATTTCAAGAAATCAGTCCTAAATTTTAAGTTCACTAAAATGTCCATATCTAGAGTTATATAATGAGATAGGACCTCGAATTTTTATCACAGAAACTACATGATATGTGCTTCATTTTATTCCTAAGCTTCTGATGAATCAACCTCTAAAGATTTTAATAAATTCGTCTAAAACAGTATAGGCAGATTTGCACTCTAAACTTGTTTTGATCATATCTCACTCATTTTTTATGATTCCATTGTATGGCCAACTCTCACATGTGTATGACATCCAATACTTACTGTATATTGATTCCACTTTACCATTTTATCAGTTTAACATTTGGTTACTTACTGTTTTTATACTGCCATCATATTTAGCAAGATTTTAACCTTGTTACTTACGGTTTTCCATCTTTTGAACCATATTTATCAACACCAAATCCCCACACAATACTTTTATCATCATATATTCATCATATACATATACAATAGGAATGAAAATACATGATTACATAATCAAAATAACAAGAGGATGGGATGAACAATCTTTATACCACCAAGATTAAGTAGTTGGAAGGATCAAGACATGGATTTTGATCACACAACTTGTGATAAATCAACACCAATCTTCATGGCCACCAATACTTGTAAACTTCATGTAGAAATCAGCCCTTGAACATCACCAAATCTTCTCCTTGGATGTTAAAATCACCACCAATCAATAGAGCTTGAAAAGGGCTTCATCATATGTAGAGATAATATAGGATTTGTGGTTAAATTTGATCAAAATGGTGTGTTTAAGGGTGAAGGTTGGATGAAATTTAGAGAGAGAGGGAGGAGAGTTGTGTGAGATTTGCATGTTGCAAATGAAGTTAATGGTTTGGTGCAAGTGGTTTTTGCATGTTTAGTTAGCTTGCAAAGTTAAGTAAGACATGTGTCTTGCTTACTTTGTAAGCTTGACACCTAAGGGTGTGTTGTGGATAGATGTTTCTGTCCATATAGTGGGGTGGGGCAAGATTTATCTTGTCTCATCCCACTAATTTACGGGTACTCCTCGATTCTAGTTTCCTCGATTTGCGTGCCCTCGGGTCGTTTTACGAAAAACGTTTTTATAAATTATGAATCAACGGCACAAACAAATCTAATAAAAAATGTCTCATCAAAAAAGGAGTTCGAAAACGTAAATACGTAATCCTAAGGTTTCCGGTTTAGTCGTAAAGGACGTTAAATTATAATCGTAAGTCCTAATCTCTTCTCGTAAATTTGTGAGTTTATAAACCAACACAAATTTAAAATCTCAAAATAATATTCATGGATAAATTTTTTTTCTGAAATGTCGGACTGTCACCAAAACGGTGTATGTAAACGTAAGCACGTAACGTAGAATCCTCCGATTTAGACGTAGTCGATGCTACTTCAAGACGTAAATCCAAATTTCTTCCCAAAAATAAGTGAGTTCATAATATAACATTAAAATAATGTTTCTAAATAATATTTGAGAATAAAATATAAACCATAAAGTGACGGATTGTCACAGCATTTACCCCTAAACAGGATCTTTGTCCTCAAAGATCATCTTATCTTACTACTCGCTTCTTATAGAGTTAAAGCCATGTGGGTATTTCCTCCACATTCGGTCTTTTCTCACAAGTTTAATTCATTACAATACGCGAGTTTCATCAAACATAACTACGGGAATAAGATCAGCCTTAATGTTGACTTACTTTCTCTATCCATGATGTTCACGTGTTTTTGATGAATGCAACTTTTCGCCGATCTAAACTTTATTAAGAAGTAATCAGGTTTTCACTTGATAGATATTTATCAAGTTCGAAACATAATTCACGCAGCCCTTGAAGTCCTAGGGTAGATCCAGCTTATATGCCTTTCAAACTAACTTTTACACCATCTCAATGGTCCCATACAACGGGGGCTTATATCCCATGATCTTTTAGATCATTAATTCATTTTTCCAAGGTTAAAATTTTTAGCATAACTTCGCTACCCATCTGGCACTTCAAGATCTACATTTCATATTCACATAACCTCCTGCCCACTACCGGCAGTCAATAATCAGATCCTAATTTCAACAATTATTTCAGGTCTCGTGGGTCGAGTATTTTGTAAGGTTAGGTTCGCCGTGATAGGAAACCTTAAACCTAAAAGACATGTCCAACTCAAAATTGGTGTATGTCGGGTGTCTTCATCCCAACTCCTGCTTATAGATGCTCTAATATATATCCTCACATGATTCGATCTCGATCCTAATACGATAGTTTTCAATGATAATCTCTCCAAAGGAAAACGATTTTACAGTTTTATTACCAAAGGTCAAACATTCAAACATAAAACAGCACTTATAGTATTTTGTATCGTTACTTTACCTCGTCCCTTCGATTGGGGTGGTACACAGTACTCTCATCAAGATTCGTTCTCAATGACTTCTGAGCAAATCTCTAGAAATTCGATGCGAAGCGAGGATCTTGATTGAGATGATCGATACAGGCACACCATGTTTACACAACTCCTTTAAATACAAAAGAGTCAATTTCTTCATCAAGAATCTATCATTAACAGGAATGATATTAGCAGATTTGGTCAGTCTATCGACGATGACCCAAATCGAATAAAATTCAGATGATGACCTTTGCAATAGCTAGACGTTTACTAATGTATGAGGCAATATCTGCCTTCATAATTTTCCATTAGTACAACTTCTTCAGATAAAGATACATTTAGTCAGAAATGACATGAATAGAATACTTAATCATATAAGATTCCAACATAACTAATTCTCAAAATCTCCACATTTAGGCAACTACAAGTGGCCTTTAAAACATTTAACGCCATCGGCTTCTCAATTCTAATGGTTCACATTAGCTGCGAACCCCTTTTATTATCTATATTATCCTTTTTACAAACATCGTCTATATTTAAATTGTTCGGCAATTTATTTTGCACCTTCATTATTAAGGAACATGTCCTAATTAGTTCTTTATATTTTCTACATAATGTGTCGGTATCTAAATTCACCTCTCCTGATGATATAATTATCATGTCCACAATTCACTCAGAAATTCTTTCTTCATATTTTCTAAGTTTTAATTTCGTCTCAACTATCATTTTTATCCGTTTTACTCAATCCGACGTTTAAAGTGTCAATAAATATTACAAGTAATTAAATAATAAATATTAAATTTTTATGAAATGTAGACGTAAAAATTTTAAATTTCTTAGTTCGACCAATTATAGAAAAATGTTCAAAATAAATTTGAATTTAATTAATACGATTTTTGTTGATTTATCGAAAATAATTATTAGGATTCGTAAATGTTCGAAAAATCTTTGGTTATACTTTGGTCAAAAATTTTCTTAGTTGAAAAGCAAAAATAGTCGTTTAAAATTTCAAGTCATGGTTTAAATGGTTTCCTCAATCCCTCTTAGGTTGTCTTGAGGTATACACAAACATTTACCCCTAAACAGGAGTTTAGTTAAATGATTTGTGTATAAGGGAATAATCTCTTAAAAATCCTTTGTTAAAACATTTGTCAAAACATATTTCTATTTTCTTTTTGGTAAAACCCAAAGCCTTAATGGTTCCAATTTTTGAAGAGTCAATATATTCCATTTTCTATGAATCACACGGTCAAATAATGTAAAGGGTTAAGTCTTTCATCACATGTTAAATATTCAAGGTACTAGTTTTCACTACTCGGCCGACTCAGGGCATTCTACAAATAATTATTAACTCATTCTTATTCTTACAAATAAACAAATGGTCCTTAATGATCACAAGCATGAATTTATCAAATTACAGCCTACACACGTGATTCACCAAATTTATGGATGCTACATGTGTATTAGTCAATCCAAACGACATCACGTGAAACTCATAATGTTCATTACAAGTACCGGATGTTGTGATTGGAATAGATAATCTTTTTCGCGGATGCGAAAATGATGATAACCATGCCGAGGATCAAATTTTTTAAAACATATGCTAGAACCTTGTGAATGATCGAACAAATCTATCATCTTGGGTAGTGGATATAGATTTTTAATCGTCAATTTACCTAGTTTACGGTAATCAATAAATATAAGAAATAATAACACCATAGCTCTTCATGATGACGAGCTTGGTAGAATAAAAGCTTTCTCCGACAACTCTCTCAATTGTACGGTAATTCTTATAATTCAGATGGTGCTGACGCACAGTGCACACGCCACAGGTGCAGCACCATGAATATAATCAATACCAAATTCAACTTGCCTTAATGGCGAAAGTCTAGGTAATTCACTAGCAAATACCTCCTAATGTTTCTGATAATAGAAACATCTTTTAATAAATTCATATTAGGTTATTTCTAGATTATAATATCTATGACTAATTCACAACCATTCACGGTATAATTTCAAGTCTAAATGCAGGATATGGTCATCCATCAAGAATTATTTAAATAACTTTTGATAATCAACATCTTATCTTTTAGGGGAATTCTACTCGAGTTCCCATCAATTAAGACAATGTCGTCATGTCATAATCTATCAATTCATTCTACTGGCACTATCAACTTTCCAGTTTCATCACCGTTGATAAGATGTGAACATCTCAAAAGACTAATAATAATTCATAATCCTTCACAAATTCAAGGATATATGGAGACACAACTATCATCAAAAGAGTAATGTCAACGCATAATTTACGCGAGAGAATTTCAATTCAGATAAAGACGAAAACATTTAACGAATATGAATATATCCCATGTTTTCATAATTTTAGTACGCATTCGAAAGCTCCTCGGATCATTACCCAGGTCAATCAAATGAAATCAAATCAAAAGAAATGATAGGAACGTCGATACATCCAGTCGGGTATTAACACTCGGTAATCAGATACTTTTCCTAGGAATCTCACTACGGGAGAATTAGACAAGAAAGAATTGTCAATTGTCAAATAAGACAATTTCCACAGATGAGTAAATTCGACTCAGAAGAATAAATAGTACCGGCACATATGTAGGTGTCCCTATCAATATGTCCCTGTTTTTCACTTCTTGCAGATCTCATAAAATTTAATCTTTCACAATCTTCAAAGAAAATTTAGTGTTTATTAATAATTTCATGGTGACTAGTAATCAGCCTTGCATGGTCACTTCCAAATTGTATGTAGGCGCGCAACTATATACAATTTCAAGATTAACGATGCAATACTCAGTTCGTCAAAATTTTATCATCATGTTTATAATAAAAACATTTTCATGCTTAATTCTTAAATAAGAATCAAAAATAAATTTACAAAGATTTTCTGTGTTATGAAAACAAATAAGTTTTCCAAGGTATTTCATAATCAACTTTATTTCAATAATGATTATTTATAAGTCTCACTTTAAATAATCCATATAGTGATGAAAATTCAATTTTCTCAAAGGATACTGTTTTATCTTATAAAAACAATGAGTGATCTGCAAAAGAGTGATGAAAAGTTGTTTACCAAGAACTAACCACAATATAATAGGAAATGAGCTTAGCCAATTAATCATGTGGTTCATGACCTCGATGACGCTCAAAAAGAATAATTCACAACGTAACTCAATTCGAGACGAGTACTTGTTCAACGGTTGCATCACTAATGAGAACATTAGGATGAAGCAAGAAAAGAATAGATAACATCGATACCTGTAGAATTTATTAATCAAAGGTAATCTTTTCATTAATCACAAACAAGTTTAAATTGTACCGTAACACATTACGTGTCACTATGTCATACAATTCCAAGAACTCATCCTACGACTGATGTCTCAGTTTAGTTAGGGATTTTTTTAAAAGATACCACAATGAATACTAATCTACAAGAGTCATTAGGTGTTCCACCTGTCCCGGAAGATCCATCGACCCCAATTCAGAAGAAGATTTCTTCAATTTATTTCTTGAACACTGGGCATCCTCATCATTGGACAATGGCCTGGGAACAACACTTAACACGAATCAACAATCAATTAAAACCTTATAGTCAATCACAGGACTTAACGACTTCTTCTTAACAATTTCATATTCTATACGAGTTAAATTTTACTTTATTCAAATTTTAATCAATCTTATACTTAATGCGATATCCTACCTCATTCTCCAATACTTTCATCCTTATTCTTACACCTTGAAAGGGCAATAAAAGTTCGATATGAACAACACTCAATTTTCAATCCTATAGCTTCTTACAACAATAGTTATCAAATAAGTCACTAGTATGAAATGACTCACACATTCAATTAGACTTCTCGGAAAGGTACTAGTGGCATGAGGCTTTTGGGTAATGGTTCCAATGACAGCCTCAAGTGCAACATTCACCCTTTCGATTTCAATTTAAGAATTGGGTGACAACAAATCAGATGACACCTTTCCAGGTGGTAACGTTTTGTCAAACTCCACTCTATAAGGAAAGATCATCATGACATCGATATCAGTTTTAATCTCGCCAATTCTTCTTCAATATCACAATCAACTACTATCTATATTTCTACGAATATCAACCATTTTGTTGGGATCATAATTATCCACAACTTGGTTTAGATCTAGGATAGCTAGAATTCCTACGGGAATAGCTTCGATTAATTTGTTAGGGAAGTTAGGGTTTCTTGTGACAATCTACGTCGTATAAATATCTCGTATAAATATAGAAATAATCATCAAACAATCATGTAATCAAATTACATCATATATATATATATATATATATATATATATATATATATATATATATATATATATATATATAGATTTGCGTTCATGTGAGAACCAGTCTTAAAATAAAAACTATAAGAACTAATAAAAATATGACATGTGGCGTTTTTAATTAAAATAAAACAAAACTTATTTATGAATATTTAGGGGTATTATGGTCTATAAGTATTTATCACCTCTTAATTAATACCCATATTTCATCTCTTATTTAATGCTTCAATTCCATAGAAAACTACAACTCTTTAACCAATTATTCCATATGAATTTACGCCGACATTGATCGCACATTTGTCATTTCTTTTGTTAACCGACGTCTTACTCTAGTTTATTATTTTACCATATACTACATTAGTACTTGATAGCAACATTTGTGGATCTTATATTTTTTTGTTTTCAGTAACTTATATAATAATGTATCTATGTAATACTCTCTCCTTGTCTAATTTATTGAAAAGTTCCCTCCGTCGATTATCCGACTTTTATAGATCGAGGGTAGGGGTGCAAACGAGCCGAGCCGAGCCCGAGCTTAACAAGGCTCGGGCTCGGCTCGAAACATAAAATAATGGGCTCGAGCTCGGCTCGATAGCTCGTCGAGCTTTTACCTTGAAAGCTTGAGCTCGGCTCGATTAGGATTCGAGCAAAGCTCGAGCTTAGCTTGAAAATCTCGAAATTATATATACGAAACAAATATATCATAATCGTTTACACACTACCACAAATTCTATGTATGTACTAAACTATCATAACGACTATCAATAAATTATTTAAGTTTTTATATAGTTACTCTTAATAATAAGGTTAATACTTAAATGTACGTTTTCGTATTTATATAAAAATATATTTATACTAAGGCTCGAAAAAGCTCGATAAGTGCTCGAGCCAAGCTATCAAAAGCTCGAGCTCGGCTCATTATATGTTTTGAGCCATATTATTAGGCTTGGGATCGGGCTTGGGCTCGATAAAAGCTCGGCTCGGTCGAGTCGAGCTTGAGCTCGAGCTCGAATAGCTCGATAAAAACTCGGCTCGTTTGCACCCCTAATCGAGGGTCATAATATAGCATATTTATTAGTGACGAGTATGGTCCTTGTAATGACCCACATATATATCATGACACATTAAATTTGTGATATACCTATCTTTTGACATATATATATAGTGACACATTGTTTTTTTTAAGACATTTGTAGTAATACATAAATATTGATGACACCTTTTAGTGACAATTAAGAATTTTTTTATACAGTGGCACATTTTTTTGAGACACTTGTAGTGACACATAAATATTAAGTCTTTTGATATACTTAATTTCATAGTAATACACTTCTAGTGACATTATAGTTTTTTTTGACACATACTCTTGTGACACACATAATCTTTTAACATATTTATTGATAAAAAATGGAAATAAACAATACTAGCGGTCTTAATGTGTTATTAGAAATGTCTTATAAAATTAAGTGTGTCAAAAGACTTAGTTTTTTTTACTTAAAATGTGTAATAAAAGTCAATGTGTCAGTACATATCTAATACGGAGTAACAATCAAAAAAATATATGTGACACTACACTGTGTAAAAGATTTAATGTGTCACCATGTGTGTCAATACATTTAATATGCAAAAAATATGTCACTAATCCTCAAAGTTAAAAGATATTGGTACGAAGCACACTGTTCGTTATGCTTCATATGTTCAAAAATAAAGTTGAAATAAAAGTCAACTCAAACAATTCGGACACCAAAATTTTTGACGTTACAAATTTTCATCAAAGACTAAATAGCCTTTTATCGTGCAAATTGCCACTATGTTACAACTCTATTACAAAAATGCCATTAATAATTTGCTAGTTAATTAAAATTAAATCTCATCCATAATGATTGATCTAATGGTCCAAGATAGTTCTTATTGTTTTTATTTTAATACTGGTCACTACAATAACGCTCCTCTATATATATATATATATATATATATATATATATATATATATATATATATATATATATATATATATATATATATATATATATATATATATATATATATATATATATATAATCCAATTTATATATATATTAAAATAACACTTCTCAGTCTAGCCTTGTCGGTAACTCGGGAATTCCTCGGCACTGTTATAGTCAAAATATTTCTAGACATTTTTAGAAAAATGTTTATAGTTAAAAGATTTTGAAATGTTTTATTCAAAACCTTATTTTTAAAAATCTTTCGATCTCTATAACGAGAGCTCTGATACCAAACTGTAACACCCCCAAATTTATACAATTCAATACAACGGAAGACTCGTTGGTGTTACGGGATAGCACATTACTAACATCATAGACAACGCATAAAAATCGCGTCGTTTAATAAGAAAGCATTTCCATTCATAAATATCAAATTTTACATAGGTCCCAAGTCATAGTATTTCATACAATTTTACAAAGCATTTGAATGGAAATTATTATTTAAGTGTGGGCCATGAATTCTTGTTGTCTTCCCAAGAATTACCTTCAAGTACCTGAGACAAAACATGTTAAAAGAAAAGGTCAGCAAAAACGCCGAGTGAATTCATAGAGTTTAATAAATCCATCAATATAACATCGCTATAAAATTATTACCGAAAATCATTTTGTACAAATCTTTGTAATAGACCATAAAATAGCCAAAGTCATTTTATACAAATCCTTAACAAAAATCATAATATAGGCTTTCGCCTTCAAAATCATTATACGAGCCATTGTCGTAAAAACATCATACAACACGTTTTATAACGTTGTATAGAGTTAAATAAAAACCTTTATATGAATATGGTTATGAAAAACCAAAACACGAACATAATATCAATAGTAAGACCCCGTATTGCTAGTCAGGCAATATATCGTAATTTAGTGCGTATAGCAGTATTTCGTTATTTGGATTATTATAAGCCGCATGACATTGTTACCTTACTAAAACAAACAACGGGTAGCTAGCCCGAAACTCAATTTGCCCATCTAAATTAGCGTGTCGTCACAATAATCACGCTTGTGTAAATCTTCTCATACATAAATTCGCTTACCAATCAATGTGGCACAACGGGGATCAACCGTCAAGGCGCGAACTGGGGTGATCGTCCCCAAATAGTACTATTATATGCATAAGCGTATACCAAATCCCGGTAGTTCACAATTCATGCTAATGGGACTTTTAGTGACATAACCTAACTTTAAGAATCCATTTCATTTCATCTATCGGGTCATTTAATCATTCATCGGGTCATACAATCATTCGGGTCCAAATCAATAAACAGACAATCGGGACAACTAGTGTCCTATTTTATAAAAAACTAACATGTTATCTCCCTCGCGGGTTTATAAAACATTTAAAAGAGTGCGAGGCTATGAACTGATATTGATGTGGGAAGGCGGTTATCGGCGATTCGGATGTACGGTACGTGCTTCAATCACGGAAACCTAGACAAATATTACTTGTCTTAGACTCTTGTCCAATGACTTTATAAAAATAACAATTATGTATACATATGATGATTTTATATATATGATGATCAAGTGGGTTTATATATTCTCATTTACTCATTTTAGTGTTATGTGTTGGAAATTTTCAAGACTAGTTACACTAGTTCAACTTGTTTACATTTTGAGGCCCAATGGGCCCATTACAAGCCCAATATATTATATTAGCCCAATTATACTTTTATTATCAGTATTATACTTTACATGTTGGGCCCAAATGGGTTAAGCCCAATCAGTAAGTTTATAAGTGTTTTATTAACTAGTCGGGTATATAGTCCAATAAGGCTATTTTGGCCCGTTAATGTCTATATGTTGTAAAGATCGGGTTTTATGGGTTTTTACTTGTTATATAAGTTCATATATCAGTATGTGAGTTTATAAAAGTTTATGTTAGACGGGTGCGACCGTCTAAGTTTTATTTGACAAAAACGTTAATCTTTCGGTTTTAGTCGAAAAGACGTAAAACTTAGTATATAGTTTTTATAACTTATAAAACTTACCAAACTACTATTTTTATATAGTGTCCATTTATTTATCCTTACGCATATTTATATAAATGAAATATATAAGTTAGTGGGTTTTAATTCACATTTTATACTATATTTATTTGAGTGCTTATATAATATTAAACTTTAATTTCACAAAATCAGTCCTAAATTTTAAGTTCACTAAAATGTCCATATCTATAGTTCTATAATGAGATAGGACCTCAAATTTTTATCACAGAAACTACATGATATGTGCTTCATTTTATTCCCATATAGCTTCTGATGAATCAACTTCTATATATTTTAATAAATTCGTCCAAAACAGTATAGGCAGATTTGCACTATAAACTTGTTTTGATCATATCTCACTCATTTTTATGATTCCATTGTATGGCCAACTCTCACATGTGTATGACATCCAATACTTACTGTATATTGATTCCACTTTACCATTTTATCAGTTTAACATTTGGTTACTTACTGTTTTTATACAGCCATCATATTTAGCAAGATTTTAACCTTGTTACTTATGGTTTTCCATCTTTTTAACCATATTTATCAACAATAAATCCCCACACAATCCTTTTATCATCATATATTCATCATATACATATACAATAGGAAAGAAAATACATGATTACATAATCAAAATAACAAGAGGATGGGATGAACAATCTTAATACCACCAAGATTAAGTAGTTGGAAGGATCAAGACATGGATTTTGATCACACAACTTGTGATAAATCAACACCAATCTTCATGGCCACCAATACTTGTAAGTTTCATGTAGAAATCAGACCTTGAACATCACCAAATCTTCTCCTTGAATGTTAAAATCACCACCAATCAATAGAGCTTGAAAAGGGCTTCATCATATGTAGAGATAACATAGGATTTGTGGTTAAATTTGATCAATATGGGGTGTTTAAGGGTGAAGGTTGGATGAAATTTAGAGAGAGAGGGAGGAGAGTTGTGTAAGATTTGCATGTTGCAAATGAAGTTAATGGTTTGGTGCAAGTGGTTTTTGCATGTTTAGTTAGCTTGCAAAGTTAAGCAAGACATGTGTCTTGCTTACTTTGTATGCTTGACACCTAAGGGTGTGTTGTAGATAGATGTTGCCGTCCATATAGTGGGGTGGGGTAAGATTTATCTTGTCTCGTCCCACTAATTTACGGGTATTCCTCGATTCTAGTTTCCTCGATTTGCGTGCTTTCGGGTCGTTTTACGAAAAACGTTTTTATAAATTATGAATAAATGGCACAAAACGAATCTAATAAAAATTGTCTCATCAAAAACGGAGTTCGAAAACGTAAATACGTAATCCTAAGGTTTCCGGTTTAGTCGTAAAGGACGTTAAATTATAATCGTAAGTCCTAATCTCTTCTCGTAAATTTGTGAGTTTATAAACCAACCCAAATTTAAAATCTCAAAATATTATTCACGGATAAATTTATTTTCTGAAATGTCGGACTGTCACCAAAACGGTGTATGTAAACGTAAGCACGTAACGTAGAATCCTCCGATTTAGACGTAGTCGATGCTACTTCAAGACGTAAATCCAAATTTCTTCCCAAAAATAAGTGAGTTCATAATATAACATTAAAATAATGTTTTTAAATAATATTTGAGAATAAAATATAAACCATAAATTGACGTATTGTCACATGTAACATTTCCTTAAATCGTTCCCATGCCATTGAAAAACTTTCATTATTACGTTGTGTAAACCTTGAAATCTCATTTTTCAAATGTGTTGTTTTAGATGGTGGAAAAAATTGGTACACAAACTTAGAGACGAGATCACCCCATGTCAAAATCGAATTTGGCGGTTCTTTCTCGAGCCAAATTTTTACGGGTCCATCCAACGAGTATGGAAACAACATCATCTTAATGGCGTCATGTGGAACATCCTTAAACTTGCTTGTTGCGGTGAGACGATTAAAATTCCTTATGTGATAATGCGGGTTGTCTTTCTCATGTCATCTAAACTTGTTTGCTTGTAACATCGACATTAAACCCGTCTTAATCTCGAAATTCTCCGCAAGGATGACGGGAATCATAATAGCTTCTCCAAAAACCTCGGCGGGTACTTGAAGCAACTCCATCATAGTACGATTAGCCATGGTGATTATTGGTTCTACAACGGGTTCGACAATTGGAGTTTGTTCTTCAATCAAATTTCCTTGACTTTGACGATGTTTACGAGCTCGTTTTGCATGATTACGAGTTAGCATAAACTTGACGTAGAATGGGAGGTGAGCAAAGAAGATTCTTTTTGGGTGTTATGTGGATTTTCAATTTTTTGTGTTTTTGATTGTTTTTTTTTTGGATTTTGTGTGTATTCGTAGACAACAATCTACAAAATCTCTCCTCGAATCAAACTCTTGATTAAAGAAGCCTCAAAAGAATGAAAACGATCACGTGGAGTGAACGCCTTCGATTGAATTTAGATCTTTGGTGAAAACCAAATTATTCAAGAATGTTTAATCACAAAGAAACCAAGCAAATATATATGATACGTAATAATACTTTGGGCGGCAAAAACCTCGAATAGCCTTCAATCTCGAAATACTCACAAGTAAACGGAGAAACGAGGCGGCACGAAGCACTTAAGAGCCTTTTTCTTTATGGTATATTTTATAATACCCGCCTTATACCCACCTTATAGTTTGTATTTTTCAAAATCGAGCTTCACGAAAGTATTTATCTATTTTTTGCATTTTTCTTTTTGTTTGAGATTCGAATACAATAGTTATGTAGAATCGTGATAATCTTATAACTAATCAAGAGGGTTGTTGTTATTCTAGAGAGAGAGTAGAGAGAGAAACAAAGAAACTTTATTAATATGTGAAATAAGTAAAACAACCAACACCCTTTCCATGGTGGAAAGGGGTTTATATACCCAAGTCCTTAATGGACTTGGGCCTCCAACCCATGACAAGCCCATGGGCCGGGTTAAACATTAATATAACTTAACCTTTAACTACGAGCTACTAAACGTATTACAATATTGTTGGAGTGACCGATACTTCTAATATACGTTAAAAACGTATTTCCAACAATCTCCCCTAAGGGAGGTCACTCCAAATTACAAACTTCTAAACCTAGCATACTATACTAAGTCTTTGTTCTTCAGCACGTAGTCCTTTCTCTTTTATCTTTTCTTTTTGTTGTGAATATGTTGATGTTGATCCTTTAGGCTTTGGCTTTAGAGCATTGTTCTTTTGACCCTTCATGTGCGATCTTTGCCTTCTTGTGATTCTTGCCTCCTCGTGACTCCATGTTCCACACACTTATGATTTTGTTGATTTCTTGAAAGCTTCAGAGTTTGGTACAGCGGAAGACTTCATTTTGAACTTTCTTGAATTTTGCTGAAATTGATGCAGAAAAACATAAGCATGTGGAAATGACTTCATCTGGTACACCGCAACGCCACCGTCTTCAAATGCCGCAACATAACAAGACATGAACGAAATGGCTTAGAACATTTCATTCTAAATCGGTAGCATTTACCGTTGGACGATATTAGATATCGTACCTGTGACGGATAGTTTCAATTAGTAACTTCCTGACAGGATTTCGCGGGTAAACTCGTTCTCTTTATTCGACGATCACTAATCCTGACTACGAACATAAAGAGTGAATCACTTGGATAAATTATCCATGTAGTTGAAGCCGTCAATTCATGAAACCTGGAACAAGTGAATTTCAATTAAGATTTTCACCACCGTTGCTTTCCAGTTATCACGAGCTTGATTCATATAGAATCTTGCACGTCACCTACCAAGTGTTGTTTGATGTTAACACTAGAAGGATTTCCACTCGTCACTGTGAACACTAAAGAGTGTTACTTTGAGTGTTCTGGCAAGATCATACGATAATGCGTAGAGGCCTGGAACGAGTTTAAGTTCAATTAAGAATTAAACTACTGTTTCTTTCCATTTTTTCACAAGATTGGTTCTTAAAGAACCGCATGTGTCACCTACCATGAGCTTGTTTGATGTTGGCTCAAGTAGGATTTTCATATTCATTGTAATACTTGCGTATCACTCGGATGTTCTGGCAATATTACAAGAATACTGCGTAGGACTCATAAAGATCTCTTACTTTTCACAGTGTGTGAAGAAGCAAGGAATAAATGGAAAGTATGCTAATGAGACTTTTGATGATCTCATGGCTCTAGACTCGATAGTGCGTTTTGATTTAGTGATCGATGGCTGGAGAGGATTGCCACCTATTCAATATCAGTCTATTCGGAGTGAATAAACCAATAGATAACGTGTTAAACTCCGTGTGATTAAAACAAATATCTTTTGAGAGATATTTGAGTTAGCTTGGAGGGGTTGTGCATGACATCACTGGGTCCATATTGTCTTGTCTTCAATATTGAGAATCATTAGAAATGATCCCAATAATAGATGTGTTGACCCGGTTTCTGTCCTAAGTTGTAAGGTGGGCTTCTTTCTTTACACCCTTTATCTTTACATTTCTTTTTCATTCTTCAACCCCTTCAGTACTTACCAATACATCATCACTAGCACCTTGTTGTGATTGTTCTAGTGCTAGCATCAGTAATTAGTCGGTACTATGCTACGTTCACAATCATCTCCAACTTTCCTAGGACTTCTAATTCTATCTAGGGAATTGTCCTTGGGAAGATTCCATCGTTTCTGATGAATCATTGGACAAATACCTAATCCTACCACCCTTTTGTCACCACGTCCGTCGTGAATTAAGTGTGTTTTGGGTAAGTATTGTCACCATGAATAATCCTTGAAAAATCACTTAAAGCACTTGTCATATTCTAATCAAAGTTTTTGTGCCTTAAGTGTTTTGTTCATCAAAAACACTCCCCCTTAACATGTGCATTACACATATTAAGTTGGTTTATCTTTTAAGTCTTTTTCATTTATTTTAGCCAAATATCATTAAGTCTCCTTAATCCCATTTTCTCCTCTTGTCCAAAATGTTAACCATTAATATTTGGGATATTGAATGGATTAACCGGTCTTTGGGTAAAAATGAAATCAATCTATGGCCATAGAACATTTTAATGCTCCCACTCAAGTTAATGAGGGGTAGTTGTAGTGCTTGAGTATGATAGATTTTGAAAGATTTAGAATCTCGTGTGAAATTCTTGAAACATTATCATACTTTCACACTACAACAAGCCACAAAAGCACAATATTTACAAAATTTACATATTCACAGATTTAACCAATATGGAATAGACCTGAGATAGTACGACCCATTAGATGGATCGTTGCATCAGCTTGTGGTGCGTTCCATATGGTCTGCCACCAATGAATCGTTCAATACTCCTCATCAAGCGTCTTTCCCGCAACTTCTCATTGATCTTGTTTATCAGGTAGTTAGCACTTGTTTCGTACCGTTTGTGCCACCGGACGGTAAGTTGGGGATGCTTGTTTGTTCTGTTGATCTGAATTAATGTGTCCCGAACGTGCTCAAGAGTCCCGTCACTAAACTTGGAGAGTTCCGCTATTCTCAAGAATTTCTTCTCACCGGATCCATTCAAGTAGAAAGTTCCTGGAACCGGTTTTGTAGTGCTTGTGTACGGGCTTTTGTCGTGATGAATAGCAGGAACCTGTGTGTATGGAGCCGTGAGGTTTACCTTCTTCTGATAACTCTCAACGTCAAGTTGAAAGTCTTCAACTCTTTTCTTGATCACAATGCGATGAGTATGCATTCGTAGAGCTGAGTTCAGGGCAATGTAGTCTTTAGTGTCCAAGTGTTTGAGTGTGTATTGAGTCATCAACAGTAACATGTCTTCAATGTCAACAAGAGGAAGATCCGAGAAGTCTCCTTCCGTGATGGAGTAGTATTTGTTGTCTTCTCTTTTTAATCTGATCTCTGTTACATGATGATAGCCGACTTTGGGTTCAACTCTTACTTCTAATATAACCTTGATTCTGAACTTAGATTTGACTAGAGTCTTTGACTTGAAACCACATGCGTAGCTGTAGGCTTTATGTATGGTTTCTCCCTAATGTGATGCGCCCAATTCAGCATAATGATCATACTCAGGAATTAACTTCTTTACCCATATACGGTCGACATTTTCTTCAATCCAGGGTATTGACCCCCAAGTTGCAGCTTTGACCAAGGATAAGGAAGTCTCATACGTGTTGGCACCATTTACTAAGTACTCAAGGTCATAGCGGACGAAGAAATCACGTATGATTTGATTGTCAGTATCAGCGATTGGGAGAGGAGCATTCTCAGGCCTGTGACGACATGTTCGTTGAGGAAGGTTCATTGCTTTCAACAGCTCATTCGCATTGTATTCAACCTCCATTCTACTGATTCTTGAAGTAGGAATGATGGTGGGATCATGAAAAGCTCGAGTTACCATCGCAGGAGTTACATTGTCAGTTCTATACCTGTAGATTAGATATGCAGAGAAGTTGATGGGATTGTTGAGTATTTAGGAGAAATCTGGTTCATCTTCTCGAGTTAGCGGACAAGTGCCAACAGCTTCTGTGACCCAAGGTTGCTCGGGTGCATCTTCATCTACATTAACTGTATCCACCCATGCTGGTTTGCTCGATTATGGAATATCATGACTTTGCGCAGATGCTGGAGGTCGATTCGGAAAAATTACTCGAAGTGTCTGAGTACGTTGAGTGTCCTTCACTGGTGTAGACTTAGACATTTCAGGTATTGATTGATCGGGTTCTCGGATGGGTAGTTGTTGTGGTGGTGTTGTAGATGTGATAGCTGGAGGTGATTGAAGTGAACCCGATATCAGATTAGCATCAGCATCATGACGGTGTTTAGTGCGTCTGCCGGTTGGAGATGACTCAGATACTGGATTTTCCTCGGCTGTTGAAGTGGTTTGATTTTCCATTTGAGACTTGTCACCTTTTCCTGAAGGTTGATCTGCTTCAACATCTGACTTATCTTTGCTGTTGTCATCCTCTTCTTCGTCATTCTTTTCCTTATCATCATCGTCATTGTTGACATCATCATCATTTATACGTTCATCCATGCTGTCATCATCATCATCGTTACGCTTACCCTTATCAGCATTTTCACCATCATCATCATTTTCATCTTCATCGTCAGCGTCATCGTCATCTTCATTCTTGGAAGATTCATCGAGTTTGTGTGACTCATCCTCATCTTCATCGTCTTTTTCTTGATCGAGAGTGTTGTATGGGACGACGGTGCCATGTTTTTCAAAGATCTCGGTGTCTTGATCCATTGCCGTCTTTAAAGCTTTGTGAAGTGCTTGTTGTTTTGGCGTTCTGTTGTAGGACCCGACTTGAATCATCTTAGCATGCAACAGCTTCTTCAACTCGTAATCGGTGAGTCTTTGAGCTATGAGAAAGTCGGACTGCGGAGTGTCGGAAGACTTGATCATCATTTTGTTTACAACGATGTCTTTTAGTTCATCTCGCAGAGGAGGAAGTACGGTTTCAATATATTCTTGAACTTTTTCGTTGATTGATTCAATCAGTGTAGCATTAGCTTGAACAAGCTCTTCTTTCTCCTCTTTGTATTTGTCTCTGAGTGCGCGAATACGTTTAATTGATTCTTGCTTCCTTTCCACTGTAGCTTCTAGATTTTCTCTTATTGACTCTTCAGATTGTTGACGACTTGTTAATTCTTTTCGAAGCTGGTCGATTTCTTTTTCAAAATCCTTCTTGCTTGCTAATTCATCACGAAGACTAGCGAGTTCTTCTTCATAGGCTGTCTTTGAATATTCTAATTGCTCTGTAACTAGAATAGTCTTATCCTCTTGAACCTTCAAGCGTTGTTCGATGATTTGCATAAAATTTGGGGTGACGGGTGGAGATACTAGCAATGGTGTTGGATGAGCAGTTGATTGTGTAGGTGTGACATGAGTTGTGACAATGGTGTTGAGTACTGATGTAGTGGCCATAGTCACAGGGACATTTACCATGTTCGGGTTTGTTGAAAGATCAGTGTTAGTAACTTCAGATTCAAGTGAGTCAAGGTTCAAGTACGTACTTACTGGATCTGACAAAGACGAGGATTTGGTGACACTCTTGTCCTTGTGGATGCTCCCTGTAATTGTTTTCTCTGGTTGAATATCATCAATGAACGTATCTTGTTGTTCGTATTGTTGATCTTCTTCATCTCCCTGAACTGGTTCGTCAATGAAATTATCAGGATCTCCAAATTCAACAATGTCAGGCAATTCGGTTGTCTTTGGCTGTTTCGATCCACTACCTCCCGTCTCCCTTCTGCTTTGTATTAAGGCCTTCTTCAATTGTTTGGATTCTTGTTTCTTAGTCAAAGGCTGTTGTTGTTCGTCCACGTCTTCAAGCAAGTCTTCATCGGAGAGAAGTGTTTTCTTTCCCTTGGCCTTTTTCTTCTCCCCTAAAGACACTGTTTTTGTTCTTTTGCCTTTGTCTTGTGTTGGAGTATCAGCTTCTGAAGAATCAGTTTCCTTCCTTTTTCCTTTGGGTTTTGGTGTCTTGGATTCTCCCGCGGCTAGTTTCTTTATATGGTCTTTATTTTCCATTAGAAGTACCCTATATGTAGCACTCTTCTTGATTTTGTAATTAAGCATAGTATCCGGAAGTGGAGCTGGAATACCTGAGTAAGTGTTCTTTTATCCTTCAGGTCTCATGGCTAGCACGAAGAAATCATCATCTTCTGAGTTAACAAAGAATCCACCACGTCGATCAATAGCTTCATCAGCTTTCATAAAGTAATTTATGATAAGCTTTGTAAATCGTGGAAACTGAAGGTGTTCAGATTTTCTTCTTAACATTTCGGAAGGCTTGATAATGAATTTCTTCCCATATGAGAGAGGCATAATCAAGATTGAGGTTCTTGTAGATGCCATAAAATATATGAGCTTGAGAAAGTCTGCAAGAATCTACACCTCTGGATTTTCCTGTCAAGCATCTGATAATGATAGTAAATATTGCCTTCCATGGTTGTCCAAGCTTAGCTGTGGCAAAGCTAGATATGATTGGGTATTCTCCATCATAACCGAGAGAAAAAATAAACACAATTATTTTATTTGAGTCTGGAACAGTATCATATGTTTTCCCTTTAGCCAAAGGAGGGAATCCAAAGATTTCGCGGAATTGTTTAAGAGATAATGCCTTCTTTTGACCGTTGATGTTGAAAGAAAACTTGGTGCTTGTTATGGCTTTAATGGATGACCAAAATTCATGCATGTAGATTTAGGGAACACTTGCTGACATCCGTAGTGCATTTTTGATCGGGGAGATATCAAGGACTTCGATGGCAATTCTAAATGCTGCTTGTGATGGAACAAAGTCTTCTTTTAGTCGATAATTATTAGAGGTGATTGGAAGACGGTTTTCTTCTGGAACGAGTTCATTGTCAAGTGCAATTTTTTGCTCTTGAGTGCGAGACATGATAGCTGCTAAGACACAACATACATGTTGATACACAATATAAATATATCATAATGTATAAACCTAAAAAGCATCATATGTCACTTTCCCGAAAACATAGCAAAATACCATGCAAACACTACCCAAAATAATCATCGAGTTGAAACACATATAAGTCAGTCAACTAAGCAAGCATATCAAAACTCTTATCCGGAATACATGCAAGTTATTCCTAGTCTTATCCGGAATCAAATTCTAAAGCATATCCGGAATCTAGTTCCTAGTCTTATCCGGAATCATGAGCTAAAGGTTTATCCGGAACACAACTTGTATGTCTTATCCGGAATAAGGGTGTTCTAAAGCTTATCCGAAAAAACAGTTTCTGATGCTTAATCCGGAAGAACATTTGAAGACTTATCCGGAATACGGTTTCGATGGCTTATCCGGAATAATTCTTCTCATTCTTATCCGGAAACAAGATTAGAATGTCTATCCAGAATACATGTTTGCTGTCTTATCCGGAATAATAGACGTAAAGCTTATCTGGAATAAATTCCTTTTGCTTATCCGGAATAATTTTCCTAAGTCATATCCGGAATAATTTCCTTTTGCTTATCCGGAATATGTTTCCTAAGTCATATCCGGAATAATTTCCTTTTTCTTATCTGGAATAAGTTTCCTAAGTTATATCCGGAATGAGCTTCCTAAGGCTTATCCGGAAAAATCTCCTAACTCTTATCTGGAATATATTTTCGAGTCTTATCCGGAATATTGTGTCCAAGGCATATCCGGAATGAATTTTAAGGGCTTATCCGGAATGAATTACCTAACACTTATCCGGAAAAACTTCATACGGCTTATCCGGGAATAAGTTTTCAGTCTTATCCGGAATAATTTCCTAACGAAGGCTTATCCGGAATAATATTTTCTAAGGCTTATTCGAATGAGTTTTTTTCTAGCAGATAACAACAAACAAACCTGGGGATCGACTCAAGAAACGCACCTAAGCTAATGATTTTCACACAAGAGGCAAGCAATGGCTATCCCTACAACTCATCTGAGTAAGTGATTTATACGAACTTAATCTTAGCAATAAATCCTATCCTGATGAATTGAATAGACACGTTTACCTTAGATGTTCTTAGATCGAGAAATCAAAGCAAAGTGGTTATGATTTGACCAGAATTAATGACGGCAAGATGGATGTGGTGGTGTGGTACAGTGAAACGAGAGAGAAGAAAGGGGGCGGGGGGTTTAGTTTGACCTAAACATGTTTAGCACGTTTTCACTTTTGGCCCTTCTTTTTCTTTCGATGTTCATTTGGCCCTTTATGTAAAACCTATTTTAGTTAAACGTGTATTAAGGGAAAAACTTAACGGTCGTTTGAAACTTAAACAAGGTTTTAAATATTGGGCACACGACACCAATCAACGCACTTAAAGAGTATGCCTAAAAACCATTAATCTCTAAATACCAATCAAAAGCACGAGAAACGTTCTACAGCATACCTAAGTACCACAGACTTGACAAACACATGACGAACAACATTTAACCGGTTTTTTTTTCTGAAAAATATTCTTGAAGACGATATATTGAGGACAAAAAATTTGATATTTTCACCCCATTGAACATTGACCCCTTTTCTATTTAAAGAGTTTTAGTCTTTGTTTAGAGAGTCGAATACCACTGAAAACATTTTTCGTTTAATAATTTAAAAGAACGATTTTGGTGGCAATAAGATTTCTCTTATTTAAACAAAATAAGTGCACTGAGGCGTACACAAATTTGTGTTAGACCAAGTTATAAAGTAAACTTGATCCCTTACAAGGTTTTTAAGTAAACCTTGCCCGAGAAAATTAATTCCCATTGTGAGCCAACGTTTTCAAATAAATACGTGACTTTAATGCGAAAAGCGGGTTGCAGTCTGAAATAACTACAAGCCATATGGGCATGTTTTAAAATATGTACAACTTTTCTACGGACTCTATTTATGGCGCCGTGTCAATTTAAATCAACATTTCTAAGGTCGTAAATATTACCGTACTGAAAGACATGCCTGTTTTAAAATGAAAAATATTTTTGGATTTTCTTGATTTTATATTTTTTATGGTTTTTCTATGTTTTATATTTTTTATGGCTTTTCTATGTTTTATATTTTTTTATGGTTTTTCTAGGTTTTATATTTTTGTATTTTTCTTTTGGTGGTTTAAATATATACGATAATACTACTCTAGAACAGTTTACCACCACTATTCTGCAGATTCTTCGGCGGACTCCTTAAGTGTCGCTGGTGAGAATGATTTCATGCCTAGCTTTTCGATCAAAAACTCGATACGTCCTCGATCTAAGGCCTTTGTGAATATATCTGCCAACTGATACTCAGTGTTGACGAAGTACAGTTCGATCACTCCATTTTCCACTTGCTCTTTGATGAAGACGTAGCGTATGTCAATGTGCTTCGCCCGAGAATGTTGAACGTAGTTGCAGCAAAGGGAAATTGCACTTTTGTTATCACAGTACATCAGGATTTTGTTGAATCCAAGACTGTAGTCAGTTAATTGTGATCTCATCCAAAGAACTTGAGCACAACAACCGGACATAGCAATGTATTCAGCCTCAGTACTTGATATCGCAGTGCTTTTCTGTCTTTTGGATGCCCAACTAACCAGTCTATCTCCAAGAAGTTGCACACTGCCAGAAGTGCTACGTCTAGTATCTTGACACCCAGCATAATCCGCATCTGCATATGATATTAGTGCAATAGAGGAATCCTCCGGATACCACAGACCACGATGAAGTGTTCCTTTAAGATACCGAAAGATCCTATTCACAACATGTAAGTACTTTTCGGTAGGTCGAGCCTGATACCGGGCACACATGCATATAGCAAATTGCAAATCAGGCCTGCTAGCAGTCAGATAGATAAGGGTGTCGATCATTCCACGGTAGAGTTTAGGATCGACAGCTATCCCTTCCTTATCTTCATATAACTTGGATCTCTCCACTATTGGAGTATCTACGGGGTCACAATTTTCAAAATGATATTTCTTTAATGATTCAAGAGCAAATTTGGATTGATTATTGAAGATGCCTCTGGGATTCTAAGAAATTTGTAACCCTAAGAAAAATGAAATTTTTCCCATCATTGACATCTTAAAACGTGTGGACATAATTTTCTCAAAATGGTCAGACAGTCTTTGATTAGTAGCAGCAAATATTATATCATCAACATAAATTTGTACCAGAATCATGTCGTTGTCCTCTTTGAGAATAAATAATGTTGGGTCCACTTTGCCTTTGGAGAAGCCTTTCGAGATGAGATAAGACGATAGGAGATCCTACCACGCGTGTGGAGCTTGTTTCAACCCATAAAGAGCCTTCTTGAGCTTGTACACGTGATTAGGATACTCCGAGTTGACGAATCCATTCGGCTGGCTTACGTAGACATCTTCCCTTAATTCACCATTAAGAAATGCCGTATTAACATCCATTTGGTAGACGATCATGTTCATGTGAGCAGCATAAGCAAGGAATAGTCTAATCGCCTCCAATCATGCAACAGGAGCAAAGGATTCTTCAAAGTCAATACCCAAAGCTTTTTTGTAACCTCTAGCAACTAATCTAGCTTTGTTCTTTAGCACTCCACCTAACTCATCGAGTTTAACCTTATATACCCACAACAACGTAAGGATTTCAACGTTGCTGGCTAAAGGAACTAATTCCCACACTTCAATACGTTGAAATTCATTAAGTTCCTCTTGCATGGCTTCAATCCAAGATGATTTTGTCATGGCTTGTTGCCAATTTTTAGGTTCACTATCGGAAAGAAATGCATCAAAGTAGCAATATAATGCATGTTCTTGGAGTTGGTGGCGTGTTAAGACTGGTCGATTGATGTCTGATTGTGGTAAAATTACCCCTTTAGGAAAAGGAAGGTAATTAGGGAAAGTGAGCACGACGATTTAGGAAAACCGTGTGTGGATGACCCTAAGTGAGTTCGTTCTCAAGGAGGCAAGTGCATTGTGTTAAGAGATGATTTTTGATTTGTGATTATATGATTGAAAAAGAAAGAAAGAAATGAGATTAGAAAAGGAAGACGGTTACGCCGACGGATTAAACTAAGACGAAAAGGTCGATCACGTAAAACCGTAAAAACTACCAAAATTAAAATTTAACCTAAAAATTCCTAAAAATTACTAAAAGTCCACAATAATATTCTAAGAGTTTACAAAAAATCCAAACTTGCTAAAACCTTTTAATTAATTAGATAATGACTTTTTAATGCTAATTAAAGCCCTAAAAATCACAATTAATTATTAAAAAGCCCTAAACAAGATTTTAAAGTTTCTAAACCTCAAAAATAACCTAATTAAGCTAAAAAGTATTTTTTTAAATTTTAAAACCAAATAAAACTATTTTTAAACACTTAAAAACTATTAAAATCAATTAAAACTTAAATTAATTCTAGAAAATAATTGAAAAGTCCTAAAAATATTTGGAAAGTTACAAAACTCCTAATTAAGTGTCTACAATCTAGGAAAAATGTAAAAACTTAAAAAATCAAACTTACAATTTTTAATAATAAAATAATATTAAAATATTCAAAAAAATTCAAAGTTTATAAAAAATTTCTAAAAAATACCAAAAATCTAGAATAATGTAACTAAGACAGAAATGCAATCAAAAATATCCAAAACCTTTTAAATAATTTTATATTAAATTTCAAAGTTGGTTAAAAACCCTAAAATCCCATAAAATTAAAAATAAGACTTTTTTGAAAACTTAAATGGCTGTAAACCTCAAGTTACTTAAATAAAACCTAAAAACATTTTTTATAAAATTTTAAAACTACTTTTGCTATTTTTAATCTAATTAATTAAAAACGGGTAAAGAAAAATTAATAAAAAAAATAAATAAAGAAAGAGAAAAATCAAAACTTTAGCCAGAAAAGTCCTTAACTAAGTGACAAACCTAAGAAAAATGTAAACTGGCCAAAAACCTTAACCAATAAGCTTGTGAGAGCTTATTTAGCTACAGCTTATATATGAAAAGCCCAAACAAAAACTTGTTAAATGGATACTGGTTTGAGTATTTAGCAGTAAAAGACCCAAGGGCACGCTGGTAAGACGTATGTGTTGTGAGAGGAGTGGCGCAGGTTTGAGTCCTGGCCACGTCCTTTTTGCTTTTTATATTTTTTTTTCTTTTTAAAACTTTAAACTCAAGCCTTATGCTACTTAAGCTTCAAAAACACAAATCCAATCCAATTTGAGCAAGATTAAAACAAGCTGGAACCAAAAACGTGCTCAGATAGGTTTTTATATGAACACAAAGAAAAAAGTTATTCTTCACTTGTGAAGAATAGAACAAGAGGAGCAAGTTCTATGGTTTTGTGGTGTTTGATGGACAAATGGGGGCACCCCTACACTCAGTTGAGTGTAGGGAGTCAAGCTAATCACAAAAACACAAGTCACTTTTCACAAATTACACACAAATGCTCAAAATGGTCACTGATATGGCTATGAGTAGGTCTGTGATGAGTGAACTGGTTCAATAGGCACAAAAGTGAGATTCAATGCCCAATAACTTACACACAAGCTAAGCTAATGACATACAATCAATCACCATTCCTCCTTAAACCCTACTTCAAACAGATTACAAAGTTTGAGGCACAAATTTCAACAAGAACAGTCAATCAAGGTATTTCTGAATTTTAGCTATAATACTTAAACTTTAACATGCAAACTTGTTCTATATTCTACTAATTTGAAAACTAAGCACATGTATCACAAACTAACCACCTAAGAAGTGTTTTTAACAGGTTTTAAAGCAAACTTGAAGTCAATAAACTCATCTTAGGCCTTAATCCAAACACACCTTAATTTTCAGAAATTGAAATTTTTCAAACCAATTGGAATCAAACTACAACCAAATTAATTTCTACTGCTTATAACATGCATAAAACCCTAAATTAAGCAATATCCAATCAGTTTAACAAACACATAACCAGTTTCTCACAAATTTCATGCAAAGTCACATAGAACTGAAACTTTTGAAAACTGAAAAGGGAAACAAGGATTTTACCTAGAGGGACCTACATCCAGGTCCCTCAGTGACTGAAAAGTCACCTCCCACAAGCTGGTGGCTTGTGCTGATGGCTTATAGAAACAAGGTGGCTAGTAGAGAATTGATGGTGGTGGTCACAGTTGACACACACACCCAATATGTATTCTCAAAGGGTGATTATGAACCTGCTAAGAAAGAAGGTAAAGACTGTGTAAAAGCTCAAGGCTTACCCCTAGCTTATGGATAAAGCTAGAAGAAAACTAGAGCTTGGATTAGAACTAGAATAAGCTAAATAATGGACCAAACCAAGGTTGTCTAAGATTGGGTACCCACTATACCAGAACAAGCCATGGTATCATGGACATACACAATCTCAAACACCTCTGAACTAACATATTCCATCACCATTTATCAGATTTTTAAGAAAATTTAAGGTTTAAGAAAAACTTGAAAAGAAAACAGAAACTTGGAAAACTTGATAAAATTGCTGAAAATTAAAAACAAACTGAACAATGATAACTTAAATCAACTGAAATATAAGAATGGGACTAGCTTTCTTCACATAACACTTCACCACTTTCATTATTAAAAAGGGGCTTTACAAGGATGTGAACAAGGAAAGCAAGAACAAGAACTAAGCTAAGACGTATGCGTCCTTATATAGGGACTTACAAGGTGATTCTAGAACTATTAGTAAAAAATTCAAAAGCTGAAACCCTAATGCTAGCTTTTCCAGAAATGCCCTTGGTGATTTTTGAATTTTCGTCCCATGTGATCTCTTCTTGTCTGTTTGCGGTGAAATCAACGTTGCAAAAATGATCCAAGGGGTGTAATTGGTGCGTGGATATGAAGTTAAGACTTGGTCGTTGATCCTTCTGGCCTGGTTTGTCTTCAAGCTCTCTTGTGGGTCAGGGGAGGGTTGGAGAACCATGTGGGGATGAGGGTGACGTTTTTTGGGAGTTGGGATGGGATTATGGTGTGATGAATTAACATTCTGGAAATAATTAGGCAAAAACCCCTTGTTTTAGTTGTTGGAAATACATTTTTACGTATTTAGAAAGGATCGGTCACTCCAATGATATTGGGCTTGTGATCCAATATAGCTCATATAGCCCACATGTAGGGTGGGCTATATAAACCCCCCTCCTAGCATGTTAGGAGGGGTTGTTGGTTGTTTATTTTCTTCATTTCAATATATAAGTTTCTTTCACTTCTCTCTCTAACTTTCTCTCTCTAGAAAAACATCAACCCTCTTGACTCATAAAGATTATCATTGTTCTACAATTAGTATCAGAGAATCGGATGAAATAAAGGTTGGTTTTGTGTTGTTCATGTTCACTTTGGTGTGTTCATGTGTTTTTTATTGATCTTTACCCAAGTTTCAATTTTTTTTCATGTTTTTGACTCTCCAAGTGCTCCATATATCTTCTAAATACTTTTAGTAGTGTTTTCAAAGGCCTTAGATCGAGGACTTATAGTCACATCACAGACTGTAACTCGATCTTCAAAGAAAGGAAAGTTTATCGCCGATGATAAACTTATCCTAACAACGAGAAATTAAGTTTTTTCGGGCATGAGCTTATGTTAAAAACATTCGAAGTTTTTAAGCTCATGCACTATGGCTCCTCGTTAAATGACAGATGATGACCCAGACTTCAGAGACAGGGAAGTTTATCTACGCAACGATAACTTACCCTCAAAACGAGAAATTAAGTTTTCTTGGACACGAGCTTATCCTAAAACCATTCAAAGGTTTTAAGCTCGTGTATAAGGCTCTTCATTTAATGTCACATGATGACCCGATCTTCAAATTAAGGAAAGTTTATCGCCGATGATAAACTTATCCTCACAACGAGAAATTAATTTTTCTCTGGCATGAGCTTATATTAAAAACATTCGATGTTTTTAAGCTCATGCACAATGACTTACAGTTAAATATCAGACTGTAACTCGGACTTCAATTTTAGGAAAGCTTATCTTTAAAGATAGCTCATCCTCGTAACGGGAAATTAAATTTTCTCGGTCATGAGCTTGTATTAAAACATTCCAGGTTTTAAGCTCAGAAAGGAAAGTGAATCTTTTAAATAAGAGAACTTTTCCTCATAACGAGAAATTCACCTTTCTCGGTCATGAGCTTTACGTTAAAACATTCAAAGTTTTTCAAGCTCATGAAAACGACTTCTAAGTAAATGTCAACTTAGGACTCGTTCTTCAGTTAAAAGGAAAGTTTATCGCCGATGATAAACTTATCCTTAACAACGGGAAGTTTACAACTTCTCGGACTTGAGCTCGTTTTGTAAGATATTCAAAATCTTAAGCTCAAGTAATTGGTTTTCAAAACTTTGAACACAATTTTTCGAGAATTTCTCAAAAGGTTTTTCTAAATCTTTCAAAATTGTGTGTTCAAAAACGTTTTGATAAAAAGAGCATGTCTTCTGGAATCGATAATATTTACGAACCTAGAAATGTCATTCAATAATGACACGGGGTTGTAAATAAAGTTCGAGCAGAAGTTTAAAAGATTTAAAACATGCTCCATATGGTTTGCTATTATTTCAGATAGTAACCCGCTTTTCATACTCAAGTCAAGCATTTCACCGGAAAGCTTTGCCTCAACAACGGGAATTAATTTTCTCGGGCATGGTTTACTTTATAACCATGTAAGGGATTGTGTTTACGTAATAACACAATCTAACATGAATATATGTACGATTCAGTGCATTTATTTGTTAAAACAAGAGAAGTCTTGTTTTTATGAAGTTATCATCTCCACCAACCATAGCAACTTACAATTGATATCTACATACTCGACGATGCGACTACTCAAACGGTGACTACAGCTCTTTCAATAGAACACGGGTCAACAATTGAGGGGGAGCAATTGTCCAGCATTCAGAATCATTGATGCCGAGAGTGCCAAGTTCACATATTGGTGTCAAGACAACGATATCAATCATACACATGGAGTCAAGAGATAACTTCAGACGTGACGAGGTGACCAACATTCATGAACAAGAACCATGTGAATCTTTCATATGATGTTCTACATCATTCAGATCCTACCTCGTAAATTGCTAATCTTGTGAATTCATTATCATATATGATCTTTGCACGTGATAAATACCTTACACTTGTGTTTAAAAGGTATTTAATTTACATCTCAAGTAGTCCCTCATTAAATTGAGGGGGAGCTTGTGTAATTCATGAAGATAATTGGATTTGCATTTTTCTTCCCAAATTTTCTTAAAATTCTATTAAATCAATTGATATTAAAAACATCGATTGGGTTAATATTTTTAATATGGGGGAGAAAATGTGATTTAATATGGGATATGATCAATCATAAATGGTTTGACTTAACGTGATAGCTCATCCCGACATGTGCAAAATGTTTTCGGATATCGTGGCATATGTTAAGGGGGAGCAAAATGGATTTTCACTTCAAAATGGATTTCATGGTGACATACACTTACCCAAAACATCTCTATTCACGACGGTGAAGATTGTGGTGACATAAGGATGGTAGGATAGGTTAAAGTCCAATGATTTCTCTAGAACCGGAGGAATCTTCCCAAGGACATTCCATAGCTAGAAATAGTAGTCCTTAGGAAAGATGGAGAAAGATTGTGAACGTAGCTGAATGCCGACCAAGTACTTAAGTTAGCACTGGAACAATCACAACAAGGTGCTAGTAATGACGTATTGGTAAGCATTGAAGGGGTTGAAGAATGAAAAAGAATTGTAAAGATAAAGGGTGTAAAGAAAGAAGCCCTCCTTACAACTTAGGCAGAAACCGGGTCAATACATATGCTATTAAGATCATTGTTTAATGATTCTTGATATTGAAGACAGACATCATGGACCCAGTGATGCAAGGCACAACCCATCCCAGCTAACTCAGATATCTCTTAAAAGATATTTGTTTTAATCACACGGAGACAACACGTTATCTATTGATTTATTCACTCCGAATAAATTGGTATTGAAATGGTGGCATTCCTCTCCAGCCTCCGATCACTAAAAATCCAAAATGCACGATCGAGTCTAGAGCCATTTGAGATCATCAAATATCTCATTAGGACACACTTTCATATTTCCTTGCTTCTTCACACACTGTGAAAAGTAAGAAAGATCTTAAGAGTCCTACGCAAAATCTTCATGATCTTGCCTGAACATCCGAGTAATACGAAAGTATTTACAATGAAGATGGAAATCCTTCTTGAGCGAATATCAAAAAGCTCATGGTAGGTAACTTGTGCGATTCTTTATGAATCAAACTTGTGATAACTGGAAAGCAACAGAGGTTTAATTCTTAAATGAATTTAAACACGTTCCAGGCCTCTACGCAATATCTTAGTGATCTTGCCAGAACACTCAGAGTGATACCTTAGTGTTCACAGTGATGAGTGGAAATCCTTCTAGTGTTAACCTCAAACAGCACTTGGTAGGTAACTTGCAAGATTCTATACGAATCAAGCTCGTGACAACTGGAAAGCAACGATGGTGCGGTTCTTAATTGAATTTCACTTGTTCCAGGAACATGAATTGACGGCTTCAAATCATGCGGATATTATTATCCAAATGATTCACTCTTTACGTTCGCAGTCAGCTTTGGACGATCGAGTAAAGAGAACGGGTTTACCCGCGAAATCTTGTCAAGGAGGTTCTTTATTGAAACTACATGCCACAAGTATGATATTTAATATCGTCCAACGGTCTTCATCGGCCGGAGGTAAAATGCTACCGAATTAGAATGAAATGTTCAAGGCCATTTCATCCGTGTATATGGTTTGTTGCTAACTGTCTTATGTAGCGTAACAAGAAGGTGGCATTGCGGTGTATAATCCAGAAGAAGTCGTCACCACATGCTTATACTGCATACACTCAGTACTTCAACGAATTCAAGAAAGTCTGAAGGTCAAGTCTTCCGCTGTATCAAACTCTAAAGCTTTCAAGAATTATAAAGGTATAAGTATGTGGAACATGAAGTCACAAAGAGGCGAATATCACAAGTGATGAATGCACAAGATCAAGGCAAGGAAACATGCTCAAGGCTGGAGTCAAAGATCACATCAAGCATATTCACAAGAACAAGATCGAAGACTCAAGCATAGTATGCTAGGTTTAAGATTTTGTAAAATGGTGTGACCTCCCTTAGGGGGAGATTGTTGGAAATACGTTTTTCCAAGGAAAGTCTCGGTCACATCATTATTAGCATAGATCACGAGCTATAAACTATTTAGGACATTGTAACTTGGAGTGACCTCCCTTTGGGGGGAGATTGTTGGAAATACGTTTTTACGTATTTAGAAAGGATCGGTCACTCCAATGATATTGGGCTCGTGATCCAATATAGCCCATATAGCCCACATGTAGGGTAGGCTATATAAACCCCCCCTCCTAGCATGTTAGGAGGGGTTGTTGGTTGTTTATTTTCTTCATTTCAATATATAAGTTTCTTTCACTTCTCTCTCTAACTTTCTCTCTCTAGAAAAACATCAACCCTCTTGATTCATAAAGATTATCATTGTTCTACATTAGTCTTTGTTCATCCTGGGGATTAGCTAGGGTTTAAGGGTGATTAATGTGGGTTTAATTTGAAATGGGGGTGATTAGATTTAAATAAGGTGTTTGGGAGGGAAGTTTAAAACTGATTATATTAATCAGTTATTTAGATAGTGGGGGATGACGTGGGTGGAGGTGGTGAAGTGGAGGGGTGTGATTGGTGGTGGTGGGTGACATGGCAGGATGATAGGCTGGGGTGAGTTAGAGTGTTTGACAGAAATGGTCCCCCAAAGTTCCCATTGTCTTCACTTTGTTTTGATCAGCATAAACTTCAATTCCCTTTATAAGCAACTTTGTAAACTTGTCATTTTTGGCACAACAAGTTTTTAAACTTTTTTCAAGGACTAAACAAGCAAATTTATGATATTTGAAGGACTGATTTTGGCATTTTCTTCATTCTTCAAGGTTTCACTTGTTTGTTGACTTCTTGGAGGACCAATATTGACAATTTAGTTTTGTTGAGGGACTAATTTTGCCAATTCTTCAAAGTTAAGGGTCCTTTTTGTAATTTTGACAAACTTTAGGGACCAAACTTGTAATTATGAAGATACAAGGGTATAAAGTGTCAATTCTTCCATATTTGAGGACCCTTCTTCAAAATTCTTCAAATCTTCAAGGGTTTTCTTTGGAAAATTCTTCATTAGGGCTTGGTTCATCGTGCGGCTTCGTTTCCCGTGTTCGTTTTTGACTGATTCTTGTGATCTTTTGTCATTTTCTCAATATCTGTACCTAAAATACACAAGCAACAAACACAAGCATATATTTGGGTATTTTGATGATATTTAATGCATTTTAAGCCCTATTTGGACGATGAGACTATGTATAAAAGCAGTCTCATCACTCCCCCATACTAAACCATTGCTGTGCCCTCACGCAATGCTAGAATAAAGTATCTTAGCATCTCCAAAATTCATTTTTATTTACTTTATTGAACGATAAACTAGCTACACTACTACTATTACTACTACTTGCGTTTTAGACATAATGTATGATTTTCATCGCAAAATGGGACGTTTAGGTTCATAGAATAAGAACACGTGAATGCTTCGTTAGAAATAACTTCATCGTCCTTGATTTTCACTCCAATTCCATGCCAAGCGTGCAACGAGATCATTGTCATTATAAGTTAGTAATGCTAACACTACTCATATGCCCTAATCACGTACTTATTCTCCCATTATTCCTAAGTTGTATCTCTTATATTTTATTATGTCTTGAATGTTTCACGAGGATACATTGTTTGACTTATGCGATGATAGAGATTTAGGTATAAAAATAGAGTCCTAACGGTGTAACTAAGACCATCAAATCAATAACCCCTCCCAATAGACAACGATGTTAAAAAATTAAGTTGACAAGAAGAATCGATAAACACGGTTTTATAACGGTTTTGAACATGAGACTTATTACCAAGACTTTTATACGCCCCCTAACGGAAGGGCCTTATTATCATTGGTTTACCTCCATCTTTTATTCAACTTCGCCATGAAGCTTTTATTATGACTTCGGTCTTGCCTTGCCTTTTATTATCCGCCTCATCGGTGGTTTTATTAGCCAAAGACGTATATCCTCACGCTAAAGCGAATTTTGGATCTTTAAAGCTTCGAAGATTAAGGCTTGATTCACTTTCAATTTTGCATAGATTTTAGGCCTTGTGGGGCTTCAAATTGTTTGCTAGATTTAGGTGAGCACTTGAAATCTTATTATTGGGTGAAGCTTTTGATTATTCGGGTGCCAATACTTCAAAACCGTGACGCTGGCGATACCTTAATGTCTTCCCAATTTAATTCCACGG
The DNA here is from genome assembly GCA_025667525.1 of Glebionis coronaria. NCBI lineage: Eukaryota > Viridiplantae > Streptophyta > Magnoliopsida > Asterales > Asteraceae > Glebionis > Glebionis coronaria. The sequence continues at coordinate 257,574,054 of CM046877.1, forward strand.
AAGCTACTAGAAAAGACTAGAAACTCAACAATCCTAACTAAACCGCTAAGTCAATATTTATTAAGCAAAAAATATTTACATGCGAAGGGAGAATAAGCAAACAATGAGAACACATGAGTTTTTGAAAGTATACGAGTACTCTACGTTTAGCATAGTAACTTATAATTAACTCTATCATTTCTCGTCCTCATTTAAGAGACTTAGCCTAATGTGTAGTTAAGGAATCAAAGCTAAGTGCTCAACATGCACGGTCGAGTCAAAAATTACTCTTATTCTCGCCATCGGAAAATCTACATTCGTGTCTTCAAACACTTATAAAGCATGAGAAAAATTTTAAAATTTGGCCATTTTTAGCCTTATTTTGCAACAAAAACGATAAACAAAAAGATAAACTTTGGAAAGCGTGAAGGTTTGGCAAGGCAAGTATCTATTCACCCCCCCCCCCCCCCATACTAAAGTTAACATTGTCCTCAATGTTTAGAGTCTAGGGGTGCAAACACCCCCATACTAGAGACGTAGTCGAATGCCTAATCTAGCATGGAAAGGGTGTAACCATTAAATTTAAAGCCGTTTATGAAGTGTGCTAAAAACCTAAGGTTAGAACATCAAAAGGATATACCATTTGGATATTGAGAAATGTCTTCAAAGCAAACGATCGAGTGCTCTCATAAAATGAAACACGAGAGGCTCCAATCGTGAAGATCATGATATAAAAACCACAATGCACAAACAACCACGGAACAAAGGTTGGAAGGGCACAAATCCCCTCACATTAACTATATTAGAAAGCGATAATATGTACATGGATAAGCATGGGTCTCCCCCACGAGGCACCTCGTTTTTGATTACCGAGTCATGAGCTCGACTCGATCCCCTCAATACTAATTATCATTGGGGAAGGTGACTTGGTCGAGGTAGTTCAAGGATGGAACTTCCCCGCCAAAGTAGTGCTTCAACCTATGTCCATTCACCTTGAAGTTAGGACCATCATCTTGAGCTAGCTCGATGGTCCCATACGGAAACACTTGAGTCACGGTGAATGGACCGGACCAACGGGATTTCAATTTACCGGAAAAGATTTTCAATCTTGAATTAAAAAGCAAAACTTGATCCCCAATGTTAAAAACCCGGTTTTTAATTTTAGAATCATGCAACTTTTTAGTTTTTTCTTTATAAATCAATGAATTTTCATAAGCAATGTCTCTCAATTCATCCAATTCATTTAATTGCATTTTCCGGTGTTTTCCCGCGGTTTCCATATCATCATTACAATGCTTTAGGGCCTAATAAGCCTTGTGTTCTAACTCGATAGGCAAATGACAATTCTTTCCATACACAAGCTTATAGGGAGTGCACCCAATGGCCGTCTTATGAGCGGTCCTAAAGGCCCATAAAGCATCGTCCAGCTTATCCGACCATGTTTTTCGGTTTTCCCCAACGGATCTCTCCAAGATCCTCTTCAAAGCTCGGTTTGAAACCTCGACTTGCCCACTCGTTTGTGGGTGATAAGCCGTAGAAAGCCGATGTGTAACCCATATTTCCTTAGGACCCTTTCGAAATGTTCGTTACAAAAATGGGTTCCACGATCGCTTATGATCGCACGAGGGGTTCCAAACCGAGAAAACAAGCTTTTCAAAAACTTGACTACCACACGAGCATCATTGGTGGGCAAGGCCTTTGCCTCCATCCACTTAGAAAGGTAGTCAACCGTAACGAGAATGTACTTATTACCACGAGATGATGGGAACGGCCCCATAAAGTCTATACCCCAAAAGTCAAAGATCTCACACACTTGGATGATATTTTGTGGCATTTCATCTTTTTTTGAGGCCTTTCCTTGTCGTTGGCATGCATCACACGACTTCACAAGATCTTGTGCATCTCGGTAAATAGTAGGCCAAAAGAACCCGGCATCAAACACCTTTTTAGCCGTGAGATTAGCACCATGGTGACCACCCGTGGGTCCCTCGTGACAAGCTCTAAGGATGTTAGAAGCTTCGGTGCCAAATACACAACGTCGGATGATTTGATCCGCATAAGTTCGAAACAAGTAAGGGTCGTTCCAAAAGTAGAACTTGACGTCACGACAGAATTTTCGTTTTTCTTGAGTCGTCATACCCTTAATGACGAAGTTACCTGCATGGTAATTTGCAAAATCTGCAAACCATGGGGTGGAAGGGTCAAGCTTAGAATTCACTACACCAAGTGTTTCGAGCGGAAATGTTTCGGTGATTTCCTTGGGCTCGTAAACACTTTGGTGAGGATCTTCCAAACGAGAAAGATGATCGGCCGCTAGATTCTCGGCTCCTTTTTTGTCAACGATGGTGTGATCAAATTCTTGAAGGAGGAGAATCCAACGAAGTAATCTAGGCTTAGCATCTTGCTTTTCCATGAGATACTTGATAGCCGAATGGTCCGTATACACTATGCATTTCGTCAAGATGAGGTAAGGTCGGAATTTCTCAAATGCATACACCACGGCAAGGAACTCCTTTTCCGTTGTAGTGTATTTTAGTTGAGCCTCGGTCATCGTCTTGCTAGCATAGTGAATAGGCAAGAAGTGCTTATCATGACGTTGCCCCAAAACGGCCCCAATAGCGTAATCACTAGCATCACACATGAGCTCAAAGGGGAGGTTCCAATTGGGAGCAACAAGAATGGGAGCTTCGGTAAGTTTCCTCTTAAGGATTTCAAAGGCTCGTACACAATCTTCGTCAAAGACAAAACGTGCCTCTTTTTCAAGAAGATGTGTAATGGGTCGAGAGATCTTTGAAAAATCCTTGATGAATCGACGATAAAAGCCCGCGTGGCCTAGGAAACTCCTAACTCCCTTAATGGTTTTGGGATGAGGTAATTTGGTGATGACGTCTACCTTAGCTTGATCTACCTCAATCCCCGCTTTCGAGACCTTGTGCCCTAAGACGATTCCACTCTTAACCATAAAATGACATTTTTCCCAATTGAGCACAAGGTTGGTTTCCTCACAACGTTTCAACATTCTCTCTAGATTCGACAAACACGAAGTGAAAGAATCACCAAACACGGAAAAGTCATCCATGAAGACTTCCATCGTCTTCTCGATCATGTCATGAAAAATAGCCATCATGCACCGTTGAAAGGTTCCCGGTGCATTACAAAGTCCGAATGGCATTCTACGATAGGCAAACGCTCCATATGGACACGTAAACGTAGTTTTTTCTTGATCACGAGGATCGTTGGGAATTTGGAAGTAACCGGAAAAACCATCTAAAAAGCAATAGAAATCGTTTCCCGTAAGACGCTCCAACATTTGGTCCATGAAGGGCAAGGGAAAATGGTCTTTTCGAGTGGCTTCATTCAACTTTCGATAGTCAATGCACACTCTCCATCCGGTCACGAGTCTAGTGGGAATTAACTCGTTGGCATCGTTTGGCACAACGGTCATCCCTCCCTTTTTAGGGACACAATGAATAGGCCTCACCCAAGGGCTATCGGAAATAGGGTAAATCTTTCCCGCGTCGAGGAGTTTAAGGACCTCCTTTGATGACGTCGTGAATTTTGGGGTTCACCCTCCTTTGAGTTTGGATTGTGGGCTTGAAATCTTCCTCCATTAAGATTTTGTGGGTACAAAACTTGGGATCGATTCCCTTAATGTCGGATAACTTCCACGCAATCGCCCCTTTGTGATCCTTTAGAACATCGACAAGTGCGGTTTTTTCATCATTCGAAAGTTCCTTCGCAATAATAACCGGCAACTTGTCGTACTCCTCCAAATAGACATATTCGAGGTGAGGAGGTAAATCTTTCAAGTCGAGGATAGGTGGTTCCTCAAGTGAAGATTTGGGCTCGATACTCATAACCTCCTCGGGTGGAGGAAATGGGAAATCGTTGAGAAAATCCTTGATAATCGAGAAGTCCTCATCGTTGTCGAGGTCTTCGTCACAAGTACGTGGAACATTGCATTCTTCCAACGTAAAACCACCACCTTCAAATGGAGTGAAGGTTGGTGTCGAATTATCAAGAATTGGATCTAACATAGTGGGATTGCCACTAGTTTCTTCATCACCAAACCCTAAAACTTCTTGTGAAAATTCCTCGCAAACCACGTCGATCATATCAACGAGGTTTATGGTAGCAACGGAATAAACATGAGAAAGTTGAGAATTTTGAGTTGCGTTTATAACAAGTTCCTCGTCGTTGAAACGTAAGGTGATCTTTCTAGCATGAACATCAGTTAAAGCCATAGACGTATCTAAAAACGAACGACCTAAAATAAGAGGAACTTGAGGATCCGTGGGGATATCAACGACGATAAAGTCTACGGGATAGTAGAACTTCCCCACTTTCACAAAAACGTCTTCCGCCAAACCACATGCACGAATCGTGGAATGGTCGGCCATCTCGATAGACATTAGTGAAGGAGTAAGATTAGGAAGATTGAGCGACTTGAAGATTGCAAGTGGCATCAAATTAATGCTAGCACCAAGATCGGCCAAGGCATAGCATTCTTCCATATATTGAATTGCACAAGGGATCAAAAATTTACCGGGATCACCGACTTTTTGAGGTATGCGATTAAGATAAACTGACGAACAACTAGACAATTGGTGCAATTTCTCCTTGTTGTTCAACATACTCTTAAAGTTAGCGGCAAATCGTGGCATCATGACCAAAGCATCGGTGAAACTCACATTAAGGTGCAACTCACGAAACATTTTCATAAAAAGCTCAAATTGATAATTGTCGCGCTCTTGTCGTTTCTCCTTCCTAAGTCTTGATGGGTAAGGCAAGGGTGGTGTGGGTTGGGGCATAGGCATAGCCTTTGGAATCTCGGGTTCCAATGTTGGTAAAGGGTCGACCGTAGGTGTGGCATGAGCGGTACTTTGTGGGCTTGAGATATGCTCCTTTTCGACCACCACCTCGGGTTCTTCCTCAATTTCCTCCACCGTTGGAGTAATTGGTTGAGGAGTCGGTTCTTTAAGTGTCTTACCACTTCGTGTGGTAATCACTTTCATCTCTCCCTTCGGGTTTGAAACGGTGTTACTAGGCAAACTACCCGAAGTAGAGGCTTTGTTCCCCATGACGGCTTCTAGAATAGCATTAAGCTTAACATCTTGACTAGCGGCTTTTTGGTCAATTCTTTGTTCAAGCCTAGCATGACTTTGTTCAATTTTATTGTTTTGACCTCTATTAGCAAAATCATTTTTCAACTCATTTCTCATGTTAAGATTTTCTTTCATAAAATTAGCTAACTCCTTGGTGTTTTTAGCCGTGTCCCTAGCTTGACTAGCCAATTGCTCTTGTGTGTTTTCCAAAATCTTATCATTTGCCGTGGCGTAATTCAAAAAGTCCATTGGAAGTTCTTTAGTGTAAACATTTTGAAGACCTTGACTTGTGTTTTAAAAATTACGGTTTTGGTTTTGATTTTGCAATTGGCTACTACTTCCTTGATTCCCATAGTTGTTATTACCCTTGTAATTGTTTCTTTGATTGTTTTGGTAACCAACTTGATTGTTTCGATAATTGTTAGCATTTTGATTTGGTGGAAAACCCGGTGGAGTCAATTGATTAGTGCGGGGAACTTGACCGTTTTGGTTATAAGTTCCCGCGGCCGCGAAGGCACTCGAAGTGTTACCACCGTAGGTAATGCACTCGGAGTAATCGTGAGCTCCACCACAATACATACAAGAAACCTCAACCGCTTTAGCCGTAGCGGGAGTGGGTTGTTCACCAACTTTAAACTCAATTAACAATCCCTTAAGCTTATCAAAAATCTTGTTCTCCAAATTAGCCTCGATTTGGCAAGCATGAACGGTGTGTGACAATGAAGGCGAAGGCGAAGACGAAGTCTTACGAACACTCGACGTGCTACGAGGACTATAGACCTTAGACCTATTTTCAATGATTAACAATGCTTCCTCGACCGTTTTACACAAAACATTACCACCCGCGGCGGCATTAAGATAATCACGCTCATGATCGTTCAAGCCATTGTAAAACGTGTCAATTTGATGCAAGTCGGAAAAACCATGATGAGGACATTCGTGCAACATTTCCTTAAACCTATTCCAAGCTGTTGAAAAACTCTCATTATACTCTTGTGAAAACTTTGAAATCTCGTTTTTCAAATGCGTAGTCTTAGAGGGCGGAAAAAATTGGTTCACGAATTTTGAAACGAGATCCTTCCACGTCAATATAGAATTGGGTGGCTCTTTCTCTAACCAAATTTTTGCGGGCCCCGCTAAGGAATACGGAAAAAGCATCATCTTAATCGAGTCGTTAGAGACGTCCTTAAACTTGCAAGTGGCGGTAAGACGATTAAATTGGCGAATGTGGTTATGAGGGTTGTCCTTTTAGTCACCTCGAAACTTGTTGTTTTGAATCATGGACAACAAACCCGTCTTAACCTCAAAATTCTCCGCAAGGATAGCGGGAATCACAATCGCTTCTCCATAACCCTCGGTGGGTGCTTGAAGCAACTCCATCATAGTTCGATTAGCCATGGGTGCTTCTTTCACTACGATAGGTTCGTCAATAGGAGACTCCTTACTAGAAGGAGTGGTTGATTTGTTTCTTCGTTTACGAGCACGTCTTGCTTTGGACCGAGTTTGCATAAACGTCACGTACAACGACTGGGTGAGCAAAGAAGATTCTTTTTGGTGTTTTTACTTTTTCAATTTTTTTTGTGGTTTTTGATTGTTTTAACTTTTTTTTGGAATTTGGTGAATGTATTAAGTTGACAAAAATCTACAAATCTCCTCCTTAATCAAATCTCTCGATTAAAGAAGCCTCAAGGAATGAAAACGATCACGTGAAGTGAACGCCTTCGATGACTTTAGAACGATGGTGGAACACCAAAACGTTCAAGAGGGTTTAATCAATGAAACCAAGAAAATATATATGATATGTAATAATACTTTGGGCGGCAAAACCCTCGATTAGCTCTCAATCTCAAAATACTCACAAGCAATCGGAGGAAACGAGGCGGCGCGAAGCACTTAAGAGCCTTTTTCCTTTAGGTCGTGAAATACAATCGCCTTATACCCACCTTATAGTTTGTATTTCTCAAAATCGAGCTTCACGAAAGTATTTATCTATTTTTGCCTTTTTTCTTTGGTTTGAGATTCGAATACAATGATTGGGTAATGACCTCCCAAGTCAAGGTTGTGATTTCTCACGTATTTGGAGTACTTGTGAATTTATTGTTCTACGTATACAATATAGTAATAGTATTCACAAAAAATGAAAAACCGATAATACGTATTAGTAGAGTGCTACTAATACAAATACTAATTATGGCTATATATAAAAACAACAATGTTCAAATCAAAACACAACACGCCTCCCCGGAAGCGGCGCCAAAAATGATTGTGGTAAAATTACCCCTTTAGGAAAAGGAAGGTAATTAGGGCAAGTGAGCACGACGATTTTAGAAAACCGTGTGTGGATGACCCTAAGTGAATTCGTTCTCAAGGAGGCAAGTGCGTTGTGTTAAGAGATGATTTTTGATTTGTGATTATATGATTGAAAAAGAAAGAAAGAAATGAGATTAGAAAAGGAAGATGGTTACGACGGCGGATTAAACTAAGACGAAAAGGTCGATCACGTAAAACCGTAAAAACTACCAAAATTAAAATTTTAACCTAAAAATTCCTAAAAATTCCTAAAAATTACTAAAAATCCACAATAATATTCTAAGAGTTTACAAAAAATCCAAACTTGCTAAAACCTTTTAATTAATTAGATAATGACTTTTTAATGCTAATTAAAGCCCTAAAAAATCACAATTAATTATTAAAAAGCCCTAAACAAGATTTTAAATTTTGTAAACCTCAAAAATAACCTAATTAAGCTAAAAAGTATTTTTTAAAATTTTAAAACCAAATAAAACTATTTTTAAACACTTAAAAACTATTAAAATCAATTAAAACTTAAATTAATTCTAGAAAATAATTGAAAAGCCCTAAAAATATTTGGAAAGTTACAAAACTCCTAATTAAGTGTCTACAATCTAGGAAAAATGTAAAAACTTAAAAAATCAAACTTTCAATTTTTAATAATAAAATAATATTAAAATATTCAAAAAAATTCAAAGTTTATAAAAAATTTCTAAAAAGTTACCAAAAATCTAGAATAATGTAACTAAGACAGAAATGCAATCAAAAATTTCCAAAACCTTTTAAATAATTTTATATTAAATTTCAAAGTTGGTTAAAAACCCTAAAATCCCATAAAATTAAAAATAAGACTTTTTGAAAACTTAAATGGTTGTAAACCTCAAGTTACTTAAATAAAACCTAAAAACATTTTTTATAAAATTTTAAAACTACTTTTGCTATTTTTAATCTAATTAATTAAAAACGGGTAAAGAAAAATTAATAAAAAATAAATACAGAAAGAGAAAAATCAAAACTTTGGCCAGAAAAGTCATTAACTAAGTGACAAACCTAAGAAAAATGTAAACTGGCCAAAAACCTTAACCAATAAGCTTGTGAGAGCTTATTTAGCTACGGCTTATATATGAAAAGCCCAAACAAAAACTTGTTAAATGGATACTGGTTTGAGTATTTAGCAGTAAAAGACCCAAGGGCGCGCTGTTAAGACGTATGTGTTGTGAGAGGAGTGGCGCAGGTTCGAGTCCTGGCCACGTCCTTTTTGCTTTTTATATTTTTTTTTCTTTTTAAAACTTTAAACTCAAGCCTTATGCTACTTAAGTTTCAAAAACACAAATCCAATCCAATTTGAGCAAGATTAAAACAAGCTGGAACCAAAAACGTGCTCAGATAGGTTTTTATATGAACACAAAGAAAAAAGTTATTCTTCACTTGTGAAGAATAGAACAAGAGGAGCAAGTTCTATGGTTTTGTGGTGTTTGATGGACAAATGGGGGCACCCCTACACTCAGTTGAGTGTAGGGAGTCAAGCTAATCACAAAAACACAAGTCACTTTTCACAAATTACACACAAATGCACAAAATGGTCACTAATATGGCTATGAGTAGGTCTATGATGAGTGAACTGGTTCAATAGGCACAAAAGTGAGATTCAATGCCCAATAACTTACACACAAGCTAAGCTAATGACATACAATCAATCACCATTCCTCCTTAAACCCTACTTCTAACAGATTACAAAGTTTGAGGCACAAATTTCAACAAGAACAGTCAATCAAGGTATTTCTGAATTTTAGCTATAATACTCAAACTTTAACATGCAAACTTGTTCTATATTCTACTAATCTGAAAACTAAGCACATGTATCACAAACTAACCACCTAAGAAGTGTTTTTAACAGGTTTTAAAGCAAACTTGAAGTCAATAAACTCATCTTAGGCCTTAATCCAAACACACCTTAATTTTCAGAAATTGAAATTTTTCAAACCAATTGCAATCAAACTACAACCAAATTAATTTCTACTGCTTATAACATGCATAAAACCATAAATTAAGCAATATCCAATCAGTTTAACAAACACATAACCAGTTTCTCACAAATTTCATGCAAAGTCACATAGAACTGAAACTTTTGAAAACTGAAAAGGGAAACAAGGTTTTTCCCTAGAGGGACCTACATCCAGGTCCCTCAGTGACTGAAAAGTCACCTCCCACAAGCTGGTGGCTTGTGCTGATGGCTTATAGAAACAAGGTGGCTAGTAGAGAATTGATGGTGGTGGTCACAGTTGACACACACACCCAATATGTCTTCTCAAAGGGTGATTATGAACCTGCTAAGAAAGAAGGTAAAGACTGTGTAAAATCTCAAGGCTTACCCCTAGCTTATGGATAAAGCTAGAAGAAAACTAGAGCTTGGATTAGAACTAGAATAAGCTAAATAATAGACCAAACCAAGGCTGTCTAAGTTTGGGTACCCACTATACCAGAACAAGCCATGGTATCATGGACATACACAATCTCAAACACCTCTGAACTAACATATTCCATCACCATTTATCAGATTTTTAAGAAAATTTAAGGTTTAAGAAAAACTTGAAAAGAAAACAGAAACTTGGAAAACTTGATAAACTTGCTGAAAATTAAAAACAAACTGAACAATGATAACTTAAATCAACTAAAATATAAGGGACTAGCTTTCTTCACATAACACTTCACCACTTTCATTCATTAAAAAGGGGCTTTACAAGGATGTGAACAAGGAAAGCAAGAACAAGAACTAAGCTAAGACTTATGCGTCCTTATATAGGGACTTACAAGGTAATTCTAGAACTATTAATAAAAAATTCAAAAGCTGAAACCCTAATGCTAGCTTTTCCAGAAATGCCCTTGGTGATTTTTGAATTTTCGTCCCATGTGATCTCTTCTTGTCTGTTTGTGGTGAAATCAACGTTGCAAAAATGATCCAAGGGGTGTAATTGGTGCGTGGATATGAATTTAAGACTTGGTCGTTGATCCTTCTAGCCTGGTTTGTCTTCAAGCTCTCTTGTGGGTCAGGGGAGGGTTGGAGAACCATGTGGGGATGAGGGTGACGTTTTTTGGGAGTTGGGATGGGATTATGGTGTGATGAATTGACATTCTGGAAATAATTAGGCAAAAACCCCTTGTTTTAGTCTTTGTTCATCCTAAGGATTAGCTAGGGTTTAAGGGTGATTAATGTGGGTTTAATCTAAAATGGGGGTGATTAGATTTAAATAAGGTGTTTGGGAGGGAAGTTTAAAACTGATTATATTAATCAGTTATTTAGATAGTGGGGGATGACGTGGGTAGAGGTGGTGAAGTGGAGGGGTGTGATTGGTGGTGGTGGGTGACATAGCAGGATGATAGCTGGGGTGAGTTAGAGTGTTTGACAAAAATGGTCCCCCAAAGTTCCCATTGTCTTCACTTTGTTTTGATCAGCATAAACTTCAATTCCCTTTATAAGCAACTTTATAAACTTGGCATTTTTGGCACAACAAGTTTTTAAACTTGTTTCAAGGACTAAACAAGCAAATTTATGATATTTGAAGGACTGATTTTGGCATTTTCTTCATTCTTCAAGGTTTGACTTGTTTGTTGACTTCTTGGAGGACCAATATTGACAATTTAGTTTTGTTAAGGGACTAAATTTGCCAATTCTTCAAAGTTAAGGGTCCTTTTTGTAATTTTGACAAACTTTAGGGACCAAACTTGTAATTATGAAGATACAAGGGTATAAAGTGTCAATTCTTCCATATTTGAGGACCCTTCATCAAAATTCTTCAAATCTTCAAGGGTTTTCTTTGGAAAATTCTTCATTAGGGCTTGGTTCATCGTGTGGCTTCGTTTCCCGTGTTCGTTTTTGACTGATTCTTGTGATCTTTTGTCATTTTCTCAATATCCGTACCTAAAATACACAAGCAACAAACACAAGCATATATTTGGGTATTTTGATGATATTTAATGCATTTTAAGCCCTATTTGGACGATGAGACTATGTATAAAAGCAGTCTCATCAATGTCACCAATAATATTGCGGATTGGGTGATCCTTTGTCCATTTTGTGTTGTGAGTTTCAATCCGTGGTGGTCGGGAGTGAACGATTGCAGGAGCTTCCTCTGAGGTAGACGCACTGTTACGGTTTTCAGGTATTTGTGAACCAAAGAAAGGAAGCTCTTGTAAGTGAGCAAATTCCAAATCGTGATCATAGTGATCCTCTTCAACATCCTTAGGAACGAGTGGGGGTGAAGATTCAGGTGTGGTTTGAGAATTGGTGGGGGATGGGACATCTTTTTCAATAGTGACAGTAGATGCCTCTGACTGATTTCCATTATCTTGAACAATAACTTCAGGAATTGGAGCTACTGCTACAGGTGCTTGAGAATCATCACTAGGTGGATCAAAGAATTCATCAAACATAGGTTGAAATAACTCATCCCACTCGGGCCTTGTAGGTGGTATAAATGATGGAGAAGTAGGATTGTTGGGAGTTAATCCGGAACTAATTGTACCGGTTCCCATCTCATGTAATGCGGGTTCAGAGCTGTGTTGCTCAGAAGCCATCGTTGTCAGCTCATCGAAATCGGCATCCAAAGTTTCTACTATCTTGCCAAGACGACGGTTATAAATTGGGTAAGCTTTCTTTGCAGGTGAGTAACCAATGAAAATTCTAATATCAGCCTTCGGTTGAAGTTCGCCCAAATTCTCACTATTAGTATTTGGATAACACAGTGCACCAAATACATGAAGAAATGAAATATCGGGTTTTTGTCCATGAAGTAGCTCATATGGAGTTTTACCATGGCGTTTACGAATGATGGAGCGGTTTTGGGTATAACATGCGGTTGCCACTGTTTCAGCCCATAAGAATAAAGGAGAATTCACATAAATCAACATAGTTCTAGTAGCTTCCATTAGTGTACGGTTACGTCTTTCCACGACACCGTTTTGTTGTGGAGTGCGAGCAACAAAAGTTTCATGTGAAATACCGACCTCTTCATAATAGTCTCGTAGATTTTGATTAACGAACTCAGTTCCATTATCAGTGCGAATGCGGCGAAAAGTAGCATTAAGACGTACTTGGATCATATTTAAGAAAGTAATAATATACTTTGGTGTTTGATCCTTGGATGCTAGAAATTTTACCCATGTAAACCTTGAGAAATCATCCACCATGACGAGGATGTATTTTCTACCACTCACACTAGCCGTACGCATTGGCCCGCAAAGATCCATGTGCAAAAGATACAGTGGTTCTTGGTTGGTGTCTTCAGCTTTAGGTTTGTATGATTTCTTGGTGCTTTTCCCCAAAGAACACGTGGAACATAAATGATCCTTGTCGAACTTAAGTTTTGGAAGACCCCGAACAAGTTCGTTTTTAGCCAAATGGTTTATAGCATCAAAGTTAAGATAAGATAACCAACGATGCCACAACCATGACTTGGTCTTAGATGCTTTGGAAAGAAGGCATACAAGAGAGGCGGCCATCATGTTTTGAATGGACAGTGTGTAGAGAATATCCCCTCGAGAACCCATTAACAAATCGTTTCCTACAAGATCGCGAATAAAGCAAGTATGTTGTCGAAAAGCCACTTCAAGGTTTGAATCACAAAATTATCCCACTGAAAATAAATTATGACCAAGTCCCTCCACATAATATGCCCTTGAAATCATAACATTCCCAATTTGATATTCATCGTAACCCATGATCTTCGCAATATGGTCGTTGCCGAATTTCACCGTTCCTAGAAACTTGCTGACAAAATTTCTGAGCATCGAGCGGTCTCCGGTCATATGCTTTGAGCATCCAGAGTCCAAGTACCAGAGGATGATTTGGACCACTTGAAAATATCACCAGACAAAGACGATGTATCGGAATCTAGTAGTTCCTCTGTGTTAGCAGGTACAGATATATTTATCTTAGATTTGATAACCGAAGAATTCTTAGGCTTCCAGATTTGCTTCCTAAATGCCGGCTTAGATTCTAGTTGTCTAAGATCCTGAGGTACTTCTTCACTGGTAGGCACAATAGTGGGGGCAGACCTAGTTAAAGGGCGCTTTTTCCATTTCTTAGTGCTAGTGTTACTATTTAAAGGACGCCGAGACCTAACTTCCGTGGATGTGATCCTAGTTAAAGGGCACGTAGTTCCATTAGCAGTGAAGGTCCTACTAGTGGGTTTCCATTGCCAAACAACTTGGGTGGATTTCTTTCCCGTTGGAATCCATTCAAGATTGTTCTTAATTGCATACATTTCATTCACGTGATCAACAAGGCATAAATCATGATGCTTAGAAAACATGCATTCATTACAATTCCAACATCTCAAATTAGAATTCACATTTTGCTTAGGCTGCTGCACTAGCGCAGGGCCTTTAGTCTTAGTTACATGATTCTTTTTATTCAAATTTGAAATAACATTCCTACGGTGAACTTCTACTTTCTTCTTCGCAGTCCTACTAGTGGAAGGCTCGATCCTATTCTTCTTGTCTTGAGATCCTTTAGCCTTAGTAGATACAATTACTCCTGTAGAAGTCAAGGGAACATTAGTTACAAATTTTGATTTAGCCTTGATGGGTGTGTTTAATATAGGCTTAGATCCTAGATTCTTATTGAATGGAGTCGTGGCAATGGTGGTGGTTTGTTGTTTAAGTGATGCAGAACCCGGTTGCCCTATGTACTTCAAGTGCTCTAAGCATTGTTGTACCCTCTCAATGTAAGCATGAGCAGAGTAATAGTGACTATTCATAGGATCAATTTCATAGTAATCATCTACCACATCCCTAGCAAGCTCCGTGTGCTTAACTGCATCTTCCATATACCACTTATATGATAGTGAGTTGTTCTTATTGTACGGGTTCTTAATGATCACCACCTTGTTGGTTTTTGGAGCACTAGAGGTCGGGGCAGAGATTGTAGCTGGATTATCAACAACTTCTTATCCTTTGAGTTGAAGTGTCTCCTTTAATTCAGCCAAAACCATGTTTTTGTCTATGAGTTGAATATTTAAGTCAGAGATTTCCTCACACTTATGGTTCAGTTGGTCAACAAGTGACTTTTGTTCTGCCGCATTAAAAGCAAAGCGTTCTTCTAGCGAACCATAAATATGTGAGAAACCCTGCTTTACTTTATCAAACTCCCCTATCATAGAGGTTATTCTATCTTCTAGGGCATGATTTTTAATCTCTGCAGCCTCTAGTTCCAATTTCTCTGCTATTGATTCTCTCTTAAGTCTCATAATTTCTTCCTCTAATGTCTGAACCATCTGAATCATCTTGTCACTTGCCTCAACGGAGTTTCAACAATCATTTTTTTTTTATAGAGTTTCATTTTTAGATTGATTTTCAAATTCAAGAGATATACAATGTTGTTGAAGCTCATTAAAACGTTTTGAAAGTGTGTTATAAGAATCTTGAATCTTTAAAAATTCAGCGTTAGATTCATGACAAGAATGATTATCTACATTAATCACAGGGTCAACAATATTCACAGATATATCATGCACATCATCACATTTATTCACAGTAGATGAAATCTCATGAGCATATTTAAAAGTAACAACTTGCATCACTTCGAGAGACACTATATGTTCTAAGAATCGGTCATATTCGGAAAAATCTTTTCTTTCTCAATTCAATGTTGTTCATAAGCATCATCCATTTCATAGAAAACTTTTTGAACTTCACCAATTTCAAAGCTTAGATTTCCCGCTAGATAATAGACTCCATTTTTAATATTGTTTACAAACGGAACGATCTCTTTCTCAAACACCGTTTTCATGTGTTTGAAAGCCCATTCTCCAGCGGTTTGATTCGTTGAAGTCGTACATTCCAGGATGACCTTGTCAAACTCGGTAACGTATCGCTCAATCTCTTCCTAGCTTAGCTTTACCGTACTAACCGGTGGAAGATTCTTAGGAATTTCCTTCGGTTCGTCCGAGTTAACGAGTGTAGGAAGTTTACTAAATAATTCTCTAGTAGGCATGTAAGCGGATGTCTGGATAGATTTCTTTTGCATATTAAATCGAGTTCTAAGATCTATTTTTGCATTCGTTGCATTCATTTGTGCATAGTAATACTCAGGATATGTAGGAAGTAATTTTAACTGATTCTCTTCATATAGTGACATGCTCCCAGATTCATTTAAAAACACAATCGGATCTAATACCAATCCTAACTTGGTTGCATCATAAAGTCATGGGTTGTGGTGAAATGCTTGCTTTGCATACCCCGGGTTAGGTGGTAGGTCTATTAGACGCGATAGATTGAATTCTTGAAAAGAAGAATGAAACAAGTGTACTAAATGTGAAGCAGAGTATTGTTTTAAAAGCAAAATTTCAGTCTTTTTAACTCTATCAGACGCCTTAATTTCCGTTTCAACCCTTTTAGACTCGAGAATTTCGAAATCCATTTGTAGTTTTTGACAATTATTAACGACTGACTCTTTTTCTTTAAGTTCTTTCGAAAGATTTGCTCTTAAACTCTCAATTTCTAGCAGATTATCCATTTGGACTTTCCTAAACCTATCAAATTCAGGATTGGTTAAGGTAGTGGACACTGGAGTTAATTCCAAGGTTTTAACCTTTTCCTTATGCAAAGCAAGCTTGGCAGATAAAGTCTGATTAACACTAAGGGTTTCAAGGACCGCATTATTCATTTGGCTAAGCGAAGATGCCGAAACCATAACCAAATCAGGTTGAGCAAACGAATTTGTAGTCGTAATAGCTCCCGGTTGTGGTTCACTCAATGTTTGGGGACTTGCATTGATATTGCTATCATTTTTTGTCTCCTCGATTGAGGTACTAACCACCAGAGGTTGTTCCGGATACTCAGACACTTGCTCAACTTGATAAGGTACAATACTAGTATCCGTAGCAGTATTTGGTACCTTAGAAATTGTGTCAGCTCCATAAAGTGAAAAATTTGCCATGAGAGCTGCTTTGGCGGTATTGAGATCATCACAGTCAGAGTCGTATGCATCTAAATCATCACATTGATATGCGGCATTGTTTGTGATGGCTGTTGTAAGACCGTCAGTGTTCGCGACTCCCGGGTCTGCGAGAAATGCCAACTCTTCTTCATCGAGCTCACGTCCTTGGGCTTGAGCATTTACCAAGTAGATCTTTGTCACAAACGTGAATTTTGAATCTATTTAATTTATGTGAAACGCGATGGTTCGGGTTAGACTTGTGTGTCTATTGAATGTCCCGATTGATTTCGCGTATTTTGTGTACAAATTTAAATTTTTTATGAATGATGCTCATAACAATTAGTCAATTACTACTTAAATGACTTATTATTCGTTTAGGTTACATGATAAGAATTTCTATTTTTAAAGTCGACACTTATTTAGAGTAACATAATTTAAGAGTCGCTACATAAATTTAATATTTTTCACAATACATTTAGGACACGCTTAGAGATTACCCATTTTCTATTTTACAAATTATTTAAGAACTACTACTAGACCTTTATACTAAATTTAATACTTCAAAACATTTATCACAAACAAACTCTTTCCTTGTACCATGAGACTGGTCCCCCACCCTTCTTGATAATACTACAAGACCACGTTTTATTTTCATTTCCACAATTCAAAATGCAAACATGTTGGTACCTCGCCCACCAAATTAATGTAATGTACTTTTGTTTCCTCCTTCTCTCCCAAGAACTAGCGGACACATACTATTTCCCCCGTGGATCTTTAAAATCTTTATCATACAACCAATACTTTAATGTTAGTCAAACACAAGTACACATTACCCTCTTCCCTTGAAGCCATGAAACGAAACCCAAGACCCCTTTATACTTTCCCCAGTTCGTGCTCTTCCCCATTCAAGATGCAATTTCCCATGAGAGTTCTTTTGCTTGACAACTAGTTACAAACTAACTAGAACTCCTAACTAAGCTTACTTGACCCTAAACCACACCATCTTGCCTATATATAACAACCCCTAACTATCATAAAACACACACTTTAAACCAACACAACTCAAAGAAATAAAAGCTCTCCCCATGGTTATTTAGTCACAGCTAAGAAGTAGAAAAAGAAGCTTTCGGGTTGATTTTTTTGGTAACATTGGCAAACGACCTAGTAGTATTGTTCCTGTTTAAGAAAATTAACTCTTTTTCATCGCCATTACTTAAACTTAGGAGCTTTGTAAGTCACTTATATTCTTGTTTAAAATTCTTGGTTGATATACATACATACTTGCTATAAGAAAGCTTGAAAACTTAAAGATCTTCATATATAAAACCTACTTGAATGATAAGGTCATGGGATGTTTAGGTTTTAAGATTTATAAACACACCACTACTTAAGTACTTGCAAACACAAATCATACACCTAGAGGTTGTGGAACGCATATGGTTTAAATAACTCCCTGCGTGTATATTTCTAAATCGCAACGTATGATCTTTAGGAGGTAAACAAACAAGAAAAACCATGACTAGGTAAGGTCTCCTTTGTTGTTATACGTATGTTTTGTGTGCGTGTTACAAATGTAGGAAAAGTTATTACTCAAATGAAAGTGTGTGCATGAAATGCATGCTTGTTAAGTAGCGTATTATATGATCGCAAACAAATAGGGTTACACAATTATTTTATTCACTCAAGTTAACCAAAAACCTACTCTCTAAAATAGTCACTGTGAGCATTTTTATGTGTATAAGTGCATGTATGTAAAGACTATAAGGTGACCACGTGAGTACTCTTGTGAGTACCATGTGAGTAGGACGCCTTGCGTGCTTAACAGTAACGTTAAGCAGAAACTGGACGTTTGTGTATGTGTGTATGGCTGCGTGTAAACATAACCAGGAAGTAGTAGCAGGGCTGTTTAATTACATGTGTGTGTGTGCAGGAAAACGCCACCAACCCTCTACTTTCTGAAACTCGTTTAATCTCCTTATATTTATGTTGTGTGCATGTGAGTGGTAGGGGAACAGTAAGTATGAACATATGAAGTATGAACATATAAATATGAACACAAACTCAATTTGTGGCATAGTACAAAGATGTACAGTGGCTAGGAAACAAAGGTCGTGTATATGTATGGACTAGTGGGAGAACTTCATTAAACAAGTATAAAAGAGAGTACATGTTCTGCTATGTGTAAGTAGAAAGCAACTAGACATAAGAGAAGAGTATAAAACAAGAAAATGTTTCAACTTTATATATGAATGAATGATGTATGAGTATGTATGAATGGTGTAAGAATAAGGCCATGCGAATTAAGTGAAACCATCATCGTTTTCTTTTTGAGCAGCCTAACTGCGTGAACAGTAAACCAATAATAGAATCCATCCATTCTTTTAGTTTAAACTTACTGTATGGATGATTGTATGCTATATGGGATATGTTTTGTGATGATATGCATGCATGTATGATGAGTAGTAGAGTAAATAGGATCCCCTTCCTTGTCTAACTTTCGAATAGTAAAATGTATGAATGTATGCATGACGAAAAAGATAGCAAGTAGGGACACCCCTTTACATTGTTGTAAGTTGCTGCCATGACCAAAATGGGAACCAAACAATAGTACTTGCAGCTAAGAATGTGGACAAAACTTGAGTAACATGATGTAAACAGAAAATCGTGACCAACCTTGCCTTTTATCCAAGTTTCAACCACAAATACAAGTATTTATAGTAAGGGTTAACTTGTCCCGAATACCCTACTTTGCGCTTATTTTTACCCAATCTAAAGACCATGCCCCGTAAATCTGAAAATACCCTATTAAACTTGACGCGGCCTAGTTTTCACAACAACTTCCCGTTTGTCTTGAAATTAAGTAACGAACTCACTATTAAATTCCAAAATCGCTTGTTTGACCCTTGCATGAAATTGAACCTTACTTGTTTATTTTTACTTGTGAGTGGATCACTCTGTCTAATTATGTAACGCGCTTAGAGACTACATTAAAATGCGATATTTATCAAATATCGAAGAACTCGCGGCCTAGTTTTTATAATCGGAACTCGTTATTTTTTTGGACCGTTACTTAATAAGATATCGAGACCCAAAGTTGACCCCGTGACTAAAATGGTGGAACATGAAAAATGTATAAAAACATTTTATAAATCTATAGCAAGTATAAAATATCAACCAAGTGCATTGTACGTTATTATTTATTGTATTTAGCCTAAGTACGGATATTTTACTTAGGTTACGAGTAGACCGTTTGCGCATCGTTTTACGTGCCTTGATATTCCGTGCTATCTTTATTGATCATATTCACTACTTCATCGAGGTGAGTTTCATAGCCCCACTTTTAATTGTTTTAACTATTTTGGGGTGAGAACATTGCTTGTTTTTAACGGATGAACATAAGTGCCTTAAACTGATACGTTTGCCTACATGATGTCTAAGTAGAGATATCCCTAGATGCTTTAGCCCACTATCGTGAACCGTTAATTACTTTGTGTAAGCGCGAACGTTATGGATAGATCTATTGGGATTGACATCCCTATCTAATGTTGGTTGTGTGACCAAATTAGATACACTTACATTTGAGTCGCTACGAATGCTTTGGGATAGGCATTTGCTCGGGCTCTCATTATATCTTGTTGGTTGGTTAACGTTTCGGTGTCACGAGCTTAGACGTAGGAATACAAACGTATACTATTTTGATTATAGCCATGTTTGGTTATATGTCGGTTTCCTGATTAAATCTTATGGTTCATCACACTATTTAAATTTAAACTTATGAACTCACCAACCTTTGTGTTGACGCTTTAGCAATGTTTTTCTCAGGTATCAAGACGGAGGAGTGACGTGGTTATGCATGGGAGATTTTTAATAAAAATGGTTGTGACTAGTGTATGGATATTAGTTCAATGCTAAAGTCTTTTGAAATAATGTTTTATTATGATCCTGTGTAATTCGCTTCCGAACAAGTTTTATACTTTTAATTAAATTAAAGCGGCTTTTAAATAGTCGTTCTTTGTATCTATGTCTTGTGATAGTCATGACCATCGCACCCCATTGCGTTACCTTACTCTGATAAATTGGCTGTGACGGATTGGTATCAGAGCTGTAGTTATAGAGAACTAGGTTATTTTATAAAATATTTTTTATAAACGTGAGTCAAAAGTTTAATTTTGGGAAAAATAATTCTAGACTATAACTAACTCAAAAATCTCCAAGAACCACTTCACTCCGCGTCTTCGATAGAAGTAAGTTGTGACTTGAATTATTCCATGTGATTTTCCATGTTAGTTTAAACTTGATTTCTACGTGTTATTAGCATTAACTATTTCCTGCCTCGTTTGAATGATCCTTGTAAGATGTACTTATAGGAATGTGTACTAAGACGATTTTTCTTTTGAAGTCAAATACCTAGCATCCTTGTTTGGATTGTTGTGCTACTAAAATGGTTTGTGCCATGTTTAATAGAACTAAGATGGTTTATGCCATGTTTAAATCGAACTAAGATGGTTTGTGCCATGTTTATTTGGAGTAAAGCATACACATACTTATGCTATTACGTATTTTGTTAAAAACAGTCCGTTGGACTACTATGAACTATTTAAACACTTGTGTGTTTCTATGTTACCTTATATCGATATACGCCGAATTAAAAATATACGCCAAAACAATACTTGGGCACGGTGAGATTTAGTAATGGTTGATTTCTTTTTTTCGTCTCGATTAGGTTGGTGAGTAAACCTAAAGCCAAGACAAAGCATCAAAAACGTTAAGAGGTATAACGATACTTAGCAAGGTCTCAAGGCTGTTCTTGTTTGATTGGGTTGCGAGACTAAGTTAAGTGCCAGTCGTTCTACAACTTAGGGTTTTTGATGAGTTTTCTTGAGGATGGGTAAAGCTCATGCATTTACATCTTGCGTAATTAGTTTGATAATTAGGGTATAACATATTTGACGAGTTTCGTGTAGGTTTAATCAATGTTAAATTGTGTGAGTAATATCTAAAGACAAGTAAATTCACCAAAGATATTAAGAAGTTTAACGACTAATACTTGACTAGACCTCAAGGCTGTTCTTGTTTGATTGGGTTGCGAGGCTTAATCAAGTGTCAGTTGTAACGCAACTTAAGATTTTTAGTGAATTTCCTTGGGGATGGATAAGACTTACATGATCTAACAAGGTGATTACCTCATTGACATTGACTAGTACGGTACATTGTACCGTTATTTTGCATAGTGTACGAACACTAAAATAATGAAAGTCGTCGTCTCTATTTGTATGCAACATACGATGATAAACACTCTATACAAAGTATTACTCCTGTAATAATCCACAAAGTACTATATCATAAGGAACAAACATAATTAGGATAACAAAAATATGAAAACTATTTGGAAATATGCCGACGCGTAAGTCGAATGCACGTCAAGGAGAAATTTATGTTGGATAAATTATACAAGGATGGATCTAAAAGTTCTAGGCCATTGAGTTTGAACCAAATTTCTAAGAAGCTATTATAAATTTACAAAGTATGATATAACAGCTAATATTAAAGGAAGAATGATAGTCGTAGAATTAGACACTTGCTTTAGGAAAAACAAGGTATAATGAGGGCAAGTATTAAGTTGCACGTTTTAGGAAAAACGCGAAACCGAACAAATATGGGGTTCGTTCTCGAGGAGGTGTGTGGATTAATGTGCCAATAAGTATAATCAAAAGTTTGGGGTAGTGTCGTTTTTAGATGAGAAAAGAAAGAAAAACTAAGACGAGCTACGATTACAATTAAACTACGACGAAAGACGTAAAACGCGAAGGTAAGTACGTAAAACGTGAAAATTTAAAAATTTCAAACTAAAAACAAATTAAAAATGAAAAAGTAGTTCAAAATAATATAAATAGGGATAAAAATCCAATAAATATATTTTTAAACCTTTTATTAATTATATATTCAATTTTTAATACTAATTAAAGCCCAAAAATTAAATATAATTAAGAAAAAGCCCAAAATATTATTTTATTGGACAAATAACTCACTTATATTATTTATAAACTAAAAAGTATTTTTCCTAAATTTTAAAAACTATTTTTCTATTTTTAAAACTCTAAAAACTATTTTTAGACTAAAATAATGATTAAAAATAATAAAATAATGCTAAAAATTATTTACCAATTTTAAAAATCCTACTTTACTCTAATAAACAGAAGAAAAATGAAAAAGTTTGAAAAATAATAAATTTTTCACTAAATGACAAAACTAGTTTAATTAAAACCCTAATTAACTTAAATTAATTCTAAAAAATAATAAAAAGATGAACAGTAAAATCTTTTTTAACCAAAAATCTTAAAATAATATTCTAAGTCCAGGAAAATTGATTAAACTGAAAAATATTACTTTTTGGCACTAAAAGACAAAAACAGAAACTTTAAAGTTAATTAAAAATAGCTAATAATCCTAAAAAATAGAAAATGAACAGTAATAAAAATTTAATTAATCAAAAAAACAAAAATAACATAAGAAAAATAACAAAATTGGTTTCAAAGTCTAATTCCTATTTTTCACCACTAAAGACAAAAAATTGTGAAAACTGAAAGTGACATGTTGACCCCTTTTGTCCTTTTGCTTAGCAGGGGAAACTTTTACACTAGCAGTGGGAAGTGAGTTCCCACTGCTTTCACAAAAAAACGGGTCTGGGCACTTTTATGCCTAGATCTTGTTGGTTTCTTGGTTTTGTGGGCAAACAAAGGCACCCCCACAACCAGTTGGGTTGTGGGGAGTCAGCAAAAAGATAAAACAGTTAGCTATTAAGCAAAATCAAGCAGAAAAGTCCCAAAATCAGTCACTGATATAGGAATGGGGGCTGTTGGCTTGTTTGCTGATGTGTTTGGCAATTGGGTGAGTTTTGGTTGGCCAAAACTCACTCAATCCACTCACAAACCCCCTCAAAGCACTTACAAATCCTAACCTACCCTATATCCTATCAAGCACCTAACTTTGAAGGCCAAAATTCTACAAAAATCATGCAGTTATAGCTAAACTGATTTTTAGACTATGTTTTACTCAAAACTTGCATGCAATACTTACCAAATCTTACCAAACCAAACACATTAAGCTGATAACAAAGAACTCTTGCCAAAATGAGTGAATTAAACTGATTTTAAAACATTTGTATCTCACAAACTGCTTCTAAAACCCGAATCCAAACACCCCTTTTAAAACTGAAAATTGAAATTTAAGAAAGAACTCTACTCAAACTTGCATCAAACTCATCCAAATCAATCCTAACCTGTTCTAAACTGACAAGAAAGCAATATCTAGCATTTGTCCTTCATCCTAACAACTAAACTCTAAAAATCATCCAAAACTCATAGCTATCTAAGCAAGTATAGGAATAACAAGTTTTTACCTTGTGACCCTACATCCAGGGATCACAAAGGCTGCTTTGCCTTCTCCATCAAGCCCGGGCTTGAGCTGATCATCTTCAAGGAAAGGTTCTGTTGGTATGCTCAGGAAATGATGATGATGGCTTCAAGATCCAACAACATCCAATATGACAAATTTGTGATTCCTGCTAAGACAAAGAAACAAGAAAAGTGACCTAGATACTCAAGGCTTATGAGAGTATAAGTCTAGCTTATTGATTAAGCTAGCTTATCTCTTTAAGCTGATAAAAAAAATGGCTTTTCCAAACAAATTTTCTTGAAACTTATTTTTGATAAAAATGAAACCTTTTTCATCCAAAAATAATTTCAAAATATTACTGAAATAAAAATAGAATTAAGGGAACTCAGATTATGCAACTCAAACTTTTTTTCATTTTCATTACTTAAAATTTAAAGAATACAAAATCTGGAACAAGTATAATGGGTACATGACACCCATTATATACTACTTAGAAGATACTAGAATACATGAATAAAATATTCTAAAGCCCTAAACCCTAATTTTGAGAAATTCCACTTCTGCCCTTAGATCTTGACTGATTTCTTGGTCAAATCTATCCCATGTGATATGTCAGCTGGAGGAATTGATCTTAGCCGTGTTTTGAAGCCTTTGGGAACAAGAAATTCATATGGGACGTGGATTGGTATGAAGATTTGGTTTTTGCCCAAAATAGTGAAGCAGGGGAAGGATGGGGGGCCCATTTGAGTCACGGGGTGAAGATTCTGGGTTGTGGGTTTTGTTTAGGGAGTGTTCAATTATTAATCTGGAAAAGATGGGGAAAACCCCTTTGGTTTGAGTGATGAATGGGATTAGGGTTTTTGGATTAAGAGGATGATGAGCAGTGGGTTTTGATTTAGATTAGGGGAAATAAAAGTGTTTCCCACCCTTTTTAGTTTTATTAAATACGTTTTAAAAACGATTTAAGTGGGGTGACGTGGGTGGGTGACTGGGCAAGGTTTGGTGAGGTGTCATATGATGAATGGTTGGTGGCAGTATATTGTCTGGGCAACTGTGGCCCCTAATCTTCCTTGTTTTGTTCACTTTGAATTAATTCAGCCAAAAACTCAATCCCTTTGTAAATAAGTTTGCCCATGTTGCTGAATTTGGCCCTTCTTAGTTTCAAACCTTAAATAAGGACTAATTTTGCAATTAATGTATTATCCAAGGGCTGTTTGTGTAATATCTTCAAACTTTGAGGACCTTTCTTGCCAAATGATGATTTCTTCAAGGTCTTTCTTTGCCAAATCTTCAAAGATGAGGGACCAAACTTGACGTTCTTCAAAACTTCAAGGGCATTTTTGTAAAATCCAAACTTGGGCCCGGTTCTTTGTACGACTTCATTTCTCGTGTTCGTTATTGCTTCTTTCTTGTGATAATTTGTTGATTTCACGATATCCGCACCTAAAATACACAAGACACAAATACAAGCATATATATAGGGGTATTTTGATGATATTTCAAGCGTTTTAAGCCCGATTTAGACGATGAGACTATGTATAAAGATAGTCTCATCACTCCCCCATACTAAACCATTGCCGTGTCCCCACGCAATGCTAGAATTAAGTATCTTAGCACCTCCAAAATTCATTTGTAAGTGACATTTATTGAAGACATAAACTTAAATAAACTACTACTCGTGTTTTAGACATAATGTATTGTTTTCATCACGAGAATGTGACTTTTGGGATCATAGAACAAGAACACGTGAATGCTTCGTTAGAAATAATTTCGTCGTCCTCGATTTTCACTTGATTCCATGATAAGCGTGTAACGAGATCATTGTTATAATAAGTTAGCAACACGATCACTTCTCATGAGTGTTAATTACGAACCTAAACTCCCTTATTCCTACTTGGTATCTCTTATATTTTATTTTGTCTTAATGATCACGAGGATACATCATTGACTTATGCGTGAATTGAGATTAAGTCTAAAAATAGAGTTCTAACGGTGTAACAAAATCATTAAATTAATAATTCACCCTAATAGACAACGATGTCAAAAAATTAAGTCAACAAGAAGGATCGATAAACACGATTTTATAACGGTTTTGAACATGAGACTTATTACCAAGACTTTTATACGCCCCCTAACGGAAGGGCCTTATTATCTTTGGTTTACCTCCATCTTTTATTCAACTTCGCCATGAATCTTTTATTATGACTTCGGTCTTGCCTTGCCTTTTATTATCCGCCTCATCGGTGGTTTTATTAGCCAAAGACGTATATCCTCACGCTAAAGCGAATTTTGGATCTTTAAAGCTTCGAAGATTAAGGCTTGATTCACTTTCAATTTTGCATAGATTTTTCGGCCTTGTGGGGCTTCAAATTGTTTGCTAGATTTAGGTGAGCACTTGAAATCTTATTATTAGGTGAAGCTTTCGATTATTCGGGTGCCAATACTTCAAAACCGTGACGCTGGCGATACCTTAATGTTTTCCCAATTTAATTACACGGAAGCTACTAAAACAAATTAGAAACCAACAATAGTGACTAAACCGCTAAATCAATATTTATTAACAATTTATTATCAAAAGCGTGGGGAGAATATGCTAATAATTACTACACATGAGATCGTGACGATTACGAGACTTATAAATAACTCTATCATTTCTCGTCCTCATTTAAGAGACTTAGCCTAAAAAGTTAAGGAATCGAAGCTAAGTGCTCAACACGCACGGTCGAGTCAAAAATTACTCTTATTTTCACCATCGGAAAACCTACATTCGTGTCTTAAACACTTATGAAAAACAAGAAAAATTTTAAAATTTGGCTATTTTTAGCCTTATTTTGCAACAAAACGATAACAAAAAGATGAAATTTTGGATTGCGTGTTGACGTAAGCAAGGTGAAGTATCTACTCACCCCCCATACTAAAACTAAACATTGTCCTCAATGTTTCGAGTCTAGGGGTGAAAACACCCCCATACTAGAGACGAAGTCGAATGCTTAATCTAGCATGGAAAGGGTGAAACGAATAACCTAAAAGCCGTTTATGAATTATGCTAATAAGATAAACGTTAGAACATAAAAGGATATCATCGGATATCGGAATCTCCAAGGGCAACGATCGAAGCTCGAGTGCTACGTAAAACGAACACGAGAGGCTTCAATGATGATGATGAACCTAATAAAGCACAATCACGAACAACCACGAAACAAAGGTTGGAAGGGCACAAATCCCCTCACATTAGGATTAACTAAAAAGCAATAATATGTACATGGATAAGCATGGGTCTCCCCCACGAGGCACCTTGTTTTTGATAACCGAGTCAAAAGCTCGACTCGAATCCCCATAAATGTGATCATTTAGGGATATCCTTGGTTCGGTCATTTTTTGGTGGGACTTACATGTAATCAAGGCCCAAAAGCAACCGTGTATAAAGGCAAAACCTCTATACCAGGATCAAAGATCGTGTCTTCGTTTTCGGATGGTAAACGAAACAACACGGCTTCAAGTAACAACGTCCCAAAGGGACACAAGAAAATAGCATAAGAAGAGAAGGGTGGGACATTGGTTGGGCAAAACAATCGAGTTACTCGAGGTAAACTCTCACCGTAAGTGTAGAAAGATTTTCTAGTGACTACTTCGGTGAAAGACCGAGATTTTATCTTAAACGTGATACCGGGGTCAAAAATCTCGTCCTCGGTGGAGAAGTGTGAGGGAATAAATGGGGCTTCCCCCATACTAGATCCACACAAAACCTCGTCAAAAGAAGTAGACGCGTTTGTAGCAAGCTCAATTAAGCGAGGTGATGACGGAGTTATCTTTGGAAAAAATTTCAAATCACTTGTAAAATCATTCCTTTTTTCATTTTTAAACTCGTTGTTACGAAAACCCAAGTGATTAAATTGAAAATATTTGGTGTTTCTAAAACAATTCTAGGCACACTTAAAATTTTCACATTTATCTTGAAGGCGGGAGGAGGATTTGAATTTTTAAAACGTGAATCGACTAATAAAATATCCCCCTCCGGGCTAACGCAACGGTCCTCATCAAACTCAAATATCGAAGGTGGGTCATCAAGAATACGTTTGATCTCGGAAAAATCACCATCGGGATCAAAAACGTCTTCTCTTCCTCGTGGAAGAGGTTGAGCAATAAAATCGTCGATAATCGAGTCGCTAGCTTCAACCGTCGTGAAACTAGGAAAAGAAGGCTCTTCGATTGAACATTTTGCCTTTGTCGTTTCGACCTCGACATTGAAAAACGTATCAATGTGAGCAAGGCCATCGGCGGACTTCTCACATGATAAATCCAAAATCTCACTCGGTGTGGGATTAGGAGTAAAAGGCTCGTCTTGTGACGATTTTGCCTTGACGGTTTCAACTTTGTCCTTCGAAGGGATCGAACGTGGGTTTTCAAACATTTTAGCAAAACTACTAACACGTCCCTTCGGAATTAATTTTCGTTCATCTTGTAAAAACGAGGGTTCAATGCTTTCCTTAAAAACCTTTTCACATTTTTCTTCTTTAAAATCATTTAATGGAATTTCTTCGTCAAAATTAAGTGTATATTGATCTAGAAAATCCTCAATAATTTCATCCTCATTAGAAAAATTAGGTTCACAAGGTATTAAATTCAATACTCCCAAGTATCCTACGAGTTTTTCCTTTGGTTTGTTTTCAAAAGCATTTTTCAAAACTTCGTTGGATGACTTTTTCGTTTCCTCTATGGTTTTACAAGACGATGAAGGTTGCACGACTCTAAAATTCGAGAGATATGGATCAATACGAGATGTACGAGTCTTAGGAGTCGATAAAGCTTTAACCTCTCCCTCGGAATTAGGATTGGTGTTGTTAGACAAAGAATTAAATTTTTCCACTAAGCCCTCGAACATTAAAAGAATTGTATCTCTCTCTCTATCATAATTTTCTCTTTCAATAGCATGATTTTCCTTAATGCTATCCACATATCCTTTCCACATCTCTTCATTTTGATCATACAAACGTTGTTGCTCTTCAATATGGGTGTCATAATCGTTTTCCATTTTTTTGAAAGTGTCCCTTTGGGTTGCCATTCGTTTATTACAAGTTTCCTTAAGGCTAGATAATTGTTCTTCCACCATCGTTAATTTCTCATTATTTCGTCTCACTAAATCATTAAAGGCATTATGAAAAGACTCATTATTGCAATTAAAAGACAGATCATACGACGAATAAAACGAAGACGATGGGTGACCTTGGTCGTAAGATTGAAAATTAGGACCATGATCACGTGGAGCGGAGTTATAAAGATAACCCCCTCGACCTCCAAAACCTCACAATAAAAACAATTGGCACCATCGGGCGGGCCTCCACAATATGGACACGAATAATAACCACCATGATTCGACATGATGCAACGAGAGCGGTGTTATGAGAATTAAACGTTATAGAGGGTGAAAGAAGAGAATATGAAATTAGAGGGAATGTAGAAGATTATTTTTTTGTGCTTTTGATTGTTTTTTAATTTTTTTTGGTATTTTTAATGTATTACGTAGACAAAAATCTACAAATCTCTCCTCGAATCGATTTTCTCGATTAAAAGAGCCTCAAGGAATGAAAACGATCACGTGGAGTGAACGCCTTCGATGACTTTAGAACGTTGGTGGAACACCAAAACGTTCAAGAGGGTTTAATCTAGAAAACAAGCAAATATATATACGTAGATAATACTTTGGTTGGCAAACCCTCGATTAGCCCTTTTTCTCAAAACACGCACAAGCAAGCGGGAGAAACGAGGCGGCGCGAAGCACTTAAGACCATTTTTCCCTTAGGTCGTGAAATACAACCGCCTTATACCCACCTTATAGTTTGTGTAAATTGAAATTAAGCCTCACGAAAGTATTTATCTATTTTGCCTTCTACTTTTGCTTTGGATTCGAATACAATGATTGGGTAATGACCTCCCATGTCAAGGTTGTGATTTCTCACGTATTTGGAGTACTTGTATTTTTATTGTTCTACGTAAATACAATATATTAATAATATTCACAATAAAATGAAAACCAATATATCTACAATATAGTAAAATGATGTTGTGTGTTTAATTTAGGAAAACTAAACACAATTTATTTGGATACTATAATGTAATAAGGAAAAATAACAAAAATGAGTATGTACGATATTCACGCTTTTCAAAATGTGAAAAGCAAAAACGCACCACTCACAAAAATACGATACTAATAATGGCACACTAAAAACACCTCCCCGGCAGCGGCGCCATTTTGATAGTCGTAGAATTAGACACTTGCTTTAGGAAAAACAAGGTATAATGAGGGCAAGTATTAAGTTGCACGTTTTAGGAAAAACGCGAAACCGAACAAATGCGGGTTCGTTCTCGAGGAGGTGTGTGGATTAATGTGCCAATAAGTATAATCAAAGGTTTGGGGTAGTGTCGTTTTTAGATGAGAAAAGAAACAAAAACTAAGACGAGCTACGATTACAATTAAACTACGACGAAAGACGTAAAACGCGAACGTAAGTACGTAAAACGTGAAAATTTAAAAATTTTAAACTAAAAACAAATTAAAAATGAAAAAGTAGTTCAAAATAATATAAATAGGGATAAAAATCCAATAATTATATTTTTAAACCTTTTATTAATTATATATTCAATTTTTAATGCTAATTAAAGCCCAAAAATTAAATATAATTAAGAAAAAGCCCAAAATATTATTTTATTGGACAAATAACTCACTTATATTATTTAAAAACTAAAAAGTATTTTTCCTAAATTTTAAAAACTATTTTTCTATTTTTAAAACTCTAAAAACTATTTTTAGACTAAAATAATGATTAAAAATAATAAAATAATGCTAAAAATTATTTACCAATTTTAAAAATCCTACTTTACTCTAATAAACAGAAGAAAAATGAAAAAGTTTGAAAAATAATAAATTTTTCACTAAATGACAAAACTAGTTTAATTAAAACCCTAATTAACTTAAATTAATTCTAAAAAATAATAAAAAGATGAACAGTAAAATCTTTTTTAACCAAAAATCTTAAAATAATATTCTAAGTCCAGGAAAATTGATTAAACTGAAAAATATTACTTTTTGGCACTAAAAGACAAAAACAGAAACTTTAAAGTTAATTAAAAATAGCTAATAATCCTAAAAAATAGAAAATGAACAGTAATAAAAATTTAATTAATCAGAAAAATCAAAAATAAAATAAGAAAAATAACAAAATTCGTTTCAAAGTCTAATTCCTATTTTTCACCACTAAAGACAAAAAATTGTGAAAACTGAAAGTGACATGTTGACCCCTTTTGTCCTTTTGCTTAGCAGGGGAAACTTTTACACTAGCAGTGGGAAGTGAGTTCCCACTGCTTTCACAAAAAAACGGGTCTTGGCACTTTTATGCCTAGATCTTGTTGGTTTCTTGGTTTTGTGGGCAAACAAAGGCACCCCCACAACCAGTTGGGTTTTAGGGAGTCAGCAAAAAGATAAAAACAGTTAGCTATTAAGCAAAATCAAGCAGAAAAGTCCCAAAATCAGTCACTGATATAGGAATGGGGGCTGTTGGCTTGTTTGCTGATGTGTTTGGCAATTGGGTGAGTTTTGGTTGGCCAAAACTCACTCAATCCACTCACAAACCCCCTCAAAGCACTTACAAATCCTAACCTACCCTATATCCTATCAAGCACCTAACTTTGAAGGCCAAAATTCTACAAAAATCATACAGTTATAGCTAAACTGATTTTTAGACTATGTTTTACTCAAAACTTGCATGCAATACTTACCAAATCTTACCAAACCAAACACATTAAGCTGATAACAAAGAACTCTTGCCAAAATGAGTGAATTAAACTGATTTTAAAACATTTGTATCTCACAAACTGCTTCTAAAACCCGAATCCAAACACCCCTTTTAAAACTGAAAATTGAAATTTAAGAAAGAACTCTACTCAAACTTGCATCAAACTCATCCAAATTAATCCTAACCTGTTCTAAACTGACAAGAAAGCAATATCTAGCATTTGTCCTTCATCCTAACAACTAAACTCTAAAAATCATCCAAAACTCATAGCTATCTAAGCAAGTATAGGAAGAACAAGTTTTTACCTTGTGACCCTACATCCATGGATCACAAAGGCTGGTTTGCCTTCTCCATCAAGCCCGGGCTTGAGCTGATCATCTTCAAAGAAAGGTTCTGTTGGTATGCTCAGGAAATGATGATGATGGCTTCAAGATCCAACAACATCCAATATGCCAAATTTGTGATTCCTGCTAAGACAAAGAAACAAGAAAAGTGACCTGGATACTCAAGGCTTATGAGAGTATAAGTCTAGCTTATTGATTAAGCTGATAAAAAAATGGCTTTTCCAAACAAATTTTCTTGAAACTTATTTTTGATAAAAATGAAACCTTTTTCATCCAAAAATAATTTCAAAATATTACCGAAATAAAAATAGAATTAAGGGAACTCAGATTATGCACTCAAACTTTTTTTCATTTTCATTACTTAAAATTTAAAGAATACAAAATCTGGAACAAGTATAATGGGTACATGACACCCATTATATACTACTTAGAAGATACTAGAATACATGAATAAAATATTCTAAAGCCCTAAACCCTAATTTTGAGAAATTCCACTTCTGCCCTTGGATCTTGACTGATTTCTTGGTCAAATGTATCCCATGTGATATGTCAGTTGGAGGAATTGATCTTAGCCGTGTTTTGAAGCCTTTGGGAACAAGAAATTCATATGGGACGTGGATTGGTATGAAGATTCGGTTTTTGCCCAAAATAGTGAAGCAAGGGAAGGATGGGGGGCCCATTTGAGTCACGGGGTGAAGATTCTGGGTTGTGGGTTTTGTTTAGGGAGTGTTCAATTATTAATCTGGAAAAGATGGGGAAAAACCCCTTTGGTTTGAGTGGTGAATGGGATTAGGATTTTTGGATTAAGAGGGTGATGAGCAGTGGGTTTTGATTTAGATTAGGGGAAATAAAAGTGTTTCCCACCCTTTTAAGTTTTATTAAATACGTTTTAAAAACAGTTTAAGTGGGGTGACGTGGGTGGGTGACTGGGCAAGGTTTGGTGAGGTGTCATATGATGAATGGTTGGTGGTAGTATATTGTTTGGGCAACTATGGCCCCTAATCTTCCTTGTTTTGTTCACTTTGAATTAATTCAGCCAAAAACTCAATCCCTTTGTAAATAAGTTTGCCTATGTTGCTGAATTTGGCCCTTCTTAGTTTCAAACCTTAAATAAGGACTAATTTTACAATTAATGTATTATCCAAGGGCTGTTTGTGTAATATCTTCAAACATTGAGGACCTTTCTTGCCAAATGATGATTTCTTCAAGGTCTTTCTTTGCCAAATCTTCAAAGATGAGGGACCAAACTTGACATTCTTCAAAACTTCAAGGGCATTTTTGTAAAATCCAAACTTGGGCCCGGTTCTTTGTGCGACTTCATTTCTCGTGTTCGTTATTGCTTCTTTCTTGTGATCATTTGTTAATTTCACGATATCCGCACCTAAAATACACAAGACACAAATACAAGCATATATATATAGGGGTATTTTGATGATATTTCAAGCGTTTTAAGCCCGATTTAGACGATGAGACTATGTATAAATACAGTCTCATCAAAGAACTCGGATTATGTCATATTTTAAATAAAGAGGTTATCGCATGTCACAAAGCTTGAGAACCCTAGATGTGAATTGTGGTCTTTTCTAAGAAATCCTGATAGCGCTTGTCGAACATAAAAAGTCTATAGAATGATTATGAACGAACGACAGATAAAAACGAAATGAACAATTTTTGTGATGAAACTCTTGTGATGGAATTGACTAGTTTATTGGATTAAACAAATTGAATAATTTTGAGATAAAAAAATTGACCGAAGTGTCAGAGATGTAATAAAGTATGATCGAGGCTCTCCAAAAAATTGTGATAGAATTGAGTGACTGATGTCGAATATAAAAAAAAAATTATGAAGATCAAGTGACTCGACATCCGACGATGTTACCACCAACAAGAATCTGGTTATGTAATCGTACTTTAAAATTTTTATTTAATTGTTTATAGTTATTTTTAAAAGTTATTTTTTATATCTTGTAAAGCTTTACTTAAGAAAGAGTTTTTATCCAACAATATTTTTATATAAGTCGGAGAAAAATAATCAAATTTCTTTTTTTTAAAAGGAGTTTTATAAAATATTTTTTGAAAAACATTAAAAAAAAATTTACTTTGAAGGAACTATCCCCGAGAACTTTATTAGTAAGTATGTCAGAAATTTTGATAAAATGTTTTGGTAAAATCAGTAAAGGTATTACTGATAAAAACGCCACGATTGATGATGAAATATTTTGGTATACATTATCATGCAAAAATTTGTAAAACCCTGGCTTAACGACCAACTTTATGTATAAAACACCGCGACTAATGTTGAAACATTTTTAGTAAAGACTACCATGTAAAGTTTTGGAAAAATCTATTTTTACGAACAATTTGATTTGGGAGACGCAAACTATTGATAAACTTGACGAGAACTAGTACAAATAAGTATGGAAATTATTTTGTTGATTGTCAAAAGTGATCAATGGTAATAAATAAAATGAACTATGGACTAACTTGTTGGTTGTGAAGGCGAATAATGGTAACGAACGAATAGAACTACGGACTATCAATATATAAATTACAACCTCAAAGAGTTAAATTATGATGAAAAGGAGGATGCAACCGTTGGTCCCGAGACGTACGCAGCCTGATCAACTACGTATGATCGTGGTCGAACGCGAGCATGCTCATAGTAGTCATCGTAAAAGTAAAATATACTAGTATTAGTAGAATATATTCAAGTTGCCCTATTCGTCAAAGAAAAATTTATTATGTGCTATGAACGTCGAACATTTTTCTACCGTATTAAGTAGGAACATCAAGTACGCGATACAAGTAAAAATCTATTACGACTAATTTCTTCGCCACTATAACATACAAGAGCGTGTATGACGTGAAAATACTAAGAGCGCCATTTTTACGAAAATTAAACTCAAATAGATTAGAGTCGGAAAAATCTAAACAAACTTTAAATTATCAATGAGTAAACTCACTTAAACTATTATCGTCGCGAAAACTCGACATACAAGAAAAGACTTATGGAACGCTATAGGACCATGTACAATAGGAAGGAATTTTTATTCGTTCTAACGAAAGTAAGATTATATAAATTTTTATCTTGGCAAGAAGCTAAGGAAAACGAAGGCGTTGGACGCCAAGAGAAGTAGATAGAAATTCAAATTATCTCTTGTTTTGATTAGCAACATGGACTTGCGAGTTTTGAGGACAAAACTCGAATTTAAGGGATGTCGGATGTCACAAACGTGAATTTTGAATCTATTTAATTTATGTGAAACGCGATGGTTCGGGTTAGACTTGTATGTCTATTGAATGTCTCGATTGATTTCGCGTATTTTGTGTACGAATTTAAATTTTTTATGAATGATGCTCATAACAATTAGTCAATTACTACTTAAATGACTTATTATTCGTTTAGGTTACATGATAAGAATTTCTATTTTTAAAGTCGACACTTATTTAGAGTAACGTAATTTAAGAGTCGCTAAGTAAATTTAATATTTTTCACAATACATTTAAGACACGCTTAGAGATTACCCATTTTCTTTTTTATAAATTATTTAAGAACTACTACTAGACCTTTATACTAAATTTAATCCTTCAAAACATTTATCACAAACAAACTCTTTCCTTGTACCATGAGACTGGTCCCCCACCCTTCTTGATAATACTACAAGACCACGTTTTATTTTCATTTCCACAATTCAAAATGCAAACATGTTGGTACATCGCCCACCAAATTAATGTAATGTACTTTTGTTCCCTCCTTCTCTCCGAAGAACTAGAGGACACACCGTGGATCTTTAAAATCTTTATCATACAACCAACACTTTAATGTTAGTCAAACACAAGTACACATTACCCTCTTCCCTTTCAGCCATGAAACGAAACCCAAGACCCCTTTATACTTTCCCTAGTTCGTGCTCTTCCCCATTCAAGATGCAATTTCCCATGAGAGTTCTTTTGGTTGGCAACTAGTTACAAACTAACTAGAACTCCTAACTAAGCTTACTTGACCCTAAACCACACCATCTTGCCTATAAATAACAACCCCTAACTATCATAAATAACACACTTTAAACCAACACAACTCAAAGAAATAAAAGCTCTCCCCATGGTCATTTAGTCACAGCTAAGAAGTAGAAAAAGAAGCTTTCGGGCTGATTTTTTGGGTAACATTGGCAAACGACCTAGTAGTATTGTTCCTATTTAAGACAATTAACTCTTGTTCATCGCCATTACTTTAACTTAGGAGCTTTGTAAGTCACTTATATTCTTGTTAAAATTCTTGGTTGATATACATACATACTTGCTATAAGAAAGCTTGAAAACTTAAAGATCTTCATATATAAAACCTACTTGAATGATCAGGTCATGGGATGTTTGGGTTTTAGGATTTATAAACACACCACTACTTAAGTACTTGCAAACACAAATCATACACCTAGAGGTTGTGGAACGCATATGGTTTAAATAACTCCCTGCGTGTATATTTCTAAATCGCAACGTATGATCTTTAGGAGGTAAACAAACAAGAAAAATAGGTAAGGTCTCCTTTGTTGTTATACGTATGTTTTGTGTCCGTGTTACAAATGCAGGAAAAGTTATTACTCAAATGAAAGTGTGTGCATGAAATGCATGCTTGTTAAGTAGCGTATTATATGATCGTAAACAAATAGGGTTACACAATGATTTTATTCACTCAAGTTAACCAAAAACCTACTCTCTAAAATAGTCACTGTGAGCATTTTTATGTGTACAAGTGCATGTATGTAAAGACTATAAGGTGACCACGTGAGTACTCTTGTGAGTACCATGTGAGTAGGACTCCTTGCGTGCTTAACAGTAACGTTAAGCAGAAACTGGACGTTTGTGTATGTGTGTATGGCTGCGTGTAAACATAACCAGGAAGTAGTAGCAGGGCTGTGTAATTGCGTGTGTGTGTGTGTGCAGGAAAACGCCACCAACCCTCTACTTTCTGAAACTCATTTAATCTCCTTATATTTGTGTTGTGCGCATGTGAGTGGTAGGGGAACAGTAAGTATGAACATATGAAGTATGAACATATAAATATGAACACAAACTCAATTTGTGGCATAGTAAAAAGATGTACAGTGGCTAGGAAACAAAGGTCGTGTATATGTATAGACTAGTGGGAGAACTTCATTAAACAAGTATAAAAGATAGTACATGTTCTGCTATGTGTAAGTAGAAAGCAACTAGACATAAGAGAAGAGTATAAAACAAGAAAATGTTTCAACTTTATATATGAATGAATGATGTATGTGTATGTATGAATGGTGTAAGAATAAGGCCATGCGAATTAAGTGAAACCATCCTCGTTTTCTTTTTGAGCAGCCTAACTGTGTGAACAGTAAACCAAAAATAGAATCCATCCATTCTTTTCTTTTGAACTTACTGTATGGATGATTGTATGCTATGTGGGATATGTTTTGTGATGATATGTATGCATGTATGATAAGTAGTAGAGTAAATAGGATCCCCTTCCTTGTCTAACCTTCGAATAGTAAAATGTATGAATGTATGCATGACGAAAAAGATAGCAAGTAGGGACACCCCTTAACATTGTTGTAAGTTGATGCCATGACTAAAATGGGAACCAAACAATAGTACTTGCACCTAAGAATGTGGACAAAACTTGAGTAACATGATGTAAACAGAAAATCGTGACCAAACTTGCCTTTTATCGAAGTTTCAACCACAAATACAAGTATTTATAGTAAGGTTTAACTTGTCCCGAATACCCTACTTTGCGCCTATTTTTACCCAATCTAAAGACCATGCCCCGTAAATCTGAAAATACCCTGCTAAACTTGACGCGGCCTAGTTTTCACAACAACTTCCCGTTTGTCTTGAAATTAAGTAACGAACTCACTATTAAATTCCAAAATCGCTTGTTTGACCCTTGCATGAAATTGAACATTACTTGTTTATTTTTGCTTGTGAGTGGATCACTCTATCTAATTATGTAACGCGCTTAGAGACTACATTAAAATGCGATATTTATCAAATATCGAAGAACTCGCGGCCTAGTTTTTATAATGGGAACCCGTTATTTTTTTGGACCGTTACTTAATGAGATATCGAGACCCAAAGTTGACCCCGTGACTAAAATGGTGGAACATGAAAATGTATAAAAACATTTTATAAATCTATAGCAAGTATATCAACCAAGTGCATTGTACGTTATTATTTATTGTATTTAGCCTAAGTACGGATATTTTACTTAGGTTATGAGTAGACCGTTTGCGCATCGTTTTACGTGCCTTGATATTCCGTGCTATCTTTATTGATCATATTCACTACTTCATCGAGGTGAGTTTCATAGCCCCACTTTTAATTGTTTTAACTATTTTGGGGTGAGAACATTGCTTGTTTTTAACGGATGAACATAAGTGCCTTAAACTGATACGTTTGCCTACATGATGTCTAAGTAGCGATATCCCTAGATGCTTTAGCCCACTATCGTGAACCGTTAATTACTTTGTGTAAGCGCGAATGTTATGGATAGATCTATTGGGATTGACATCCCTATCTAATGTTGGTTGTGTGACCAAATTAGATACACTTACGTTTGAGTCGTTACGAATGATTTGGGATAGGCATTTGCTCGGGCTCTCATTATATCTTGTTGGTTGGTTAACGTTTCGGTGTCACGAGCTTAGACGTAGGAATACAAACGTATACTATTTTGATTATAGCCATGTTTGGTTATATGTCGGTTGCCTGATTAAATCTTATGGTTCATCACACTATTTAAACTTAAACCTATGAACTCACCAACCTTTGTGTTGACGCTTTAGCAATGTTTTTCTCAGGTATCAAGACGGAGGAGTGACGTAGTTATGCATGGGAGATTTTTAATAAAAATGGTTGTGACTAGTGTATGGATATTAGTTCAATGCTAAAGTCTTTTGAAATAATGTTTTATTATGATCCTGTGTAATTCGCTTCCGAACAAGTTTTATACTTTTAATTAAATTAAAACGGCTTTTAAATAGTCGTTCTTTGTATCTATGTCTTGTGATAGTCATGACCGTCGCACCCCATTGCGTTGCCTTACTCTGATAAATTGGGGGTGTGACAATCTTCTCCTGAAACCATGTGCTATCCCTTTTCCTCTTGGGCTGCTTACACTCTCGGGCCATGTGCCCTTCCCCTTTGCAGTTGTAGCATATAATCATCTTCGTTTTGCCAGTGCTATTACCCCTTGTAGCAGCAATGTTAGATGAACGTGCACCAGCAGTAGATGAATTGGTTCTCCCTTGAAGTGGTTGCACCATTACTCTGCCATCCTGAATTGTAGCTTGTTGTCGAGAGTTAGAAGAGTTCCTTAACTGATTGTTTGTTGGAGCTGGTCTTCTGTAACCTCGTTTGTTCAATGTTTGAGTGAGATAAGCAGACATTTGAGCAAGTATATCAGTAGGACTATCCCCTTGTCTAAACTCAGGGACAGTAATCTCATCATCACAATAGAACGCTGGTTCTGATTAAGCTACAAGCAGATTTGAGGGAACACTACCATGTTGTGGGTAATGGGGTTGAGAACCTCAAGTTATTGATAGGTAAGAGCAGGGTTTGTTGGAGGTTGATAAGGTGAATACTGTTGTGAAGCATAAGGTAACTAATGTGAGTCTCCTTGTGATGATGTTGCTGGTTGCTTGTATTGTTTGTGATAAGATGTAGGCAGTTGTGGCGAGATCGAGTACTGTGGGAAGCTTGGTGTTTGATACAATGGTTGATAGGAAGATTGGTGTCCCAAAGCAAGCGGAGAGTTGTGATATGACAATGTAGGATGGTTTGCCATTAATGCCAATGCTTCTTGATAAGATCCCTCAGAGATGCGTTTTTGGATCACGTGCTTCTCGTGTTGTTGCAAGAAGGCATAAAGTTGATCTAAATTTGACTTGTGCAAATCTCGACTCATCTTAACATCGGTGACATACTGACTCCATTCTTGGGGTAACGTGTTCAAGAACTTTGTGTTTAGTTGAAACTGTTCAATCGTTAGATTATACACGTTCATGTCATTCATCAAAGTAGTGAAACGCCAGTAGTAATCGTGAACTGTCTCCCCTGGAATGTATGTAAACCTATCAAACAAGTCATACAATTGACACTCTCGTTCTTGCTTAGTTAGAGAGGTCCCTTGTAACAAAAAAGCTAATCGATCCCAAAGATTCTTTGCGACTGTGTGTTCACTTGCCATTCTATAGATATCGGGTGGAAGGGCTTGAAGTATTGTCTGAACAGCCCTTTTATCTGCATCGGCAATCATTTTGTTAGCATCGGTTAACTCATGATACAACCTTTCCCGCGTCACATTGTTGACGGTAACTTCTCCCCAATCTAATGGACCTTTTTCAATTGATTGAAGCATAAGTCGACCATTGGGTTTGCCCATGATGTACGTTTTCATGCGACCTTGCCATGCTTCAAATAAATCTTTGATGAGCAAAGGTGGGCGAGTGTCGGTACCCGAGATGATTGAGATATCGGTAAGTGAAGTCATTGTAGGCATGAATGAATGAGGATTCATTTTTTTAACACTTGATTGAAAAAGATTATCTTTTTGATCGAGCAATGAAATAAGGTTATGGAATTTGTTGTGAGTTGATGTAGAAATCTGAAGCTTGTCCTAAAAAATGCTTTCTGACCCTCTTATCCGGAATAATGCTGTCAGACCTCTTATCCGGAATAATGCTGTCAGACCTCTTAATCTGGAATAAACGTACAAACCTCTTATCCGGAATAATTTACGGATCTTATCCGGAATAATGCTGTCAGACCTCTTATCCGGAATAAACGTACAAACCTCTTATCCGGAATAACTTACGGATCTTATCAGGAATAATGTTGTCAGACCTCTTATCCGGAATAAACGTACAAACCTCTTATCCGGAATAACTTACGGATCTTATCCGGAATTAGGCTGTCAGACCTCTTATCCGGAATAAACTTACAAACCTCTTATCCGGAATGAACTTACAACCTCTTATCCGAAATGAACTTACAACCTCTTATCTGGAATAACTTGCGACCTCTTATCCGGAATGAACTTACAACCTCTTATCCGGAATAACTTGCGTACCACTTATCCGGAATAAATCTTGCAGCTTCTTATCCGGAATACTTTCAGATCTCCTATCCGGAATGCAGTTTCTGACTCTTATCCTGAATGATTTAAACCCTTGTATTCCGACAGCTAAAACCCTTATATTCCGTATAAGAAAATTTTGAACTTTTAAGTTTTACCCAAAAATCAAGCTAAAAATTCCAACTTTTATGAAAAATCACCAATATGAATAACATAAATTCCTACCACAACTATGTAGGTAATTTGTAGCAAAGATTTTGTGGTGAAAAACACAAAAAAATTGAAAACACGGATATAACTTGATTAAAAGAGTATGAAAACTAAAAACTAACACAGCAAAAAACCTTATATCATCCATGGCTCTTGATACCAATTGTAGAATCGTGATAATCTTATAACTAATCAAGAGGGTTGTTGTTATTATAGAGAGAGAGAGTAGAGAGAGAAACAAAGAAACTTTATTAATATGTGAAATAAGTAAAACAACCAACACCCCTTTCCATGATGGAAAGAGGTTTATATACCCAAGTCCTTAATGGACTTGGGCCTCCAACCCATGACAAGCCCATGGGTCGGGTTAAACATGAATATAAATTAACCTTTAACTACGAGCTACTAAACATATTACAATATTGTTGGAGTGACCGATACTTCTAATATACGTTAAAAACGTATTTCCAACAAGTTAGGAGATCAAATCCCAATTAAGGTTGTGTTTTCACAGTTTTGGAGATATTTTTTATTTGTCGTGATACTTAATACAATATAATAATAATAATAATTTCACAAGAAAAAAGAAAAAAACGATAATACGTATTAGTAGAGTTTTGCTAATACAAATACTATTTATGGCTAATATTAAAAATAAAATAACAAATTAATCACGACACACCTCCCCGGTAGCGGCGCGAAAAATGATTGTAATGTTTTACTACTCTTTAGGAAAAGATCGTAAATAGCAGAGAGTATTAAATACGACGATTTAGGAACACCGTGTACTAATGGCCCAAATAAATTCGTTTCCCAAGGATGTATATGTGTGTGAAAAACTTGTTAATGATTTGAGATTAATTATGAAGAAA
The DNA here is from genome assembly GCA_025667525.1 of Glebionis coronaria. Taxonomy (NCBI): domain Eukaryota; kingdom Viridiplantae; phylum Streptophyta; class Magnoliopsida; order Asterales; family Asteraceae; genus Glebionis; species Glebionis coronaria. Next base: position 257,616,085 of record CM046877.1, read on the forward strand.
GAAGGGATGAGAAAATAGAATGACGGATACGTGAAAATTATTACTACGACGACTAAATTAAAAACCGTAAAAAGTGGTAAAATAAAAATTAATTCTAAAAATTTCCAAAAAAATACAAAAATTCAATAAAAACAAACTAAGAGTTTACAAATGATCAAAACTTTCTCCTACCTTTTAATTAATTAAATATTAATTTATAAACGCTAATTAAAGCCCTAAAAATCCAATTAATTATTAAAAAGCCCAAATAAAGATTTTTCACCTTGTAAACTTCTTAAATGACTAAATTAGAATAAAACTATTTTTATGAAATTTTAAACTAACGAAAACTATTTTTAAATGATTAAAAACTATTAAAATATTAAAATAAATCTAGAAATTAAGAAAATGATGCTAAAATTAATCTAAGACTGTTAAAAATCCTATTTTAATGTATTTGACCTAAAAATTATAAAAGTTGCAAAAATGTGAAAAATGAAATTTAATAATAAAATAATATTAAAATATTGTTAAAAATCCAAATTTTATAAAAATTCTAAAAACTTGCAAACTAGTTTATTTTAACCTAAATAAACAGAAAGTGAAAGTGAAATTACCAAAATACCCCTATTCGACCCGCAAATGGGCTAAAATAAAAAAAACAGTCAAGGTAAATGGGCTTTTTGGCCCAATAAGATGAAACTTAACCAAAAAAAGCTGAAAATCACTAGTCCAGCTTAAAATTCAATTCTAAACACAAAAGTCTGAAGGCCCAAAAGCTGAATGTGAGCTTATCACAGCTTAATGGTAGAACAACTTATTCTTAATGGGCTTTTTGGCCTATTAAGCTATAAACCAATGCCATAAGCTCAGAATTAACACACAACCTTCTTTTGAGATGCCTAAGAGATATGTGAAAAGAAATTTCAAATAAGCTCAACCAATAAGTCAGACATAAGCAAAGTAAAATTTCACTAAAAGACAAAATAGTCGACTTGGAGTTCTAGACCACCTCAGACCTTGATTCAAGTTGCAAAAGACTCCAAATGACTTAATTAAGACAAATCAACAAAGAAAAGTTCAATAAGCCGAGACAAATAAGCTGAATAAGCTGATAAGCACTTATGTAAAAGTCAAAGTAGTTGGTTTTCTAGTCAAAGCTCAAAGTCAACCCCTTAAATGCTCCGGTATGAACAAATGGGTCAAATAAGTAACACCTATTACAAAATTAAAGTTTTTGCAGGTTTAAATAAGCTAGAACAGCTTATTGATAAGCTATCCTGAAAATAACACTAGTAGTGGCTAGCGGCAGGGAAAAGGAGTTCCCACTGCTTTGACTATTTGACTTGCAAATTTAGAGAGATCTAGTTGGATTCAATGGAAAACAAAGGCACCCTTACAACCAGTGAGTTGTAAGGAGTCAATATCAAGCAAGAAATCACAAATTGGTTCAGCCAATAAGCACAGAATAAGCAAACTGTCACCAGATACCTCACAGATATGCAAATAACCAGTTATGAACTAAAAAGCAGTTTTAGCATGAATAAGCCAACCAAAATGAAACATATGCATACACAAGCTATAATAAAGTCCAATAAGCACAAATAAACTTGTTTCAAACACTGGATCAAAGATTAGAAGCAGATTCAAGCTTATGCTTATGACTGATGAACAAAGGCAATATCCAAAACCCTTTTGCTGATCTAAATGACCATCAATCCAATTTTAAACCTTCAAATCCCTTTCTCTGGTTGAGTTAACTAAAACTTAGCACTTGTTAACCCTAGTCTACCCTTAGATCTAGGTGTCTCCAAAATTTTTGCCAAAAATACCAAGTATAGCAGATTTAATAGCCCTTTGATGGATTTAGGTTATTCAAACCACAAAATATGCAGATAATGAACAAATAGCACCTATGAGACAATAACCAACACAAAACACCAACATACAACCACACAAGTTGCCTCAAATCTTGGTATATCAGTTAACCCAAACACCCCTTTGTAAACTGATTTCTCAAGTTATCAAAGGATTTGTGTGATTTAACCCACAAACCAAGATCTAATCAACCCTATAACAAGAATCAACCACAATAACACAGATCCACAATCAAATACTCAGATTCACCAAAATTCATACAAAATTCAGAAAAAATAAAAAGGATTAGAGATGCAAACCTCCAAGACTCACATCCAAGCCTTGGATTGTTTGAGTTGAGGTGCTAGAAAAAACAAGCACTAGCTTCCAATAGCTGCTAAGAAGAACAAACACAAGGGTTAACCAAAAACAGAATATGACTTGATTTTTGAAAACAAGAGTTTTATTCCTTAAAACCTTTACTCAAAATCAATCAAACAGATTAATGGAACTCAGACTTTAGCTAATCAAACACCAAACTTTCATAAAACACAAAAAGGAATTCACAATTTCAGAAAATCAAACTTTTTATTTCATAAAAAGGAAATACAAAGCATTTGCTAAAATCTGGAACAAAGGGGCTCTCACATGTTGAGGCCTCCTTTTATAGACGACTAAGATGATTTTAGAAGGGAAAATACATCAGAAACCCTAGCTATGAATTCTTAAAATTGCCCTTGAGTGCTTGATGGCGTGTTGAGGTTGTGAGCTGTCAAATTCAATCCTAGTTGTTCATTTTAGCTTTGGGGCCAAGCAAAGAGTATGGGATGTTGATTTGGCCACGTGACATTGCTTGGAGAGGAGGGTGTCATGTGATTGGGTAACGGGTTGAATGGTGGGGTCCTTTGAGGTAATGGGATTGTGAGTTCAAGCGTGGGATAGGTTTAGGAGTGTGTGAATTAAGCGTGGGTGAGGGTAATTTGATTTTACCCTTTATTTTAAGTGAAGGTAAAACTAGGTTCATTACGTGAAACAGTAACAAGTTTGATTCGGTTTTGGTGGATTGGTTAAGTGTTTGGCGCAAAATTCATTTGAATGTTTCATTTGTCCAACTTTAGTCCTCAGCCTTTGGAAAACTTTGTATAACAAGTTTATTTTCCATGTAAACTCGTTTCCCTTTGTTGTTGAAGTTTCAGAAATTAGACTTTGGCCACAAATAGTTTGGGAAAAAGGATTTAGGGCTTTTTAAACTTTAGGTTAATTACAATTTCAGTTCTTTTGATATTTAAACCATATTTAAAGGACAAGAAATGTAATATTCTTGAACTTCAAGGGTTTCTTTGGATCTTGGACTTTATGAAGGACCATTCTTGACATTTCGGATTTGTTGAAGGACTAATCTTGCCAATTCTTCAAACTTGGAGGACCTTTTTGTAATTTTGACAAACTTAAGGGACCAAACTTGTAATTATGAATATACAAGGGTATTAAGTGTCAGTTCTTCATAAATGACGGATCAATCTTGTACATCTTCAAGTCTTCAAGGGTTTTTCTTTGATAATCACAAACTAGGTCCCGGTTCATTGTGCGGCTTCGTTTCTCGTGTTCGTTTTTCCTTGTTTCTTGTGATCTTTTGTCTTTTTCACGATATTCACACCTAAAATACACAAGTAAACAAACACAAGCATATATATGGTATTTTATGATATTTTTATGCATTTAAAGCCAGAAAAGAACGATGAGATCATGTATAAATGCCATCTCATATGAATTGCAAACTCGGAGGCCAGTTTGACTAAGCTAAGGAATAAAGTTACTCCTTGGATGCTGCACCATAGGGCAATTCAACAGGCTAATATTAAGAAGCAAAAGCTCAGAATCTTCATGAAGAAGCAACTGAATGCAACAAAACATGGGAGGAATAATGAAAAAAAGGTCCTTCTTCTGATATTCAAACAAAGATTTCTAGGGATGATATTCATTTTAAAGCTGATGATGGTATGGAAAACTATGTGGATGATACAAACATGGAGCATCAACATGAGGATCAACCACAAGCATCTGCTGAAGAAGAAATGGTGGTAATTCAACCACAACCTCTGATAGTTGAGTTTTTACGTCTTTTAGGAAAAAGAGCGTAATTAGGGTAAGTACGACGATTTAGGAAAACTGTGCACTAATGACCCAAAGGTGAGTTCTTTCTCAAGGAGGCTTGGTGTGTGTGTTAAGACTTGATTATGTTTGCGATTAATATTATGAAAAGAGAATAAGAGAAAGAAAATGATTACGATTACGATTAAAATTAAACTACAACGAATACAAAGACGTAAAACGTAAAACCGTAAAAAGTGACAAAATTAAAAATTACCCTAAAAATTCCTAGAAAATCACAGTAAATCCCTAAACATGTAATCAAAGTTTACAAAAATTAAAAAATTACTCAAACCTTTTATTTTATTAAATAATCAAATCCTAAAAAATCAATTTAATTAATAAAAATCCAAAATAAGATTTTTCAATTTGTAAACCTCTAAAATAACTTAATTAAACTAAAAAGTATTTTTGAAAAATTTAAAACTAATTAAAACTATTTAAAAATGATTAAAAACTATTAAAATATTGAAATAATCCTAAAACTTAATCAAATGACAAGAAAATTAATCTAAAAGTTTTAAAAATCCTAACTTAATGTATTTAACCTAAGAAAAATGAAAAAGTTAATTTAACCCTAAAAAAATTTTTTAATAATAAAATAATAATAAAAATCCAAAAATTGTAAAAAATTCTAAAAACTTGCAAACTAGTTTATTTTAACTTAATTAAACAGAAAATGAAAGTGAAATGACTAAAATACCCCTATTGGGCCTCCAAACAGGCCAAATGTGAAAATAGTCCAAGTCAAATGGGCTTATTAAGGCCCAACAAGAAAAATGTTAACCAAATAAGCCCAAAATCAAGTTTTAAACAAAAAAAATCTAAAGGCCCAAAAGCTGAATAAGTGCTTATCATAGCTTAATAGAATTCAGCTTATTCTTAATGGCCTTTTTGGCCCATTAAGCCATAAGCTAATGCCATAAGCTGAAAATCTACACACATCCTTCTTTTGAACTTATGAAGCTGTTTGTAAAAAGAAATTTTGAAAAAGTCCAAGAAATAAGCCTGAAATAAGCTAAAGCCCTCTATAGAAAACGACAAAATAGTCGTCTTTGAGTTCTAGACCACTTCAAGAGCTGATTCAAGTTGCAAAAGGTTTTAAATAATCAAATTAAGCTTAATAATAAAAAAATATTTCAAATAAGCACACTCAATAAGCTGGAATAAGCAATAAGCTGTCTGGTAAATAGTCAACTAGTTCGTTTTCTAGTCAAACCTAAAAGTCAAAGTCTCAAATGCTCCAGAATAGTCAAATGGGTCAAATAAGGAAGATTGATTACCAAAACAAAGTTGTTGCACGATAGAATAAGCTAGAATAGCTTATAAGTAAGCTGATGACCTTTATAACACTACCAGTGGGAACGGCAGTGGGAACGATTTCCCACTGGTTGACTTTTTGTTTTTAGTGAGCTTTTGTTGGATTCAATGGACAAACAAGGCACCCTTACAACCAGTGGGTTGTAAGGAGTCACAATCAAACAAGAAAACTCAAAATCACCCAGCAATTTTGTACAGTTAATTCAAACAAGGCTAAAATATGACACAAACATGAACAATAAACAATGATTGATGAAATAAGCAGATTAAGCAAGAATAAGCTAACCACAGTCCACCAAAAGCATACAACAACTCAATAAGACTTAAGTAAACACAAATCAATTCATTTCATGCACTGATTACAAGATTTGAACTGATTAGAACCCTAAGTGACTTACGGATGAACATAGATGAACACAAAGACCTTTTTGCTGATATACTTGACAAAATCTTGAACTTTAAACCCTTAAATCTACTTATCAGGTTACACAAACTTTATTTTTACACTTTTAACCCTAATTTAGCATGCACTATAGGTGTTTACCAAATTTCAAGTCAAAACAGCCTTAAACAAGCTAGATAGACCAAGATTTAAGATTTGATGTTAGATTTCACAAGAGTAGCAATTATCAGCACACAAGCACTTAAATATCAGATACAAACTTAAAACACCCCTACACAACTACTCAAACTCACATAAAAACCTTAAATCATGCAGTCCCAAACAGTAGTTAAGATCTTATAACAAGATTTTCCAAAGTAGATTGATTGTCAGTCCAATAAAATGTTAGACATGCATTCAAACATCAATAACATGAACTAAGATCAAGTAATCAAGCATCAAACAACACCAAACAACAGCAGGTAACAAAATCACTTAGAACAAAGATTTTTAACATATTTTTGGGAGAAAAGGTTAAAACCTCATGAATGTACATCCACACTCATGAATTTGAGAGCTTATGTGTCTAGCTAAACAAGACACAAGCTTCCAATAAGCTGCTAAGAAGAACAAAGTAAGAAACAACAGATGATATGAAAAAAATGGAAATAAGCTGAAATCTTCCAACTTGTACCCCACTCCTTGAATCTTCCCAAACCACAAGCTTCACTACACCTTGATAAGTGCCTTGTCAGGGTGCTATGATCAACTTTGGGTCCAAAAACGTCAAGTATTTGTTCACAAATTTGGAAAAATCACAGATTTTTAGGAAAACTTTAAAACACTTGCATAAATTCAAACCAAACTTCGAAAACTTAAAAACACAAACTTATAACATTAAACAATAACAATAAAGTAAATTGGTGCTTGGAAATTTTCACAAAGTTCACACAGTTTTTATTTCACTTAAACAAATGCTTTACATACTTTTGACCAAAGAAAACCAAGAACAGGTTGAAATGCTAAGTGCTAAACCCTTAATATAGAGGGTGTACAATGAGTCCTAGAAATCTAAAAAATTAAAACCCTAGTTGCTCGAAGTTCCACATGTGCCCTTTGAAGTTTGAATTTTTGACTGAACATGTGATGATCTTTGGCGTTTTGTTGAGATACTAGTTGTGAAAACTGATCCAAGGGGTCCAATATGTGCTTAGGATGTAAGCTTGAGTGTGGGACGTTGACCTTCTGCAAGTTTTTGTCTTCTACCCAAAGTGTGTAGCAGGGCATGCTTCATGTGACATATGGGGTGATGAGGTGGCAGGCTTGTGAGTTGGGTTATGTTAACTAAACCCTTAATCACTAATCTGGAAGAGATTAGGGTTTAATTTCAAGTGATTAGAAAATCCCTAATTCATGTTCTTGGGATGAATAGTAGGGGTTTTGATCTGATTTAG